>JBBJLR010000013.1:10822587-10835076 GCA_037577145.1 Brachypetersius gabonensis | reverse complement strand
ATACACAAAAACACATACACACACACACATACACACACACAGATACACACACATGCACACACATGCACACACACACACAAACACATACACACATACACAAAAACACATATACACACACACAGATACACACACACACAAACACATACACACATACAAACACACATACACAAAAACACATACACACACACACATATATACACACACACAGATACAAACACATGCACACACACACACACACATACACACATATACACAAATAAACATACACAAAGACATGCACACACATATATATACACACACACATACACACATACACACACGTACATGTACACATGGTGTAGAAGAAGTCTCGACGTACATAAAACAACACAAAACAACCATATAGGACTTTTCACTCATGTGTCTGTTCTCTTGTCCATAAAAAAACGCATTACTTGCTCTCTGGTCCTGATTTAAATGCATTTCCTCTCACAGATCTACCCACTGTTGTCATTCAGTTGTCATAGAGAATGACTTTATCAAGACACTACAGCTCTGCAGCTTTACACATTTCAAGTCATTTGTAAGAGGCTGCAAGGTATGAAGAAAAGGTGTATCCAGACTAACGAGAAAAGATGAAGAAAACAGCACAACACTGAGCTTTACTAAAATTAATTGTAGTAAAGGTATACTGAATGGCCATCCGTCATGATCACATCATGATGCAGATTCCCTGGTGGAAATGGCAGTGAATAAATATCTGCTGTGCATTATTTTGTGCGTAATAACTTACAATGAGTAAATTAAATGATGCTTTCAGTACTTTTTCAGTAAGTTATTAGTTATAATAACTATTATATTATCAAAAAATATATATACAGTCAAGGTGGAGGTACGAGGCAAGGTTTGACACATCTGTCACAGGCAGTAGAATATTTGCCTTAAATAATGGGGTGTGTAACAGCTGACTGACCTCGTGCAGCAGATCTGCCCTCTCTGTCTGTTTTTTGCGACTCCTGCGGGCTGCGTCTCTGTTCCTCTGTCGCCGCACACATACCCTCCCGCCCGACTGATCCTCACCCTGAACACAGCAAACACAGCAAGAAGGTGAATACACATGCACAGTGCTAGACATAGTACAACAAATCAAACAATAATCCATTCATAAATTAACAGTAGATGCTCTGCTACTATTCATAATAACATAACCATCATCCTAACTGTATAATAACAATAACAATCATCATCATTTTAACTGTATAATAACAATAATCATCATCATCATTCTAACTGTGTAATAACAATAATAATCATCATCATTTTAACTGTATAATAACAATAATAATCATCATCATTCTAACTGTGTAATAACAATAATAATCATCATCATTCTAACTGTATAATAACAATAATAATCATCATAATCCTAACTGTGTAATAACAATAATAATAATTATAATCCTAACTGTGAAATAATAATAATCATCACCATCCCAGCAGCTATTCTATTCTATTATTCCAACACATTCTATTCTATTATGGTACCATAAAATAACATTTGTATAACATTTATAACAACTATATAAAAACGTATTGCTGCAAAACCCATACTACTACTCATAACAACGCCAACAATAATAATAATAATAATAATAACATGAAGAAGAACAACAACAATAATAATAATAATAATAATAATAATAATAATAATAATAATAATAATAATAATAATAATAATAACGTTACTACTACTTGTACTGGTATTCTACATTCTTGTCAGGTCTGTGTTAGTATTAAATTAGTATACAGGCCTGTAATAAATGCATTACCCAGCTGGGTGGACTCAGAGAGTCGCTTCCACACATAGAGCTCGTTTCATCGTCCAGCCTGTCCATGAGAGCAACCGGCATCTCGGAGCAGAAGAGTGAATGATTTGGAGAGTAAACCGAATCACCTACTTGACGACAACTTATAAACACACACACACAGCGTCATGCAGGCGCGGGGTGTTTGTCAGGGTGAGTGAGAGGGAGAACTGTGGCTGATGATGAAACGGGCCGGTTTTAAAGAGCCAGTGGCGCTTTTAGTTTCGCCTTATTCTAAACGGCCCTGTTCGCGGATCAGGAGGAGTAGACTGGCCACTTCCCGCTCTCACACTCTTGCACACGCCCCCGCATACACCCACACACACACACACACACACACACACACACACACACACACACGAAAGTGCGTGGTGTTTTAAGAGCGTAGTAGTATTTGTGCCTGCTGACTGTAAACTGTCCCAGGACCCCGGCTGCACCACGGGACACGAGAGTGGTGACAAAACCGTTCAGTCCCTCATGGCACTGAGCCCAGGAGTACAACGCACTACGAAACACAATGTACTTAAAATGCGCTTAACCCTACCTTAATTTACCCCTGAAAATACACCAAAGCCCTTAATCTAAATCACTTCATTTGACCTTAAAAGTGTATTTAAGGCACGAGTGCGAAACCCTTTAATCTTAAACATTCGGAATTTATTCAAGAGGTTCTATTATTAAAGGGGCAACTTTTAAAATATAAGAGGAAAATTCAGTAGTTTAACCCCTTAATCAGCCTTAATCTGTGCCCCTTTCCCATTCATTTACCTTAATTTCCTGGACATTAAGGTCAAAATTAATATAATTTTAAAGGGTTAAATGAAGGGGTTTGGTTTCATAGTGACGGGACAGTACATTCAAATGAAATTCCAATTATCTAAATGACTAGGACTGTCATTATTGTAAGTAATAATTAAGTGATGACATGCACGGCCATAAAAATCACTAACTAATCATCGACGATTCATCAGATAAATACCTTGATTCTGGTTAAGCTACTGATGCATAATAGAAACCTTGTAGTCAAATGTTTAGTTTGTCAAAAGATCTAATTTCCACAATTTTCACTAATTTGTTTTCAACAACTCCTCAGGAGGAGGACTGCTGATCTAGAATTACTTTTTTAGGATAACAAACACTATAAATGGAAAGAACTCCGATCCGAGATCAGTCCTCATTGGCCTTTATTTATTTTTAATAGCTCGCAGTTTACCACAGTAATCAGCCTGCACGACCTTACTGAAGACTTGAATGCAATTTCAGCATGTTGTTAATGTAATTACAAGAATGATTCTAGTGACCATTCGCTTCTAGTGTTTGTTAGTTAGCTCTGTAACTTCAACACTAAATTAAAGAAGAAAGATTTGGACAATAAAGTCAGTATGCAAGGATGAAGGGCAATAATACTGGCTCCTCCGGATCTTCCCAAAGACATTAGGCAAGACTCCCAACGGCAGAATCTTATTTCCCTCCACTCAATCAATAAAAAATGCAGTAACTATACTAACACTAAAATTCTGTTTCGCCTAAGGCAGTAAAATGTCACATGCCAGCACTGCCCACAAAGTCTTTAACGGGTTTTCAAAAAACCTCAGCACACTTGCAGTATGTGCTTTTTTAATTTTTTTTTTACTGTTTATGAGTATAGTTTTCCTGACACACAGTTTACAGTATAAAAAGGCTGGGTGTGACATTCTGTGCCTGTCTGGAATTGCCTCATTGTAAAGTATTTTCCAGGTTGCATAGAGTCTACAACAGTGATTGCCTCATCTTTTTAATGCCTTATATGGTCATGTATCCTGTGGGCATGGCATGATTTCAAGGGAGGTTTGGGAAGTGAGGATGTGGCGCGTCTCATTCAAGCCTCCTTCTGTCAGCTGGAAGTTGCATAACATTCAGCATTTTGCTTTTGCTTTTGCTTTCGGTGCTCTGTTTCCTTTGGGGAGGTTTAACGATTAGCACCTGGGGATGTTTCAGTAAGAGAGGCTTTACAAATAAGGGCAAGCAGGAAATGAAGTTTAAACATCCATGCACACTTCCTTCAGACGTTCATCCTAGACACATCCATCCTTCAAAATGCAATGAATCTCAAAAGGCTATTCATAAGTACGTGATTCAAACTGAAGACAACTACTTCAACAAGGTATACTCCAAACACTCACAAATGTGAGCAACCTAGTACAGAGAGTGACCCACCAGTATAACACTACATGTGCTTTGCAAGTAAAACTCAAAATGGTGTTTCTGTTGACATTATAGAAGAAATTATTAACGCAGTTGTCCTTCTTTCAATTGCCTCGATTCAGACTTAGTTCAGACAGGAGCTTCACATTTTCACATGGCGATCTAAAAATATGTACTTTTACAGCCCTGTGAAAGTTGAGCATATACAGAATGAGGACTTGTAACCTCACACAGATAGGAGAAATGAACTGGAACAGCAAACAATTTTGTTCAAAAAAATATATATTTGACTGACATGGTGGTACAGTGGGTAGTGTAGTCGTCTTGGGTGGCTGAGGTTGTTCCACGGTGGAGTTTGCATGTTTTCCCAGGATCAGTTAAGGTCAGAATTATTACCCCCCCCCAAAAAAAAATACAAAAATCACACAAAATCCTTATCATCTCCATGGAAATGACCATAAAAACTGTTGATATTTGTATTGCTACCAAAAGAACAAAGACAACATTTCAACTACTTTTGATTAAGATATTTTATCAGTGTGCTGAATCTTAACAAGAAAACTGAAAAATGGCAAGGCCAAAATTATTAGCCCCCCTGACATTTAATGGTCACTTGTCACTTGAGGTATAAGAGCCCACTCTTCCATGGCAAATCCTTCCAGCTCATCCAGATTGCGCGGTCTTTGATCGTGGACAATGGGATTGAGATCAGGGCTCTGTGAGGGCCACTACAAAAACTTGGAGGCATGCTTTGGGTTATTATCTTGCTGAAAGACCCAGCGGCAACCTAAAGGGAGACTGGCAGCAGATTTCTTTAAATTATTTTTTTTAAATATGAACATACTGCTCTTTTTTATGACCCCACGAACATGAATGAGGTTCCAAGTGCCTGAGGCAGCACAACCGCCCCACAACATGATGCTCCCACCACCATGTGTAACAGTGGGAACTGTGTTTTTAGGGTTGAAGGCCTATCCCTGTGCCCTAAGAGCTCAAGTTTAGTTTCATCAGAACAAAGAACAGACTTCCAAAACTCAATGGTTTCAAAGGTTCATGGGCAAACTTCAGTCACAACTGTCTTAATCACCTTGGCAGAGACCCAGTGATTCTTGTTGACATTTCTGATTATTTTTCTCTCCAAAGTCTTTGAAATCATGGGCTTTCGGCCACAACCAGGTTTGTTTGCAACAGATTTCGTCTCCTGGTGCTTTGCAATGTTGCATCATACAGCTGATTGAGACACTGTGAAATGGCGGTGTAGCCTTCACCCTCACAATGAGCATCCACTATCCTCTCTCTGAGGTCCAGACTAATTTCTTTTTTTCTTGGCATGATGAAATTGCTTCTTACCAAAAGTATCAGAGGGGCACTTGCCCTGTTAACCAGAGGTCGTTATGTAAAGGTCATTGCTGATGGATTACTCAGGTGTGGTGTGAAAGTCATTTGAATGGTCAAAATTATCTTGAAAGTGAAAAAAACAGGGGGGTTAATAGTGTTGTCATTTTTCAGCTTTCATGTTACAATTCAACTCATCAATAGAAGATCTTAATCACACATTGTGGAGATTTTGTCCTTGTCCCGTACTAACAGTTTTTGTTGTGGTCATTTCAATGGATATATTAAGGTTTAATAAGGTTTTTGTGTGACATCTCAAGGGGCTGCTAATAATTCTGACCTTAACTGTATACGTTGGTTTCTGTCTACTGTCTGCCTACTGTCCTACTAGAATGAAAATCAGAACACTGTATTGATCCTGGAGGACATTGCTTATGCTACAACTGCACAGTCACACAGGGACACAAAGACAATGAAATACAATATAAATTCAATATACTTTGAAATACTCTGCACTATATACATTACGCTAGATACACAAAAGGTCAGTAGGAGAGGTGGATGTAAATAGAAAAGATAAATACATCAAATTGTTGCTAAGTATATTATTGCCTGTCATACTGCACATAAGATATTGCACGCAATCGTAATGATTTCGCACACAGTAAGAAATTGCACATCTGAGCATCAGCAGGTTATTTCACAGATTACTGTATGAAAGTATGACAGGGGAAGGAGTTATAGAGCCTGGTGGCAGTGGGAAGGAAGGATTTTCTGTGGTGTTCAGTGGAGCCTTTCATGTTGTTGAGTCTATGGCTAAAAGTGCTTCTCTGTTCGACCACAACACTGTGGAGTGGGTGATCAGCACTGTCCATGGTGGACTGAAGTCTAGACAATGTTCTTCTTTCAGCCACAGTTCCCAAGTTGTTCAGTTCCTCACCCACCACTGAGCCCGCTTTTCAAATTAATCGGATACTTTCGGAGCGAGAAGCCCCTCTGGTGAATACTGAATCAGTTTGGCATCTATACAAAATATCTGTATAATAAGTTAAAAGTATGTAATTAAAGCACAACAGAATACATTATATTTGTTTTTTAAAGGAAAAAAAATCTGTTTCCTCTTATACTGCTCTCCGCAACCCCCACTATCACATAAACGTATGTCACTGTTTTCCACTGACAAAAAAGTTGACATGATGATCTCAAAAAAACCCCAAAACGCCTGCGAAGTAATTTACACCAAAAAAGAGATCGATATGAAATCGTTTGCTATCCAGTAAAAGTGTTCCAGTCAGTCATTAAAATCCTGAGGCATTTCTTTCCCATAAGCATTCTAATGTGATAGGGTGAGAGTAAACGAGCGAGACGAGCTTTGGAGGTGTTTAAGTTCACTCCTCAAAGTGTAGATGTTGATCATTAACTTCCCAAGTACAGCTTCAATTCAGTGTTCATATCTAAGATCATACCTAGATGTCTTATCAAGGATGTATCAGGAAAGCGATTTGAGTAGTCAACTGTACAGAACATCCAGTTTACCAGAACAGCTATTTTATTTACTATAGAAGGCATCTTAACTTGATGTAATGGTAAACCATATGGCTACATTTTATTTACAGCAACTGTAGTACATGTAAAATTTAACTCCAACCAGTGTGTTGTTTTGCTTTTGTGTGCTGTACAATTTAACTCAAGGGTCCGTTGATGTGTGATATTGTTATTACCAAACGTCATGGCCAGAGTGTGAATTACCCCTCCATAATTGGGGGGGTACTGTTAAAAAACACCCCACCCCCCAACCTGCTATTCTGGCTCTTTTGTGGGGGTCTGGGTCTTGATCCGGGGGTACAGTACCCCCCAGTACCCCCTGTAATTCGAACCATGGTCATGGCATCCATCTTTAATGGCATGTTCTGAAAACAATCCTTGCTGGAGAACTGCGTTACTTAACTACACTCACATTTGTGAGAGGTCAAAATGCACGCCCTTTCACAACGATGCGAGTGAAGAGGCCCCACCCCTGAACAGCAGTCTATCCATCCTTGGTGCCGGAAGAGGAAGTGTTGAACTTTGCTGAACAGCACAGCTACAAAATGCTAGTGGTGGCCCTACAGAAGCATTTCAGTCAGGGGACTTGTGAAGAGTGATGAAAGCCTGGGCACATTTGACCTATTATGCAAGACCTGGCTATTCCCAGTTCCCCACAGAAACACAAGAGGATCTGGCCCAGCACTCTTTTATAGCGGCCCTCTTCCCCAAGCAGCTACGTTCACAGTCTGCCTCCATGAACCAGCCACATTCTGTCACACCACTGCTAAAGCAGAAACGCCAATGCTCTCGAGAACCTTACCTAAGCAAGCCTGCCACAAGGAAGAGAGTGAGGGAAAGGAGAGGCCAAGTCCCTACCATTCACCTACGTACCAGTGTGGAGAGGAAGGCCACCTCAGCCACTACTGCCTGCACCAGCCTGGACACCTGCACACTTCCTGGGTGTGGTCTCCTACCTTTGATTTATCAAAGACCTTGCCAGCATCACCAGTCTACTCCACCACTTCACTAAAAAAAGACCCCATCAAGCAGACTGATGCCTGCACAGCTGCCTTTAGACTCATGGTGAAACACTCACCATTGTTCCCATGCCAGCCTATCAAGACCCAGCACTTCTTTTAAACGCTGTAATCAGTCCCATCAATGATGAGATTGCTGCGGTGCTGTCACAGGCCATTGATCAGCATGAGTAATTTGGAACCTTCTTCAGCCCACACTGAGCAGTACCGAAAACAATTACTGTGTGACAAGGCACAAGTTCCTGGTTGTGGTCCAAGCCCTATGCCACTTCCATCCATCTGTGTGGTCAACAATTCAGCCAACATATGGACCACGCCTCACTGACCTGACTACTGGGGTTCCAGAGACTTGAGGCCAGCTGGCCTGCTGGCTGAAGGTTCTGCACCAGTATGTTTTTGACATCGATGGGCTGCACAGGAACGCAAATCCTTTCACCCAGTAATCGTATGAAGTCATAGTTGCAGTACTTACAGTGTCTTGCCAGCTCATCTCACCCGCCTCGTAAAGTGTATACCTGCTACTGAGGTGAGATGAGCATGTTTTCTCTTCCCATGGTATGCACTGAGCACACTTGCACCAATTGTTTTTATCAAGACTTGCAACATGAGCAAATAAAAGGTGTGACACATTGTTAAATTAAAATCATGATTTTCCGTTAAAAGCTTGCAACAATACCTTATGCAGCTGTAATTTACTTTTCACCACATATGTACACATACTATATATATAGTCTAGGTATGTATATAATATATATACATACCTAGATGTAGGTGGTAGGGTGGTAGGTGGCTGCTGGTGGCCTAGTGGTGAGTAGTGGTTTGAATCTCAGGACTGCTGGTGGCACCACAGAGGTACCCTGGAGCAAGGTACCTTCCCCACACACTGATTCCTGGGCACTGTGTTCTAGGCTGCCCAGTGCTTCACTCGGTGAATGGGTTAAATACAGAGAACACTTTTGTGCTGTTCACACTGTGTGATGTGCTGTGGTGTGTTCACATATGTGATATGAACACATATGAAATGGACACTTTACATGTCAAAATAAAAAAATCTGTATGGCACTTTCCACAGCATTTTCAGATTTTGCCTGTGCTACTTTTATACGGCTACATACTCACATTAATGTTTAGAAACACGTTTAAGAGGTTTAAAACCACGTCGATTTTTTTATATGCTAAATTCTCTTTGCTGGGATCCCTGCAGTATGTAAGAGAAACATTCTGATTAGAAGGTTGTTTTGTGATTGACGGTTGCTTTAACCAAACAAAATGCAGACACTCCCTTCGGCTCAGCTGAGGGGCGGGATTTATTCAGGACAGTTGACCAATTCGTTTTCTCAATCTTCTTTCATCATGGACGATGCAACCAATTAGGTTTGCGCATGTTGGAGAACAGTTCCTGGTTGCGAACGTGAGTGGCTGGTGGAGAAGAGACACTTTCCGAAAGGATGTCTGTCTAATTTCATCACTACAAAGTGCTTAAGAGCCATTCGGTATAATTTAGTAATACTTTCTAGAAACAGAGTTCGTAATGGGTTTGTTAACTATACTCAAGAAGCTGAAACATAAGGAGCGAGAGATGCGTCTGCTGATGCTGTATCCTTCAGGTTTTCTGCATGCCATGATATTGAAGAAGTGTTTTTGTAATTTATGTATGTTCATTTGTTAAACTGTACTATTTAAACTACTGTGGTAAAGCAACAACATTGCATGTGTGAAATGCTGGCTGTGAGTCTTTAACCGTGAATGCAGGGGTCTGGACAACGCAGGAAAAACAACCATCCTGAAGAAGTTTAATGGAGAGGATGTCAGCACTATTTCTCCTACATTAGGATTCAATATAAAGACACTAGAACATAGAGGGTAATGTCTCGGCATGAACTTTACTTCTGCATTTCTATTGTGTTACATTTACTTAATGTAATATATACATTTACGTGTATATGTATGTATGTCTGTGTGCGTGTATATATAATAATATATATGGTTATGATATATATGGTTATTGGTTATCCTGCTCTTTCTACTTCATTCTGTCCACTTACTGCCATTACAATGCAAATGTACAACTTATGCGAGCAATACAGGGTTATCTTATCTGACCTCATCACTAATGCTAGATCACAGAATAGTGCATTATACTGAGTGGAGCCTGATTATCTGTCACTTTCTTTTTATGAACATCCAGATTGTAATATTTTGGCTAGAAATAATTATTTAAACTGTACCTACTATTTTGGAATATTTGCCAATTTCTTGGCTTTCTCCTTCTTTTTGATGTGTTAATAGGTTCAAGTTAAATATCTGGGATGTGGGAGGTCAGAAATCGTTGCGGTCGTACTGGAGGAATTATTTTGAAAGCACAGATGGACTGGTGTGGGTGGTGGACAGTGCAGACAGGCTGAGACTGGAGGACTGCAAGAAAGAACTCAGTGCACTGTTATTGGAGGAGGTGAGAAAGTTCAGTGAGTAGTATATGAATGTTTACATGTTCTGATATATTTTTGAGTGGTATTTAGGCTGTTTTTAGAATAAGCTAACAGAGCAAGCAAACACCCATGTTGCGAGCTACATATGTCTGTGTACAGCCACTATAGTACCACTGTTCGCTTGTCATTAACTAATGCAGTAAATTGCTTCAGCATGTGAATAAAAAAGTGTTATTGTAGTCCTGAACCTTATCAGGCTTTTTATGTTTTTGCATGAAATGGTCACAGTTTGGCATTCAGTCTAACCTGACACTCAGTGTAAACAAAAATAAGTGAATAACAATTTGTCAACGCATCAGCCATAGCATTATTACCACTGACGGGTGGACAGTTTTCCTTACTTCATACAGTGGCATATATATTAGGCAGTAAGTAGTTCTTGAAGTTAATGTGTTGGAAGCAAGAAAAATCTTCAAGCATAAATATCAGACCGGGGTCAAATTGTGATGGCTGGACGTCTCTCCAAAACAGCAGGCTTTGTAGGATGTTCCTGATATGCAGTAGTCAGTACCTACCTAAGGTGGTCCAAGGAATGACAGCAGTGAACTTTTGGGCACCAAAGGCTCAGTGATTAGTGGGAAAGCAAAAGCTAGCCCATCTGTTCTGAGCCCACAGAAGAGCACATGCTGTCCCCCGCACGCCTCAAAATGGCCATCAAACCTGGAAGATGGAGCAATCGAAGGTGGCCTGGTCAGATTAATCATGTGGGCCGCAGGGTGCATATGTGTTGTAGGGCTGAAACGATTATTTGAGTAGCTTGAATGCTTCGATTACAAAAAAAATTCTTTGCCTCGAGTCTTCGTTTAATTTGTCAGCAAAGTCCACCTGCCGGGGGCACGTGTGACCCGGGGAACATGCTATTTTTGCCACAGGGAGTATGGTTTTTTTGCACCGAAGAAGAGCACACAGCTCAGAGAAGGAGATAAGAAGTAAAGCCCTGCGCAGGACTATTTTTTAAATCCCGCTCCCGCAGAATTTCTGACTATTCCCACCTGCTCCCGCCCGCTCTCCCGGTCATATATGAAAATATATTTTTAAGTTAAAAAACGATCAATGTTCTGTTATTGTAAGTTAGTCGCGCACACTGGCTCTGTCACACTGGCTGTGAAAAACGAAGAGAGCTGCAAAAAGCAGCTCGAGACCAGCTCAACGTTGTCATTCGCGTAGTGGATGGAAAACGGGCCGAATAAGAACAAGAAAAAATAGGGCGGCAATATTGTTTTTTAGTCTGTAGCAGAAAAGTTTTAAAGTGCATCAATTTGCCTAAAAATTAAAATAAAATTTTAATCTGTATTTAAACTGTAAACAAGTTTTAACCATTTAATGCTAAAAAAAAAAAGATATAATTAATAAATAATAATTAATTCAAATTGATCAGCAACATTTAAACTCAGGAGCACAATAATAATAATAATAATAAAATAGCTTAATATCATTTTATATTTTACAAACAAAACTTGAAGTGCATACAGAGAAAATGACAAAATAACTAAATAACAGGATGTTTTTGTTTTCTTTACTGTTAATAAGGATACGGTGTACATCATAAATGTTTCCCAGAAAGGTTGATTAAATGGGCTTAGTACTGGAGCCAATA
The DNA here is from genome assembly GCA_037577145.1 of Brachypetersius gabonensis. Taxonomy (NCBI): domain Eukaryota; kingdom Metazoa; phylum Chordata; class Actinopteri; order Characiformes; family Alestidae; genus Brachypetersius; species Brachypetersius gabonensis. The sequence goes on along the minus strand of JBBJLR010000013.1, from coordinate 10,823,063 downwards.
AGCCAAAGGTTTTAAGTTTTGATCTAATAAAAGTGTTGAGTTTGAATAAAAACTAGTGATGCTCCGATTGATCGGCCGAAGATCAGTATCGGCCGATAATCACGTTTTATGACTCGATCGGCACTCGTTAAACTTTGCCCATCTTAGGAACCAATCACAATTGATGACGTCAATGTGTGAGAACGTACACGACGAGTGGGGACGTAAATGTTTTGGCACCGCAGTCAGTACTCGAGTTGAGGGGGGTTGAGGAGGGATGTCCTCCCCCTGAAATAAAAACAGTCAAAATCACCCCCCTTGTTTTCTACAGTACATTGAAAGTGGCCATATACTATCTACGCTATATGGACAAAAGTATTGGGAAACTTGCCTATTCCACCAACAGTGACTTTAATGACATTCATTACTCGAGTTGACCCTAACTATGGAGCATGTGATAGCTATGTCAGCCAGAAGACTGACTCCAATTCTGAGGA
>JBBJLR010000013.1:10806862-10822487 GCA_037577145.1 Brachypetersius gabonensis | reverse complement strand
TTTTAAGAGGCCTTTCATGTTGCATAACCCACTATAGATATAGTTGTTTAAAAACACAAAAGTATGATTTATCCGATTACTCGATTAATCGAAGAAAAAATCGTCAGAATACTCGATTCCAAAAATATTTGATAGCTGCAGCCCTAATGTGTTGTTTTCTGGGAAATAGATGACACTAGGATGCACTGTGTGAAGGCTATCCAGTGGTGGTGCTCTTGGAAATGTTCTGCTGGGAAACCTTGGACCCTGGCATCCATGTAGATGTTACTTTGACGTGTACATAAACAGGCTAAATGGTAAATTAAATCAATTTTATTTATGTAGAACCTTTTGCAACTGATCTAGTTACGCAGCAGCTTTACAGAATCCAGGACAGAGCCCTTAGTGAGGCAAAGGTGACAGAGGCAAGAAAAACTCCTTACAACTAGAGGAACCAAGACTCAAAAAAGGAGAATGGGGGAGAATAAGAGGTAATGCACCCTGGATGTATAGGAATGGTTTGAGGCAGATCTTGCAAGTACACCTTCGGAGGTCTTTGTGGTCTCCATGCCTTGATGGGTCAGGTGTATAGTGTTACACCTAATATTGTGGTGTTACACAATATTAGGCAGATGGTTTTAATGTTCTGGCTGATTGGTTTGTAAGCAGTATACACTGCTAAATGTAATACTTCACAGTGTATTTGACATAGAAACAAAAATAGGGTGTGTGAACCAGAATAACTAAGCCACATTCTTATATTTCTTGAGTCCTCGTGAGTTTAAAAAATTAGCCTTTAGTCTTGTTACAAGCAAGTAAAATGAAGAAAATGCTAAATATCTAACCTTCTTATAAAAAATTCAGTTGTTAGGGATGGGTGGCATAGCCTTACTACCCAATTACTACCAGCCTGATTTACTGTCTGATTTATGTAATGCATCATTAAATTACCTGAATCATGCATTTCTGTTTTTTTTTTTTCATGCCAGAGACTAGCTGGAGCCACTCTTCTTGTATTTGCCAACAAACAAGACTTACCTGGTGCATTGTCCAAGGATGCCATTAGAGAGGTTACTATTTCTGCTTTGTTTTCAAAAGTAGGGGGTGGGGGTAGTATTTCACAAAGCATGAATTCTCAGTTTCCCATCAAAATTGGGCATTGTTATCCATCTAATTGAGAAATCCTGCCTTATAGAGTAGCCCACTGCTCGTCATTCTTGAGTCAGTTATTGTTTGATTAATTACTTGGAATAAAACCTTGTTACATAAAAGTAAAAGATTTATCCTGTACTTGTTCTAGCTTCATTAACATTCTCTGATCTTATTCTCTCTATACAGGCTCTAGCTTTGGATGAGATTAAGACGCATCATTGGTGTATCGTGGGATGCAGCGCAGTGACGGGCGAGAACCTTTTGGTCGGTGTAGACTGGCTCCTGGACGACATCGCTGCTAGGATATTTACAGCAGACTGAACTGCCTTATAATAAAATTGTCAGCGCTGTGTGCTGCAGTCAGATGTGACTGAAGTATAAGGGTCTGATTCTGCAGTAATAACTTCAAAATCAAACACTAGTTCTTCACCTGAAGGTTATCACTTGGCCTGCACTTTTAACCACCTTCAAATGATCTCATTGTACCACAGTAGAAAAAAGCCTTTTCTGAAGTGTAGTTTGCTATTCATTCTTTTATGGGTTCATAACCACTCACTTATGCAGTAGTAACTAACATGCTAGTCACCAACTGCAAACTAAAATGCAGGTGTTGGTTTGTTTATAAGCAATTGGAGTTTTTAAACGATTAAAATTATTCATGTAATACCTGCATTCCTGAGTTTGCAGCGTTTTGTTGAAGTCTAAACCACACAAGCCATATGAAAAGTCACTTCAGATTATTTGCACTTAATTCCAGGTCTGATTATACAAATCTTGCAAGAAATTTCAGACACTAGAGTGCACTCATTCACTAGTGTTTGCTATATAGGGGCTAACTAATGAACAAGGGGAGGTGGCCGTCCGGGCACTGCTGTCCTCTGCAGAGATGGTCTCAACTTTTGCAGGATACAGTCCATAAAGTGCACTTGATCAACGATGTAGGGCACAGTAAAAAAAAATCCACAGTGCATGATGGTATGCATGGGTTGATGTGTAGTGTGGCAATTGTGACAGTTGGAATTTGACAAATACATAGTGAATGAGTGCACTTTGAGACAGCTTAAGTGTCCTCTGAAAAACTGGTTTAGGGTACAATCTTGTCATTTTGAAAGTGATCTCAAACCACTGAAAGTAATATTCCCTCAAAAACTAGCACAACTAGAGGGGATTGAAGTCTTAGTCAGTGTAGGAGTTCAGTGCAGGATTTAGTTGCATACACCAAAACCTTGTGCAATAGCGGCAGTTACCCCTATACAACGTACTCTGAATTGACAAGTATTACAAGGAGACATGGTTGATTAGCACAAAAGGTTTATTTAAGTGTATTAGATACCCATGGACAAGTACCTCAGCGTTCAGAGGTATAAAACCGACAGTTAAGCACGAACAGCATCAATAAGGGAAACTGAAGTATCTCTTCTGATGTGCAAAGATGACCTGTAAGGGGAGAGTAAAAAGAAAGTTAATTTAAGGACATCAAAAGATCCTAACTTCCTTTTTTAAAAGAGAGGCATCAGATTGGATACCAATCAGTCATTACATTTCAGACTGGGGCGGTATTCAGTCATCATTTTAACCTGGAGAGCTCTAACGATGCACAATTTGTTTTTGATCCAGGGTAATATTCAAATCCTGCCTTGTGGTCTTAGTAAAACTACGGTACAGAAAACAAACCTTGCATTCCAGGACACCTCTGCTAACTTCAAGTACAGCAACATGGAACTCCTATAGGAGGGGAGGAATAGAACTTTCAGGGCATTTATTAGAACAGTTAAGGTAGTGTTACTATTAGGTACAGCAGATCAGAGGACACCAATCAGTCAGCTCATACTCAGACTGGGGCGGTATTCGCAAGTCATCACTTCTCCAGTTTTAAATTTACAAGTATTAAAGAAGTGCTTCTTACCTGCTCAGTAGTGCTCAGCTTGTCAGGTGCACCCTGAATAAGCACAAACAGTTTGCTTTAATCAGCATCTGATGCACCTTATATTAGCACGTTTCAGGGTTTGCCAGTAAAATGACTCCAAGCAAATTAAGTATTGTGTGAGCCACATGCTGACTTATTGAAACTACCACTCCTGGGTTTCAGCATCCCACCAGGGCTGCCCCGAGGCTAATCAGACTTACTGCTCAAACACTTCAGATTATAGATCAGAGGGGATACCAATCAGTCAGCTCACAATCAGATTGGGATGGTATTCGGAACTCAGCATTTCTCATCAGCATGTAACCCACTACAGTCCACAAAATTCACCCACCTGGTGGTCAAGGGAATCCTTACAACAGCATCAGATCACCATCTTAAAAAGAAAACACGGTGAGGGGCAAAATTCATTACAAGCCTAAGTAACAGTACAGCTGGGCCAATCAGACAGTTGGTAACACCAACGGGCCATCCCCTTCCTGCCCTGGCAACACCAGTGGGTTCACCTTTTCAGGTTCTGGTGTTGACCCAGGGTGTAAGACATGAGAGTGTGTCATCACAAGGACCCACAGCTAGTACTGCCATTTTCCATTTCAGTGAAAAGGAGCCCAACTTACCAGTCTGTCAGCTTGGCAGATCCCCCTTAAAAAGGCAAAGGACCAATTAGTTCTTCATAAGAAATACAACACAGCAATAGCATACATCTTTGCATCATCAGTAACAATAGTCTCAACAGGGATTCAGACGAACGAGATTCCAAAGTAATCATCATACAATGCAGAATGCTAAAAACACAATTTTAAAGGATAAAGATGTACCTTGAAGTCAGGGGGGGGGACCATCTAATTCTCCCGTTTATTTAGGACAGTCCTAAAGGAGGGGGAGAAAAAAGGAGTTACAAATCTAGCACACAGCAGACATGAACAGCACAAGAGCCCATGATCTCTCAGGTGTTCATACATTTTCACAGTGGTTCAAAGTGAGCTTAGGGTCTTCGTCACAGAGATCAAACATGAAGTGAACAGCGTGTTTAGTGATGGTGGAGCAGTACTGGGTGCAGTGCCATCAATAAAGCAGTTTCCACTCACCTTCAACTGGGAGCACCAGCATTCACACATGGCCAAGACACAGGAACCATCTAGAAGAAACAAAAGAGACTATTGTACATGATCTCATAGGGGACAATGTATTGAAAACTGCAACCTGATCTCTCAGATGATTAGTTTGTTTTCACATGGGTTCAAACTGAGCTAAGAAAACACATCCCTGAGATCCGACAACCATTCACAAGAATCCACTACAGCAAACGTACCAGTCATGGGTTGCAAACTCCAAGGGCGGTCTTCAGTTTTAGCCATGACCTATGGAAGACAGACCAGAATTCAGAGAGAATCCAGTATGTCCACAGCAAGCTTTACTGTGAACTGTCTGATCAGTGCTTTGGTGACTTAAGTGCCATGTGACATGAAGTCGTCCATATGTTTAAAGGGAAGAACCCTATTCATCCTTTCAGACAACATACAGTGTTGAAACACTAAAATACACTCACCATTTGCACCTTGGACAGAGACTCTGCATGGCCTCTGAATGACCTGAGGAATAAACAAATTTACTTTAAAAAAAAAAAACAAAAACAGCTCAAGTCAGTCCTGACTAACTGATCTGATCAGACTTGTGACTGGAACGCCATTTGACCAAGTAGTCGTTCAGAGATTTAGGGATAAACCCTGTTACACATTTCAGATGCTGTTCTACTTGGCATAATGCCTGTTAAAAAAAAAAAAAAAAAAAAGGTTGTAGGATGCTTACTGGAGGCTTAACACATCTAAGCTTCTGTGGATGAAGACAAGTCTTCAAGTTGGGTCACCTGGCTAAAAAGAGACCATTTTGAGGATACCAGCTTAGTAAAATAAAACACAAACATGAGAAAGCAATGTTTGCCACTTCAGGCCCTGTGAACACTTCAATAGAATGACCAGTTAAAGGTTCCCAACTTCCTATTTTGGCCATTGATAGATCAGCAGGGATACCGATCAGTCAGCTCAAAAATCAGACTGGGGCGGTATTCACACGTCATCTTTCTAGTTTGCAAATATACATGTTTCTACTATACTCCAGAAATCAAGAAATTAATGCACAGATTCTTACCAGAGTTTGAACAGAACATCGTCCACAGCTGCCCAGAATGATCAGAACTCATTGTCTGCCAAGAAAAACAAAACCACGTAAATGGTAGAGAACGGAACATGGGTCTCATGCTTGCAGTTCAGGAGTTCAGATTTAAACGTGAGCATCACTGCCAGTCAGACATATGCTTGTCATTAAATTCATCATTAAACACCCTTACAAGTTCAAAAAAACATGTTAAAAATATGTTCTTACCATTTAGGGACGATGCTCTGCAACGCCGCTTAAGAAACCTGCAACAAAAGACGATTTCAGAAGAGCTGTAACACTCCAGTGAGAATGAATGACCTTTAGCACGGAGACTGAACCACTCAGGAAGAACGGTGCTTCTTCAAAAGCATTCAGAAAGAGAGAGTTCAGGAATTCCTCATAGCAGTTTAAAGTGAGTTTTATTTAAAATATATACTTCAAATATATATATATATTTGATACTTACAGCTTTCCTGTAGATCATGTTCAGTCCTGCTGCAAACAAAACGTGCGAAGTTAGCAGAACTCAAGGAAGCACGTGGGCGCTAGAGAACCTTATAGCACGTGCAAAGACCCAGAACATAAACAAAAACTGGTTTGAACTCAAATGTGCGCAGATCTCTCCTCAGATCATTTAGGTACAATCACAGAAGTTCAGTACAGGTCTGTGAAAGTTATCATCACAGAGAGAGATCACGCATGGTAGGAACAAAAAATCTCCACCATCCGTCTTCCTAAACAGTAAATACGCCATCCTGTAGATGTTTAAGCATGTTTTGAGTAATATTGAAGCTTAAATAAAACAAATTACCCTCTACAGGCGAAAGATGACTTAGGATTACAAAACAGAGTCCAGTGTAAAACCTAGCAACTCACTTACACCCTACCCGGCCCTCACTGCAGCAACGACATACGTCTGCTTCAGATCAGCCTTAATAAAACACACGCGACTAGTGAGCCGTGCAACAAACATAGAAAACAAAAGAAAATGTATTTCAAATCAACATTCAGATTGAACACAACTCACCATGATCTGTACTGCAGGAAAGTGAACGAGCAAAGGGCAGCGGGGGCATTTTATCGCCCCCAACACCCCGCCCCCCGGCTCTCGTACCCCGGCCCCGCCCTCAGAGCGCATAAAAGTCCCACAGGCGCAGAAGATTATAAACCACACAAATAGTTGTAAAAAAATAAGATTATAATAACAAATATTTATACTCAAAATGTATACTTGTAAATAAAATTTAGAGAGGAAAGAAAACGAGGTTTAAGTTGTTCCATGTATGCATGAATATATATATGTGTGTGTGTGTGTGTGTGTGTGTGTGTGTGTGTGTGTGTTTCTACATATAAATATACACACATACATACATTGTTATATGCATCGCCTACATTTTTTAAATAATTAAAATATTTAAATATAGATTATAAATATTTTGTTGCTTTATTTTTAGTCTACATTAAAAATGTTTTTAAATATAGTTTATTTCTACAACAACTGAAGCCTCGTTTACTCTAAAGTTTCAGTTTCTCCATCAGATGGCGCTCCTTTAATAAGGGGTAACAAAATAAAACTGTATTAAGAAAAAATGCATTAAAATGGTACAATGTGTTTGACAGTACATCACATTAAAAACCAAACTCTCATTTGCAGAATCACGAAAGATTGATCTAACTGGACACAGCAAGTCTCCTGAAAGTCTCGGCAGAGGGATTCTTGTGTCTTTTTTTTAGTTTCCAATATGCAAAGATATTAAGCATTTGCTTACATGGTCAATATCTTATATCTTAATATCTAATAGCTTAAAATTTATAAAATCCATATATAAAGCATGACCCTTTTCTCCTTAAATTCCATTCAACAGTATGTCTTTCTCTACCCCAGCCCCTCCCTACATTACGACATAACATTATCTCTCCACCAGAAGGCGCCTGTGTCTGTAAAGCCCTGCTGCAGTGTTTTGTTGGTATATCTTGTTTTAAAATATAAACTGGAAAGGAAAGTGATTTCTACTTTAAAAAAATGCTATTGCACTCATCAAATTTCAAGAATTGTCTGAATGTGTTATTAACGGGACTAAAATCTCTTAGTAAAATACATTAATTCCACTAAACAGAAGAAAGAGAGAGTGAGAGAGACAGGCAGAGTGTGCAAAATCTACTGCAAAATTACGGCCCTGGTCCAGGGTCCTGCTTTGCATAATTTAGTGTGTTCCTTGCTCCCGACACTCCTGCTCCAACTAATCAGCCTAACAAGCAGCTCCTGGGTTGAGTTGGGTGTGCAAGGTCAGGAAAACTGCAGTGTGCAGGGCAGTGACTTCCATCACTGAGAGTGGGAGCTACTGTACTGTAAAAAAAAAGACTTGTTAGAAAACAAACCAAAGATGTTGAGGATGGAAAATTAATCGGATGTGAAAAGGAGGAGGTCACTCAGGTCTTGCAGATGTTCAGAAAGGGCCCTGACTTGAAATGAATGATGATTTTTTTTTATTAGATTTATTATTAGTATAAATAAGAAATTAGGCCACAACTGTCATTTCTGATTCACATAATAAACAGAATTCAAAAGCACAAATTAACTGAACGAATAAGGAACTCAATAGAAAGAACATCCAGCAGGTGGGGACCCCTGGTATATTGGTGTGTGTCATTACATTTAGGTCTACATAAACAAAGACCTGGGGTGTTTAATGTACATATATTTAATGGATATATAATGCAAAAATATTATCTTGTTTTTATTGTTGAACATTCATGCAAATTTGGCTGCAACAACAGCCTGTTTTGATTTTGCTGTTTTCATTATGCCATAAAACCCACCGACATTTCCATCTACATTTCCATTTATGGCATTTATCAGATGCTTTTATCCAAAGCGACTTCCATTCTCTAACTACAGTGGACAGTCTCTCCTTGGAGCAACTTGGGGTTAAGGGTCTTGCTCAGGAACACAATGGTGGTGCTGAAGGTAGAATTCGAACCCATGACCTCTTGGTCCAGAGGTAAGTATCCTACCCACTGAGCTACCGCCACCCATATACAGCTCTGGAAAAATATAAGAGACCACTGGAGTTTAGTTTTTATTTTTAAATCAGCGTCTCTGAGTGTGACAACCTTTCCATGCCAGTGTCTGTTAAATTCCTACACAATCATCTCATTCTGCTTTATGAGGGACTGATTAGTGATCATCTGAATCACGTCTTATTTAATGAGGAAAAGTATAAAAACACTGCTATAATCGCCACTCTCCTCTTCCAATGTGACCCGTTAGATGGTAAAACACTGCTAGACGTTCTTCGGTGGTAATTACTACCATTTTGTTTGAGTGCACAAGAAATTTGTTGTTTAAACACTGCATCATTTGTCTTATTTTGATGTTTTGTAATTTCCTTTAAAATGTATGCTTTAAAGAACAAAATTTTTATTTGGAAATTATACCGTCAAAAAATACTGTCAGACATTCTTAAAAACTAAAGCAAAGCTGTTCAGTTCAATACTTGCACCTATAAAACCTGAGATACTGAACACATATACACACACATACAGTATATATATATATATGTGTGTGTGTGTGTGTGTGTGTGTGTGTGTGTGTGTGAAGGGATCTTTCACTTGATACATTTTATTGCAGTGTATTCAGTAATCAACCTTTAATACTTTTTCAAACCGCCCAATACCACACACACACACACACACACACACACACACACAGTTGTATCTCGTGGGTCTAAATACTATGAGAGAGAGAGAAAAACACACACACAGGAACTATGAATTCACATTAACAAATAAACAAATAAACAAGAGGTCTTTTATTTTTTTTCCCCAGCGCTGTACATCCATCTATTTGGTCTGCAACAGTTTACCTCTGCCCACTCACACTGAAGTCATAAAGAACTGCAAATGGCTTTCAAAATCAGCCAATCAGAACAGAGGTTGTTTACATATATCAGCCCCAAATGCACAGTAACAAAAACCTGTTTCATAATAAGGGCTGAGGAAAGACTAAAGTTTTCCTGTTGAAATGAAGTACAGGGGTTTTCACTGAATAAAACCACACGGATGTCGACATTTGACCTCAGGGGAAGAAATAAAGGGCAACAAAATAGAGTTTATTGACAATTATTTAAAAAAATTGATCTTGCAAATACTGACAATAGAATGAAATCTTTTCCTTAAAAATTCTAAAAATGATCAAAATAATAAATACAATTCATTATCCATAGCATATAAAGAAAAACATTGTAGAACTATTTTCCAACAAGCTCTACGTTTCCTGATGGGTACAGACAGCTCAGTCTTACACGTCATGGCCAAGAGAAATGAATGTAATGAAGATAGCAGGAAAAATATGTTTCAGCTGAGCTCCCAGTGTTGGAGTTTTAAGAGGAGCTTAAGTCAAAGCCCACTCTCTCCATGCTTCTGTTCCTAGCTCTAGAGTTTCATTGTATTTGGAAAACAGGCCTACAGTTATTAAACACTCCAGTAGGTGGTGTGTGAGGGTACATGTTCTCCAGGCCCACAGCCTCATGTTTGTGCAGGCAGCAGCATGTTAGTCCAGCATGCCCCCAGTCAACACTAAACACCAAAAGTGAGGCAGAAACGAAGTAAGCTCAATAATCTTGCTCCCTCAGGCTCTGCACTGCAAACCGTCCTAAAACAAGATCGGCATTGAACTTTCCATAATATACGACCATCATAAAAATTACATGAGCATGAACGATTCTGATAGACATCAACGTTTCCATTAGTGCAATATTAACCCTGAGCTCCAGGGTGTAGTGATTAATATGTGGATGACTGAAAAAACTATTCAAACATTCGATGCACCCTTAAATTGAATAATAAATAAGTTTAAACACGTTTACAGTCAATTAATAACTGACATGTCTTCCAAAACTAAGCAAATGTTATCATCTGTATTCGGCCAAAGCCGTGTTTCTGTTCATTGTTGATGTGGTCGGTGAGGATGAGGATATGGGCGAGAGGGTCACGCTGTACAGGTTCGCAACGAAGGTCTCCCAGCCTCGGCGGAGGGCTCGGTCCAGTGCCTAAAGGAGAAATTAGTGTTTACATTACATGTGTCACACAGACCATACGTTGAGGTTGTGTAGATCAGACCATACGTTACACAAAGAGTTTGTAAGAAACACCTTATATCATTTTAGCAGGTACCCCTGCCATTGAGGTGCACTCTACCCTTGTGTTGCTGAGCCCCCCCAACCCTGTCTGTCACAGAGACACCCACAGAGCCTCTGCTGACTAGATATTATTTGGACGGTGGGCCTTTCTCAGCACAGCAGTGACACTGAAACGGTAGTGTGTGATGGTCTGTGTAACCAGCAAAGCAGCTTTGATTGGCTTTTTACCCACTTTACTGTCACCGCTGGGTTGGGAACAGTCTGCCAAACAAAAAAACCCTCATCCTCCAATGGTCCTGTGGTTGTACATTGACCACTGATCAGGAGAAAGACCCCACAAAGATCTATAGTCTTACTCCACATCTACTTGGTTAAAAAACAATAAAATGGTTTGCAATAAAATGGAGAGAGTACATGTTCATTCTATTCAAGTTTAAGAGTGTTATACAACACATGGAGTCCTATTTAGTACAACATACAGTGAAATGCTGTCTAGATTGTTGCTGTCCACTTGACTGCTGATGCAATATTTGCCTTTTTTTGCACCATATTGCTCAATTTTATTAGAGTTTATTTAATATATTACAGTGTCTTTAATATATATTTACTGTAATGACACATTCCACAAGACAGTATGGTCTGAAGGAGGGAGAAACTCTTTAGACCACTTTAGACCACACACAGTAGTCCTGTTGTACCGTTCCATAACATGTTGTATTTACTTGGTGAACGTGAATGGGTTCAGCATGATGAAAGTAAAGCCCTTGAGTCAAAGTTGTCGACATGAGCAAAGAGTTAAAGACAGTGATTATCTCCTAATGGCAGGCTCCTCCCTTTCCTCTCTATGTATAACATATAAACACAGAGACTGATTAAAAGGCTGGGAAATGGAACAGAGCCCCCTGGGAATGGGCAGTGAACTTAGTGGTGCGGTGAGAGAAGGGTAATACAATTGTGAAGAAAACATGGAACAATAAGAGGCAACTAGGAGAAAGACTCTTCACATTATATTGTATTGTACTGTAGGAAAAAGCCTTCTGTATTGGAAAAAAAACTTCCATTAAAGTTAGAACAGGTTTAGTCATAGTCATTCGTATTTATGCTCTTTCCTTAAGCAGCCTATTTATAGCCACATAAGGAAAAGGGGACTTTAACCTCCACGAAAGTTCTCATTATGAATGGATTACATCATCCAGCAGTTAAACTGTAACTACAGCTGTTCTTGTCCAAGGGTAATGTGTGCTAAGTCACATTCTGTCATATTTAAACTGGCATTCCAAAGTCCTAGAGAACCCAGAGGTTTCAGGTTTCCTTATCAATCAGCTAATCAGGAACAGACCATTCAGGAATGTGTGGTATGACTTTAAAGAGACAAATGACTTGTTATCTTTTAAGGCATAAGATCATGTTATCTCACCTTGCGATAATTCCTGAGTGTGCTCCTTTTCACAACCTTATTTTCTCCCATCTCTCCTCCTCTCATCTTCTCTTCCAGCTCCTTTTGTTTCTCCCTCCTTTCGGAGATGAGTGCCTGATCATCAGCTTCTTCTCTGTTGGAGAAGTGGACCAGGACTTCTGGGGCTGTGCTGGCTGATGCGTCTGCTTTGCTTTCAGATTGCACGGCTGGTTTTTGAGCCACAGAACAAGTCTCGGCCTCTGGTCCTTTGCTTTGGCTCTCTTTCTCTGGGTGGCTTTGTTCAGTCTTGGACCTCCTGGAGCTTTTCCTGCTCCAGCGGCGGCTCAGGCGGCTGGGCTTCCTCTGCAGGAGCGTGGCCCCATCGTCTTCCATCATGCCCTGGTCGAAGTAAAAAATGCCATGGTCCTGTTCCTCTGTGACTCGCTCTTCACTGCTCTTTTCTCCTACTGTGGTCTTCGTGGCTGGCTCTTTTCCTCTGGTCTCCGCCTCCTTCCCCAACTCAGCTTCCGTGTCCTCTAGACGGCCGTAGAATCCACTGGCCCGGTCCAAAAAAGGAGGGGAGCGAGGAGCCTTGTTCTTCTTGGAGCTCTTGCCAATCGTCATGGTCTTGCCAAGTCACTGGGATTTTCTCTAGTTCAAAGTCTGAGGGAGAAAAGTTGGGAAGATAATAAGAAGAGGAAGGAAACCGTAATTTAACATCAGTGTTAGAACAAATCCTTGTGCCTCCTGTTTTGGTATTTCAATTTTTGAAAAAGTTCAAAAAGCACACTGGCCCTTTACACTGTAGGAATCTTTCACGATGAACTGACTACTACAACTGAGTAACATTAAAAGTTTGAAGTGTTTGACATTCTGCTCTTTGCTCTGAAAGTGATGACATGCACAGGAACTTTTAAAGAGACAAAAAGTCACAAAAATCTCTTTGCAGGGAGACGCACAGCATACAAGACAATAAATTCAAAAGCAGTCAAATCCAATGAGAAACAGCAGAAACAGAACAAAGCAATAAATGGTGTCTATATACATGTAGACAAAACAATCCAAAACAAGTAAAGATAAAATGCCAGTCCAAGTCTGAGGAGGACAGAGAGGTTCAGAGCACTGTGAGGGCTGTGAGGATGCATATCTCTCATTCTTCTGTGTGTGTTTACCCGTCACCTCATCATAACTCACGCTGTCCAAAGTACAGTGCATGCATTTGACATATCTGTGTGTCTCTGTACTATCAGTGTGTCTCCTGCACTGACAGATAAGACAAGCTCCAACCTCACTTTGACTTTGACTCTGTCTGGTGTTGCTGGAACTGCAGCTGGTGCCAAAACAGCAGCACTCAAACACAGCAGCAGACACAAAAATGTCCCACAGTTCGTTGAATGGTACTAGAGACATTATAATGCTCTGTGTGTGTCCATATTCTACTGATACGTGTCCTGTTTATACACAGTGTGTGAGATTGCTTGTGTCCTTTCCCTATAGCTGTTCAGTTTAGATGACCTTCAAATAAATAGATTGCTATCAAACAGTCGCTATCATGTCAGTACACTGAGTACATTTCTGTCAGGCTCCTTTTGTTCACGATAAGCAAGCAAGTAGAAATGTTATGTAATGTCAAATGAATCTACAATAAAAAAAAAACATTGTTAAATCTATTATAATATGAAGGCTGCATGTTGGTTTTTTTTTCAGTAGATATTTCAGTTGATTTTTGTCTCATATCTATTTCTCCTTTTACCCCAAAACTTCAGTACAATTTTTTTAAAATTGTTTTAATTAATTTTTAAAAGTTTAATTGTGATACATAGATTTAAAAAAAATAGCCTACTCACACACAGTGTCTCGCCCTAATCTGTGACATTGCTCAAATAACAAAACTGATCATTTTTAACTTCAGTTATTTGCCACTGACTACATTCTGCAGGCACTTAAGTCTTGCCAGTTAAAGCCTTCACGTAAACTGATGTTAGTTTGAAACAGAATCAGACTCTAAGACTCGTTGTGTTCAGATTTGTTGCTTTACTTTGGTCTGAAAACACTTTTGCGAGGACTCAATAGTCCAAACTGCTGTGTAGAAAATATGCGTACCAACCTCACATGAGAGAAAAATCGTTCCTTTTTTTCTGGTAAAATCTTGAGCTGGTTAAGAGTGTTATAAGGAAGGAGTATAATCATGTGTTAAGAGTTAATCAGGGTAGAGAAGTGGCTTACCTGCAGTGTTCTCTGTAGGCTGGGCTTTCTCTCACTGCACTCCATCCACCCTCGGCTCACCTAATGCACACTCACACACCATCGTCATTAGACCCTGCCCAGACCTGTCGTCACCAAAGCAAACACAATCACTCTCTACTTCTCTCCTCCTCTCTTTCCTCACAGATAAGAAATACAGACAAGGTTAATATCAAGTGCATTTAACAAAATGAGCTAAAAAAAAAAAAGAAACATAAAGACAGTATCCACACAGGTCCACTAGTCTTCACTGTCCTGACAAAGGAATAGCATTAGAGGTCCATACAGATGAGATGAACCAGTGAGTCCTGTATCTCCTCTTTGGCTGTATCCCGAGAGCGGGTGGATTAAATGTCCCAGTACTTAGAATGTCAACATGTTTTGAGTGGGACCACATTGCACCATCAAAGGTTGCCACAACAAAAGCTTCTTTATTGCTCCACCATTAATGATAACTTGTGACCCAAAACAGTAGACAGTTACTTGAGTACACAAAACACACAAAACACACATGCTTCCTCATATTTTAATATTGTCTTGTGAGACATATTCAATAAGTGTGTGTGTGTTTGTGTGTGTGTGTGTGAGTGAGAGAGAGAGAGAGAGAGAGAGGGAGAAAGAGAGAGGGAGACAGAAAGAGAGAGAGAGAGGGAGAAAGAGGGAGACAGAAAGAGAGAGAGAGGGAGATAGAGAGAGAAAGAGAGAAAGAGAGAGAGAGGGAGATAGAGAGAGAGAGAGAGACAGATAGAGAAAGACAGAAAGAGAGAGAGAGACAGAAAGAGAGAGAGAGAGAGAGAGAGGGAGAAAGAAAGAAAGAAAAAGAGAGAGAGAGAAAGAGAGAGAGAGGGAGACAGAAAGAGAGAGAGAGGGAGACAGAGAGAGAAAGAGAGAAAGAGAGAGAGAGACAGAAAGCGAGAGAGAGAGAGAGAGAGAGAGAGAGAGAGAGAGAGAGAGAGAGAGAGAGAGAACTACTTTGATTTTTACTGGAATTAATGGTACATGTAGAATTGCAGCTATGTAACTTATTTATTGATATTATACTATTATAACTGAACTTTAATTGAAAACGATAATTATTATATTACATTTTAATATCAGCTCATATTCTTTATTGAGACAGAAGATAATAACTGTCAAATAATGGAAGCCACCAGTGAGCACAGTACAAACAGCATGCCTGAATCATCACAGGCTTTATCTGTGAAAATGAATAAATGTACAGACAGACACCTTCAAATGGCCAGTTTTATCTACACACCCTACTTCTGTTCTAGCTTACTTTAAAGTGGTAACTTAAGGCAAGCTTCAGTTACTCAACTGTATTGACCTTAAAGCGCCAGCACAAAATCAATAAAGCAAACACTGGCTGATCGACCAGCACTGGGTTAAAGTAAACTTTCTTTTGAAAAATTGTTTTTTAAACTATTCTGGTTGTCTAGAGCAGTGGTTCCCAACCTTTTTTCCTTGAAGCCCCACTTGCCTGTATCCAAGACAAACCAGGCCCCCAACGCGAACTCCTACCCACATAGACGCACAAAAAGGATAAAGTGATTCATTACAAACTTTTATTTGCAAAAAATAAACAGCGGTTGTAGGTTTTTGTCCTTAAACTCTTATACACACACACACACA
>JBBJLR010000013.1:10788513-10802083 GCA_037577145.1 Brachypetersius gabonensis | reverse complement strand
ACACATACACACATACACACATACACACACACACACACACACACACACACACACACACACACACACACACATACACATACACATACACACATACACACACACATATACACACACACACACACACAGAACACACATATACCATTAATATTTTTAGAGAAATTAAAAAAAGGTCACAAGACAACAATTACATGCACTTGCACCGACGCTCCCAAATACATCGCATAGATGAAATTTCGGGAGCATATGCGACGAAAATGGTCGCAATTTCGAGCCCTGCTTGTACATTATTTTGAGAAACTAAAATAAGGTCCCAAAAATGGACACAAAAAACAATGCTAAATGATGTACGGTATAATGATGTTACACTGTTTATAATGTTTTCTTTTTCCAGATCCTAAAAATCAATGGTTAAAGTTCAAAAGTTGGAGAACCACTCCATTAGACTGTATTATTTAATGCTACAGTAAAAGTAATGCTCTACCATGAGGTACATAGATTCCATGCTACAACCCAACAAACCTGTAACCATGAAAGTCATTGCCCACCTTATTGCACATGTCTGCTTTGGGCTCCAGCTCCTCCATGGTAACTATGTTTTCCAGCAAACTACTTTCCAGGAAACCGATTTGTGCTTCACCATCAAATCGAGCTTCAGGGTTGGCCAATACTAGTTTAAGGGAGACAGCAAAGCCAGCCATGTCGATGGGGAAGGGGCGATTGGGACGCCAGCCAGTGTGAAACCGAACCACTTTCCCATTTTCCACCACAGGCCGCTCAAACTTCATCCCACCAACCAGTCCCACCGGCCAAACTGAGACTTTCTGAGTGTAACGCATCTGAGACAGATGAAAGTAACAGAGACAGAAGGGGTAGAAGAAATACATTTGCTGGTATTAAAGATAATAATATAGAAATAATAAAAAAATGTTCTGTAGCTTGTGTTTTCATGTTCTAGATCATGATTTAATAACTGTGTTAGCACGGGTAAGTGACTTAAGCTGTGTTTCACCCTACGACAAAATTTGGGTTACATCGCTGTCGTAGGAAAGGATCTGTGTTGTAACTCGAGGACCCCTGTACACTCATACGACTCAGTGTACTTCCTTTTTGCATGAAAATTTCATATATAACCTAAGCTGTGCAACTATCTAAGCCACAGTGATGCCTCAGCTTTGTGCTGCTGGGAGGATTCGCCCCTGCTAGGAAGGCCCCCACAGTCTTTCCCAATGCTAGCCAGTACAGATGTCAGTTAGCAGACTTAAGAGAATTTTCCTGAGGAACACTTAGCCACCAGAAATACTGGGAGAACAATTAGGTATAAATGAAAAAAGTAATTAAATTTTTACAAGTGTACACACAGGCTACACCTTTGGATCACAGTGAGATGTAGGTGGAACCAACTTTGACTTACTCACCTCCTCAAAGACCTGCAGGCTGTATGTGTTGTCATCGTCAGCAAAGTACACAACAGCATTCTCGATGGTTGGCCCCTTGCCCCCTGCTGCAGCAGCCGTTTCCCTGAGCCAACGCAAACCCTCATTCCTCTGCTCAACTCCCCGAGGTTTTAGCCAGTTAGGGTCACCCTCCTGTAGTTTCCGGTCTTTGGGGGTGAGCATGTGGAGGTGGGTATACGTCAGACCAGAGGCAGCAAGAAAGTCCCTGACCAAAGGCGTTCGGTGAGGAGCATCCTCTACCAGGATCCAGTGTAGCTGAGGGACATGCTGTAACGTCTGAGACAAACGAGTGAGCTCAGCCTTCTGCACCAGTCTGAAACATCAAATGGGAAGGACACAGGGAACAAAAACAGTTCAGAAAAGAAATGTAGTACTAATGTTTACTTCACCACACTTTAATAACACTTTAACATTCACCCACATACCTTGCATAGGTAGGTGTTATTACGTAGATGCTAGGCAGACTAGTTTTTATGGTGGCTTTTGTTGGTTCTGACTTTCTCATCTGTTCCTGTAACTTATGCAGCTCCCCCCTCAATCGAGAGATCATTCGGTCTTTAGGCAGTTCTTGTTCTCTACAGTCACAGCGCTGACCTGAAAAAAAGGAAACCAGCATGAGCTGTGAACGATTTTTTGGAATTATCCATTCAACATTACATCCAAAATCAGGTGTAGCAGTTTGCTTATGGAGCAGTAACAACAGCTGCTGTTCTAGGAAGGCTTTACACTAGATACTGGAACACTGCTGTGAGGATTTAACAGCATTCAGCCACAACTCAAGTAGTCCGGCTGCTCTAGAGTGTTCCATCCTACTGGCCATTGAATGGGATCCTTTGGAGCAGCCGGACTGGATGTGCTTCTTTCTAGAAAGTCTACAAGCTGTACATCTACATCAGCATTGGGTGCTTATGTTCCAAATTAAAAAAGGTCTACATACACTATATGGACAAAAGTATTTAATACAAAAGAATTTAAAACTTGGTCCCCCTTTGCAGATATAACAGGTTCCATCCTTCTTGGAAAGCTTTCCACAAGATTTTGAAGTGTTCCTCTCGCATTTGTGCCCATTCATTCTGTAGAGCATGTATGAGGTCAGGCACTGACGTTGGATGAGAAGGCCTTGCTCGCAATCTCCAGTCTAGTTCATCCCAAATGTGTTGGATGGGGTTGAGCTCAGGGCTCTGTGCAGGCCAGTCAAGTTCTTCCACACCAAACTCATCAAAATGCTTTTAATAGTGGGGGACAGTGAAGCTGGAACAGAAAAGGCTCTTCTCCAAACTGTATCTACAAAGTATGGTGTTGACACATTAAGAGTGCCCTTCACTGGAAGTAAAGGGCGGGCCTATCCCAAACCTTGATAAACAGGTTTGTCCCAATCATTTTGTCCATACAGTGTACTTTTGGACATACACTGGAACGTGAGAAAGGAGTAGAGAGTTGTCTTACCTAACTGCATCAGTGCATAGACGAGCCCCATCAGAGACACCATGAAGTAGAGCAGGAACACGGTCTTAAGTTTGAGCTTCATCTCTAGGCAGAACTAGTGATTCGGTGTTGACCCAGAACTACACTATCACCAGAAGGCAGGCACTCCCACTGAACGACACTGGCTTATTGGCAGGGCTCCAAAAGACAGCATGATGATGTACAGATACAGCTTGGCATGAAAACAGATCTGTTTACAAGTCAAATGTTTGATGAAGCTGGTTAGACAGGCAGCTGAAGGGGAGAACACACTGCACTGTCCTACCGTGTTAAAGATAGACCCGTGAGAGCTCTTACAGGACCGGAGGGCGTGTTGACACTGACAGCTCTCAGCGCACCATTCACTTCCTCAAACCAGTCCCGTCAGTATAATAAGCGGTCCGAGTCCTTCATTATGCACGAAATCAGCCATAATCCGTCCTTCTGTCATTCCAGTTCAAACAACGCCAGCACTTTCCGCTGCGGAGCAACGCTCATTTCAGCCCCCTCAACACAGGGCAAAGAAATGTAGTTCCGGCAGGACAGGAAAAGTACACCATATGGACAAAAGTATTAGGACACCGCTTGTTTTTCGGGGTTTGGGTGATGTCCTTTATTTCCAGTGAAGAGCAGTCTTAATGCTTCAGGATACTAAAACATTTAGGACAACGCCATGCTTCCAGCTTTGGGAATGGCCCTTTTTTATTCCAGCATGGCTGTTCCCCAGTCTCCAAAAAGACATGGTGGGGTGAGTTCAGTGTGAAAGCACTTGACTGGCTCGCACAGAGCCCTGACCTTAACCCCATCCAATACATTTGGGGTGAACTGACACGGAGATTGTGAGCCAGACCTTCTCGCCCAACATCAGTGCCTGACCTCATACATGCCCTACAGAATGAATGAATACCCACAGAAGCTCCAAAATCTTGTGAAAAGCCTTCCAAGAAAAGTGGGAGCTGTTAGCAGCTAAATGGGAACCAACTCCATATTAAAATATATGTATTTGAATGCAATGTCATGTAAGTCCCTTTTGGTATAATGTCAGGTGAACAAATACTTTTGTCCATATAGTGCATCACCCAAAACATATAAACCACTGCCTAATATTATGTAAGTCCCCCTCATGCCACCAAAACAACTCTGCTGAACTCTTGCTGAAAGAGGCCCGTGCCGTTAGGAAAGACTGTGGAGGGGGTGTACTTGATCAACAATTTTTAGATCAAAGTAGCTTCCATGTGAATGTCAGCGCCCATGGTTTTCCAACATAACACTGCCCAGATTATCACACTGCCTCCACTGGCCTGCCTTTTTTCCTATAGGCCATCCTGTTCCCAGCTCTTCCCCAGGTAAGCGACAACCCTGGCCATCCTGATGCTGTAACAGAAAGCCTGATTCATTAGACCACAACACCTTATTAAGGTGAAGCAGCGGGCAGCCAGGAACACAGCGCCCAGGGAGCAGTACCTCGCTCAAGGGTACCTCAGAGGTGCCACTAGCAGTCCTGGGATTTGAACCCACAACCTTCTGCTCACAGGGTTAACTCCCTAATCAGTAGAGCACCAGCTGCAGGTTCAGCGGTTGTCCTTTGGATCATGTTTTGTATACTAACCAGTGCATCCTGTGAACACCCCACAAAACTTTCCTTTTCAGAGGTGCTCCAACAGTGGTCTAGCCATCACCATTCGGTTCTTGTCAAAAGCTCCTCAGGCTTTTATGTTTGCCCATTTTTCCTCCTTCCAACTCTTCAACTATAAGAACTGACTGTCAGTGGTTTTAAGTTTGTGGCCGAATGATGTATACTTCATTGAAATGGTGGCTACTGAGTCACACACTCTGTAGAAGAGGCAAATACAAGAAATACAAAATGCAAATACTTCAAGGTATGGCTGCTGTTCCTTGAAATAAGATAAACTTGCATATTTGGTTTGATGTTATGACAAAAAAAATATTTTTAATGTAGAGGAAAAAAGCTAAGAAAATCCTGTGCAGGTGTTCACTTTGGAAAATATTTTTACAAGCACATTAAGTTTAGTAACCAAGTAGTTACTTTTTGGTATTTTTCCTGCTCATTTTATCAGCATAAGCTTCTTCAAAGGGCCATAACTTATATTTGTCTGGTTAACATACAAAATGCAAATTCAGAAGTCATCATTTAAAATTAAAAAGATGTTTTTGTTGATCTAAATGAGCTCTGTTCTGATCACCCCCCTGCACTGGCCCTCAGGGCACCCTTCATGGTCCCTCCTATCTCACAATGTACTGGAATAGAGCAAAAATATGGACCCTCTGCTAAACAGTCTGAAGAGCCCTGATAAAGGCTCTACAGCAAGAGGTCACTAAATCTCTTCCTGGGGTCTACCCTCCTGCAGAGTCTCCAACCACAGGTTTTTAGTTAAAAGAAGCAGCATGTTAGATGGATCAAAATTGATTCCATGAGTGTTTTGGTGACCACTGGTCAAGAGAGTAAATGAGTTTTGAAACACTTAATGAGATGCTTAGGGTCTATAAGACACTTAAAAAGAATGAAACCTGCTATTTTTTTCCTATTATGAGGCCTTTAATAAATCTCCCCTATAATAGATTCATGACAGAAACTAAGCCCTTCTCAGACAAACAAGTTTCCTTTATTTGCTGCGTACAAATAAAACACCGAAAGCTGAAATGACTGTCCCTTTCTGCATTGACAACAAAGCACAAGACAGGAATACTCATTTCTCCAACATCTGCTCAATTCTTTTTTTAAGTCATCCCCCCCTCAAAAGACTTTTGTGAAGGCAAATAAAATGAACAAGGCAAACAGATTATATACAGTTCAGAAAAAAAACATGGATATACAGAAATGACTTGATAAAAGAATGCTATGATGCTTGATAAAAGAAAAAAAAAAGAAAGTACTTTTCTACACTAAGGGTCCATTGCAACACACATCAACCCCTTCATCAGATAGAGAACATCGACATCATCCTTTGACACCAATCCCCTATATATAGCCATTATAAAACATTTGTTATAGGTTTGATTTAGTTGTATGACCTGAGACAGACTAGTTTGAGTGATTATAAAGAATACAAAGCCATTGTATTCAGCTTCTTGAAGGAATACAACACGTAGGCAAGCTCCTTGCATTTTGTTAAAATATATGCATGAGTACCCTGAAAGAGCAGTAGAGAGGAAACATGGCAGTAACAACCAATGTGACATTCACACACCAAAAAAAAAAAAAAAATGGTAAAAAATAAATCAGCAGCCCAGGAAATGGGGAATCGTAGGCTAAAAAGCATAAAGTGCAGCCTTGAGTTTTTGTTTTTATGATTATCAGGACAGAATGTGCAGATCTAACAAAACAAACTCACCATGCTTGTTCCTGAGGTGAGAAGAGTTTGTTATGCTGGGTTGTCACAATGGCCATCACTGCCATCTCTGTTGTTCAAAACTTAATGAAACTGAAGGTAGAATACGCCTCCAATTCCGGGCGATTTTTAGGTCAAAACAAGTGCAAGGAGGACCTTCAAAGGTAGCTTTGAGAGATTCAAGGCCAAGTTCAGTCACCACTCCACAGCTAAAACATCAGCATGCCTCATTCATACATCTTCAGAGTGACAAAAGAGCACCATTTGTATAACGTATCTACAAAGACACAGATTCTTATTCTCCACTATAGCGCATGGAGCCTCTGCAGAGCACCTCCTCCTTCAAATGCTGCATTTTTCAGTCATGCAAAGAAAAAGAATAAAAGTATGCCCAACACAGAGGTAGAAAAACGATGAAATCACGGCTTTGAAACGACAGAATGACCTCCGGTAGGTACCAATTTACACTCCAATGATTCGTGCATGGTTTGTTATCTGAACAATAAAACACTAGTAAATGGGTTGATTATGTCCATCTTCATTTTGTTTTCAATTATCATCTTACCTCACTGAAAAATCTCAGCCTGAAAGCTGAGGTCACACGAGAAAGCTCAGGATAACTTCCATGATAAGCAAATAAGAGGAAAGTATTCTTGCTGGAACAGGAGACTAAAACCAACCAACGTCAGAGGCACTCTGCCTGGCATCCTGCACAGAGTGTGACTGAACTAGGCTTAAGAGCATTTATATGGAGGTAACTAGGGGCAAAGAGGTGACTGCTGATTGAAGAGCAGGATGAGGAGTGTTTTCTGTAACAAAGGAGGAAGGGTCTGCAGCTAATGACAGCAGCCTCCGCAGTGGCCGCCAGCATGCGCGTGACCAGAGGCCTCGCCATATTTTGTTCGTCGACTCAGAATTTCATAGGAACAGTCGTCTCCACAGCAACCAGACATACTGGGCGAAGTGTCGTCAATCTCAAATCTGAAACAGAGAGGATACTGATTACATTCTTTACACACAAATGGTGTTTTCGCACTGCCAGGACATTGGAAACACTTTCTGTAGCAGCAAAACCCAAAAATTATACAATATATTCAGGCTCTCTTGTCAGATTTGATTCAAATGTATTTACCAATATTGGATCAATATAACCATCAAATCCTTTATTTTATTTTGTTGGAGGGCTGACATGGTACTTTACCAGAATGTTGCATACAGAATAAAAATAATGAAAAGACTGTTACACCTCTAGTACTTTCCACTGTGCTGCAATGCAGCCATTTTCAGTTCCTGGCACTGAATCGGAATTCATCTAACGGATATCATTAGCAGTCGCGACAATAAAGATATGTGAACCAGCTCCGGTGCTAGTCATAAATGCCATTCATACAATTCATTGCAGATGCAATGGTTTGTTTTAGAGAAGTTTGTTTTCTTCGGGAGCAGACAAACTTTGTCTTATCTCTCCAAAATAAATCTTTTGGCCCAGAATTCTACTCAATAGCACGAGGTTACGAGAGGTTTGCATCTTATAAACAAGTCTTGCTAAAGTGTTCGTTACTTCACAGTAGCCTTTGGGGAAAATAACTACACACTGGATTGTGTTCTGGACTGTTATTTTCTACAGGTTTCCATGACTGCCTTCAGTGCACTGTTGATTCCGATGCAGTTTTAGGGTCATACTGGCCTGCTTTACTACCACTGATGTTTGTTTGAACCTCATACCAAAAAGGCAACATACCGAACTGACGTTCTCTTAGAAATTGGGGTCCCATGGTCAATAGTTAATGCTCACATTTGCCAGTACAGAGCAGAATAATGTGCTGGAAGTAACCCAAATGAGAGCACTTGTCAAGCAAATGAAATTCAACTTACTGTAAGGCCTCCCGAAAGAACTGGTAGGCGCCATGGTTATGTTTGAATACTGTCAGCATGACCTTCTTCATCTGTGTACTGAAGCCAGAAACAGAATAAACAAAAGGCAGAAAACATGGCAAAATCAGTATACAGTAAACCCCCAGTTTTACGCGGATCAGGACTCGCAGATCCAGTCACACGCGGATTTTTTTCGAGAACGGAAGTGATCTTTTTACACGGAAATCTCCCATATTCTCCCTTTTTTGCTTGTTTTCGTGGCAATATTTTTTTTTTCTAATTTTAGTTCTAAATGATTATAAATATATAACTTACTAAAAACAAACAGTAATCCAAATATAAATTCTACCGCTCACCGATTCTCTCTGTCCCTCACCGAGCGTTCAGCCACGCACTCTCTCTCGCGCCCGCCCTATCTCTCGTTCGTGACTTTTCCGGAGCTGGCACGCTCTCTCGCTCTCGTTCGTGACTTTTCCGGAGCGCGCATCTCTCTCTCTCTCTCTGTATCTCTCTTGCAGGCCCTCTCTCTCTCTCTCGTTCGTGACTTTTCCGGAGCGCTCTCTCTCTCTCTCTCCACTTTTCCGGAGCGCGCGCCTCTCTCTCTCTCTCTCCTTTTCCGTATTTAAACATCGGGTTTATCTTTACATTTTCTTTAAGGGTAATGTATTACAATGAGTTTAAAATGCACATTTGGTGGCATGTTTAGGGTTTACTCTATTAAAATTTTGACCAAAACAAGGCGGTTTTTCATTATACGCAGGTACTTGTGTAACATAACCCCCGCGAATAACGAGGGTTTACTGCATTAGATTCCAACTGATTTAGAATCAAGTTACTGGCCTAGAATACAAAACTGACTCATTCTGATTCATTCTGACTCCAAAAGTACAGTTGGTGCTCAGTTAATTTCACTTTAGTGTACATCACATGGGTCTGAGGAGATTTAAATCTTTGCTTAATTCAGTTTGACTTAAGAATAAGGCTAAAAATATTAAAACTACAGACGAAAATTAAACTGAGATGCCTAGCACTACCAGATATGGTTAAGCACCTAAAAACATGTAACTTTTAAATGAGCACAGTTGGTTAGACGACTGCCAAAAAACAAAAATCCCTAGTCAATATCATATTCATTGACAAGCTGCAATTCTTTATAGCAGTTTTAAAGCCTATAAAATTTTATGGAAAATGGATGAGTAGTTTCAAATCCAAAATCATGAGCCTGCAGGACAGCAGCGCAACCATAAACAACAGTGCACACACCTAGTTTATTTATTCAGACTCCATCACTGTGACAAGTTTTATAAATCAGTGTTTCAGATGAGGGTCTATGACAAACTAACATGGTCTCTCACTTCTAGAATGCCATTTCATCAATAGTGATTATGGCTGGCTGTGTGCAACTCTGTGATTGGGGTGCTACCGGACAGCATCTTGTGGAAATAATGTTTGCGTGATTATTTAGAACCTCCTTAACAACTGAAAATTTGCTGTGACAGGACCAAAGCACTATTTATATAATTTTTTGGTTATCTTTGGGGTTTTGTACCTGTTGGCAATGAGCTGTAGGATCTGGATGAGGAACTTCCCCAAACCTTTCCGTCTGACCTTGCTCTCCAACTGTACTTCATAGCTGAGAAGAACGTTTTGCAGTATTAGTCAAACATTAGACTCAATGTGCCAAACAGCACAAGAACACAAAACATGCACCAAAATCATCAACTGCTGAGGAGTTTCAAAATAAAAACGCAATTCCCTACAGACTCCCTGATCAGCCACAACATCGAAACCACTGGCGGGTGCATTTAAAAAAAAACACAGCTTATCTTATTACCAGGCACCTGTCAAGTGACGGATTATATTAGGAAGCGTGTCTTTGATGTTGATGTGTTGGAAGCAGGAAAAATAAGCAAGCATAAGAACCAATTTCTCTTAAGAATGTTAATGCTGACAGAAAAGTGTAAGAACTCACAGTGTATTGGGCTGCATAGACACAGACCGGTCGGTCGGTCCATGCTGACCCTGGTCCAGACAAAAGTGTGTATGTAAGGACCTACACAATATTAGGCAGGTGGTTTAAATGTAATGGCTGATCAGTATATCCCGCTAAATAAAAAAAATGAAAAACCTTACCAATATAACACTTCATCGCCGCACTCCACATCAAAACGAAAATGAGAGAAAGCAACAGGAGTGGAATCAGTATCACGGGCCAACAGATACCATGCCCTCTCATCCTTCATTTCCTCTCTTTTCTCTCGCTCCTTCCATCCCCACTCACTCTGTTCATATCTGGGAATAAAACATGAAACACTTGCATTAAAACACTCGAATTCATCAGCACCGCACTGCAGATGGGCACAAAACTGAATGCAGTATGCAAATAAAGGATTCTAACAGGAAATGTGATAACGAGTAAAAACTTTCAAAGAAAGAAAGATAACAGAGTTGTTAATTAAAGTGTTCATCCACAGAATCGCTCCGTTCTCTCACCACTAAAGCAACTCATAATAGCCACTAAACCCATCGCGAACATGACATTTTTAGCTGAAAACTGTTACATAATCATCTGACCATAACTGTTTAAGAAAACTGCAATTCGGCTGAAAGTGATAACGATCCACAGATGTTTACAGTATTATACTGTACATTTTTATCATCTGGGAAGAGGAAAAATGTTGCTGAAACATGTCCTTCAATGTGGATCTATACCTCATTTAGAATGTAGCACCAAGTAATTGTTTAAGAAGCTAATGTTGCTTGCATTATTTCTTGCACAATAGGTGTGTGTGGTTTTTTGCTCATGTTTTCACAGTGTCAAGAGAAAAATGTAAGCTTTGGTTGTTTCTACACAAAATTCTGTTGCTGACGTGTGTTTTTGTGTGAGTGTGTGTGTGTGTGTGTGTGTGTGTGTGTGTGTGTGTGTGTGTGTGTGTGTGAGAGTGAGTGTGTGTGCACTTGGTATAACACAGAAGTAAGACAGAATATTGCATGCATGTTTAAAGAGGGCAAATTATTCACCTTTTAACTGGCAGCACTTAGCAGCTCCCATGTGACAACAGAAATGGCCCAAGTTCAAATAAGTTACAATTCTTGTCATTTTTTACAGGATTCATGACACGTCTCAGTAAATGCAAAACAGAAGCAGTTAGCTTAAGTAATTGTGACCAGGTCATTACAAAAATTGCGGCAACTCACATGTAAGCAGTCCACATCGGATAACACTTTTGTCATGGTTGTTATAGAAATGAACAGCACAGTTCAGTATTTGTGTGTTTTACATGAGCACCTGAATAGAGCACTGGTGTCAGATCAGTATCAGAGCTCAGCTACAGGAATTAACAGCAGAAAAATCTGGATAGATGCAACAAAGTTCAGTGTGACTGATACCTACAGGGTCTGCATGTTGGCTCTGGTCAGCTCATAGGCCCACTCCACAGTAATAGAGGAGAGCGCAGATACCCGCTTACACTCAATCTCCAGATTTAACCTGGACAGAAAAGAATAAAAAGCACAAGACGTTTCAGCGAGCCCCAAGGCCTAGAAAACAACTTAGAAAACAGGCAATCTCCAGCCTGACAACTTACCCATTTCTGTCGTACTTTTTGAACACCGGAAAAGCAGACAGGGGATCGTCGAGCTGTAAGGTCAAAAGATGTTGAGATCAGGATGACAACAAAACAGAATTCCAATTCTAAATATATGTCCAAGTATTCATCAACTTCACAGAACTGGGGAAAATCTTTGACCTTATTGGCTGCATCCACTTTAGCACACACAGCATCCATGGCTGCCCTTTCTTCAAGCCTCCTCTGTTTCTTCTCCTTCGCCCTGTTTGACTTTCTCTGCAGATACACCAGAAAGAGAAGAGGGAGATCAGTGAACAGCAATGTCACTTTACATCTAGTACTACAGTGGAGTAACTACAAAAAATGTCTCAGGAACAACATTTTTTCCTCCTACTATATTGTGCTTAAATGTGTATTATCACTCATTGGAACTCCTAAACTGCCAGTGCCAACGAGAGATACTCCAAACCAAATACATTTCTGGGAATTCCCAGAAAGACGGTGCAAAAACAATTCAAGGGAATGCAGCAGAGTAAATATAAGAGCAGGTGCCTGCTGTAATCAGAGGAGAAGGATGCAGTGTCAAGGTGACATGCTCTTCGGCCTACATAGACAGGAATAAACCAGGCCTGGTGTTCAGAGAGCAGTTAGTTAGATCAGACTCTTCCATGTGAATTAAGGTATCCGTCACAAAAACTGGTTCTACATCAGCAACAATCCTACCCCCTGATTCGGGTTGCAAATACAGACCCATGTTCAGAAGTAGAGGCTGGAGCAGATACACTACCTAGACTGTAGAAACTATCCTACTATATTCTCGAGACAAAAGGTAAGATGGGCCTATAGCTCAATCCAGAAAAAAAAACTATGAACCTGTAGATAACTAAACATTTACAGTATCCTTCACAGACATTATATTCCATCATGTTTACATTAAGGACAGATGGGTCGGTAGCATGTCCGTTATGGCGGCCCACATGTTCAGCTGCAGGTTTCAGCCACGCCACTTGCTAGCTAGCTGTAAATACTTGGTCTAGGTTTACTTTTGGACAAAGTTGAAGAATCAGACACTATGCAGTGCTAACCTACACTCCATGCAAGACTGTCTGGTTCGATATCTGGTTCGATACAGTGCCGATTATGTAGAAATGGCGCAAAAGGAGACGAGGTGGATTTTTGAAGGTTGGACCGTTTTGCACCACAACTAAACTGTTGAGCATCTTCGATCGATGTTGAGAATTGGGTTTAGACCAAAACCATGTCTAACCAAGTAGGAACGAGGATCTCCATCGTTATCTCTCTATGGAACCTCTCTCTCTCTCTCTCACTCACTCTCTCCACATTGCTCTCCTCATGTTTCCCTCTCGCTCCCTCTGGAGGGATCCGCACTCGGTGCGCCTCTTTGTTTCAAAAGATGTGGCATACGCAAGAAAACGCAAAACAAACTCACCCCCATCGCGCCGACTTTAAAACCACTGTCTTTGGAAAAAAAATATATATAGGCAGTGTGTTTTCGAGCTGCCTTAGCTAGAAACCAGGGTCTGTAGAGCAGCTGGGCTTTGATGCACAGGGTGATAAAATGCCAGCTATCGAGCAGCGAGGCTAACACAGAAACAACAACAGGCTCCACTCCGGCCCGGCTAGAGACACGCAGAGACGGAAAACAAACACACGGAGTCCGCTCGCATGGTATTTTCACTCCTCTGTTCTCTCTCCGCCAGATTGGCGCCAAGAAGCGAGGATATTTATTCTTCTACTCTTTCTTCCTTTTCCTCCTCCTCCTCCTCCTCTCTCTCTCTCTCTCTCTCTCTCTCTCTCTCTCTCTCTCTCTCTCTCTCTCTCTCTCTCTCTCTCTCTC
>JBBJLR010000013.1:10762151-10782491 GCA_037577145.1 Brachypetersius gabonensis | reverse complement strand
GTTCAGGAATAAAAAATGTTCAGGGAAGTTCAGGCCGACACACTGAGGGTGAAGACTTTTACCAGTTTTACAAATGTAGGTTTTATGGCAATACACACACAAATAAAATAACTTCACATCACTAAAAAGAGCGAATAAAATGAAATTTTATTTATTTATTTAAAAATTTGTGTATGTACTTCTAAGTTCTAACATGGTTGGTTGGCAAAAAGTAAATTCAAATCAGTGTGTCTCCGTGTCTGGAATGGATGGACAGTATTTTGAGTTTATAAGGTGACAATAATATAATAAGATAACCTTGTTTGAATTATGAAATAGGTTTGACTAAAATAAAATTTAGATTTGGTCTGTTCTATTAGGTACTTATACTATACTGACTGGGTTAAATAGAATTGCATCACTAAAAAAATTTATTGACTAAAACTAGACTAAAATGTCATCAGTTTTGCATGTGTGAGAGAGCGCGTTTGTGTGTGTGTGCGCCTGTGTGTGCGCACGTGCATGTGTGTGTGTATCTTTGGTAAATTTTATTTTATTTTTTATTTTTATTTGAGGTTTCATTTTGAACTGAAAGCCTTGTTCACTTACGGTTTGTTTAAAATAGAAAGTGACATAAAAATGTGTTTTACCTAAAATAATGAATAATTGTGATTCCAATATTGATAAAAAAAAAAAATCGTGATGATCATTTTGGCCATAATCGTGCAGCGCTAGATTTGTGCACTAATGACACTGCATATGTGCAGATTTATGTTTTGTTGTTCTGGCATTCAAATTGATTTTTGAGGTTCAGTGCAACTGTTTTGCACACACATACTCTTCAGTTATGTTCTACATTAATCAACGACTCCTCCCTGTCACAAAATCTTTGTCTCACATTGCTGCATTTCTGCAACTGTGTGTGCTTTTACAGCCGTTCTACCCCCACGGTTTGTACTCATCTTTGTTTAGCATGGCTCCCTTCTCTCTTTCTTCCTCCCACTTCTCTCCCACTACCCTGTGTGACCACTGAACTCCTTCTTACAGGGTTCTTACATGCTGTTTCTGTCTCTCTCTAACAGATAGCATGATCCGCGTTGGCGCAGACTACCAGGCACAAATCCCAGAGTACAAACCAGGTGTGTGTGTGTGTGTGTGTGTGTGTGTGTGTGTGTGTGTGTGTGTGTGTGTGTGTGTGTGTGTGTGTGTGTGTACTGGGGAAGAGCTAAACTGAGTCCTTGTGGAACGTCTGTTTGAGGTCTGAATGATATGGAGACGTGTAGGTGTTGGTGTGCATTTAAGTTTGGTTAAACCGTTTGTGTGATGACAAATAGCTTTCAAGATTTAAAGAGAAGGGAAGAGTAGAAGGGAAAATATAGAAAAGCTGCATGTGAACAGGCAGTATGTGCACTAGCTTAATTTGCAGAAATGCTCTAGCTGACCTTTTAATAATCTTTTAATGTCCTACAACGTCAGAGCAAAGAAAAGTTTCCATACTAATTGTCCTAATTAAGGTTGTGTCTTGGATGAACATTGAGCAGTATTTGAGTTTTTCAGATGGCGTGTGTATTTTTATTAAGGGTCAAATTCTGACTTTCTGCTGTTTTGGTAAAACACTTTCATGTATAATATACAAAAGACTGCATTTTTATGTATGACTACATTTTTAGGTATGAAAATTAGAAAAAAAGTTTGGGCAAAAACCCAATGAAAACAGTTGAGTTTGGGACATTAATGGGTTAATGATAAACACAAAAGAAAGTATTAGATACAGAACTTCTTAAGTGTAAGTCTATAGATTTGAAAGTGAGAATATAATCTTAAAACAAACCAACAGAAACAAAGCAGATGGTTTGAAAGGTGATAATCACTTGTTGCTGAAGCCGCCCGGAACAAAGGATGATTCAGCACACTGAAGTAAACATCTAAATTAGAGGCAAAAAAATTAGAGATGTGGGCTTCCAGTGTCTGTTTGTGTGAAGCACTTGCTGTGTTTTAGTTAGCTGTAATTGTGGGCCTTTTTGGCAGTATATGCATTCATTTGGTGTCAAAGACAGGGTTGGTGGTGATGGGGGAAGCCACATCACTCTAAGAGAAAGGAAGGAGAGCACAGGTGCATGTGTGTGTATGGAAAAGAGAAAAAATAACCATGTGGTGTTTTCTGCATTGACAGACTGTGAGTCTCGCTACAGTGACAAAGACCAGAGAAGCATGCTTGTGTGGTCGCCCAACAGCCAGGTGTCTGATGCCATGCGTAAGTAACGTCTGTCAATCTGTTTTTGAGTCAAACCTGTAGACAAAGGTACTCAGCGATACAACTCTCCAAGAAAAATACATTTTGTGTCAGCAATTTCAAAGTAGCTTCTTGGGAAAGTTTTATAAGAAAGTGCCTGCATGTGTAAACTCTCAGCAGATGGCGGGTTAAAAAAAAACAACCCAGCACTTAGGTCTTGCATGATAATACTAGGGATGGCTGATCATTTTCACGATTATTACCACATGTCAAAAAAAGAATGACTGGTGCTTATGTTTACTATCAAACCATCAATACATTTAATTTTATTTATCTGCTCTCAATCCATTTAACCAGACCTAATTATGTTCTCTTTGTAATGAAACATGAATGCGTTTGTTTGAAACCCATAACAAGCTTGGAAATGCATAATAAATATTAGGATCGTCCAGCCCTGCATAATAGTTTTGGTGGTTGCAGTAAATTTTGAACTTTCTTTCTACTCTATCCTCAGTGGACGAATACATTCTGATGGCCAAAGAGAAGCATGGTTACAATATGGAACAGGTAGAGCACTTATTTCTACAGAAACGTACTGCTTTGGTTTACGTAGCCTAGAAATGAAGAACCGTTTTCCTCGTTCCTTTAGTCTCTGGGCATGCTACTGTGGCATAAGCACGATGTAGAAAAGTCACTCGCTGACCTGGCCAACTTCACGCCCTTCCCAGATGAGTGGACAGTGGAGGATAAGGTGCTGTTTGAGCAGGCATTCAGCTTCCATGGCAAGAGCTTTCACCGCATCCAACAGATGGTAAGAGAGAAGGAGTGGATGCATGAAAGTGCAAGGGTGAAAGTGAATAGGAGAGAGAGAGAGGGAATAGGAAAGAGACGGAAGAGAACACAGCTTACATAACAGTAATCTGCAGTCCTCCCATCTGCCTGCTGCTTCAGGAGCGCAGCAGCTTTGAAGCCTGCCAGAGAATCCTGCAGCCCAGTATGGAGTATAGGGGCTGTCACTACCAGTTATATTAGTAATCAAGTCATCTACTTAATATTTCATAATTAATCAGAGTTACCAAACAAAACAACCAACCATGCATAGTTCTTCCTATTATTCCAAAGTACTTTATGGAAAAACAGAGACTGTTTTCTTTTTAAAGCAAGAGATACCAATTAGAGAGCTGAATGATATTGCATATGCCAATGAATCAGTGCTGATCCATCAAGCACAGTATGCACTATATGAACAAAAGTATTTGGATGCATGACCATTACACCAACAGGGACTTTAATGACATTAAAAATACATAGACTTTATTATGGACTCCCCCTTTGCAGCTCTTACAGCTTCCACCCTGCTTTGAAGGCTTTCCACATTAATTTGGTGTTTCTGTGGGAATTTGTTCATTTTGTAGAGCATTTATGAGTTCAGGCACTGATGTTGGATGAGAAGGCCTGGCTCGCAATCTCTGTTCCAGTTCATCCCAACGATGTTGGATGGGGTTGAGGTCAGGGCCATTTGCAGGCCAGTCATATATATAATAAATATATATAGTCATCTGGTTTAAATGAATCTGGACTCTGGTCAGGCAGTTGTTGGTACTTTTTTTGTTTACCCAAGCTTGAAATTACTTGTGTATATTTCTCGGAGTTGAAGATATATTGATGTCCCCATGAAACAAACCAGCCTAAAATGGCTTTTTAGATTGTGACAATTATGAGCCCACACAGTGCACTGAAAATTGAGATTCTGATTATGTATATTGATAGGATTTTGTTGTTTCTCAGCTGCCAGATAAGTTGATCTCTAGCCTGGTGAAGTATTACTACTCTTGGAAGAAGACGAGGACTCGCACCAGCGTCATGGACCGGCAAGCCCGCAAACTCGTCACCAAGAGAGAGAAGGATGACAGGTGAGTGGGATGAAAAAGAAGGAAACATAAATATTAAGCAAGAGTCTTGTGAATTGTCACATAACAAAGTGCAATTTGTCCCCCATCAGTAATGATGAGGTCGAGGAGGGAGACCCAGGCAGTGACAGTGACTTTGAGATTGACGCAAAAAAAGAGGTGAGGGGTGTGAATCCTAAAGACATTACTTACAGAAATGAAGATGTTCCAACATAGTGTGTGTGTGTATAATCATTACAGCATCAAGAATTCTTCTTGTTCCCAGACATTTAATTGTGCAATGCTGCACTTTCACAAGCATGAATCATGAAGATCAGATTCCTGTTCTTTAAATAAACCAGGGCACCCGATTTGAAACTATCTTAACTGCTAATCCTAGAGGTTCACATTCTCTTGCCCCTCAGATATGTAATACTGGATCATATTTCTCAATAAATAAATTACTAACTTTTTTGTTATGCAGAAGTATATAAAATTCTAGAGGGTTCTCATATTTTGAAGCACCACTGTAAATTTTTTCAAAATGTTTCATTTCATTATGATTACCCTGTATTGTTTCAAACAAAATTAGGATTCACATTTGTTGCATCCTGTGAATGTTTTGATATATGTTGTGATTAGGGCTGAAACGATTATTCGAGTAACTCGAATGATTCGATTACAAAAAATGTTGGCTTCATTTAATTTGTCACCAAAGTCCACCTGCGTGTGTGTCCCGGGGAACATGCTATTTTTTCCGCAGGGAGTAGGGTTTTTTTTTTGCTCCGAAGAAGAGCACACAGGTCAGAACAGGAGATATGAAGAAAAGCCCTGTGCGGGAGTATTTTTTAAAATCCCGCTCCCGAGGAATTTCTGACGATTCTCGCCCGCTCTCCCGGTCATATATGAAAATAAATTTTAAAGTTAAAAAACGATCAATGTTCAGTTATTGTAAGTTAGTGGCACACACTGGGTCTTTCACACTGGCTGTGAAAAACGAAGAGAGCCGTCCTCATTTGTGTAGCGGATGGAATGTTGCCAACAAGAAAAAATGGGGCAGCAATATTGTTTTTTAGTCTGTAGCAGAAAAGTCTTAAAGTGCATCAATTTGCCTAAAAATGTAAATAAAAATGTAATCCATATTTAAACTGTAAACAAGTTTTGGCCATTTAATGCAAAAAAAAAATAAATCAATAAATAATTAATTCAAATTGATCAGTAACATTTAAACTCAGGAGCACAATTATAATAAAATATCTAAATATCATTTTATATTTTACAAACAAAACTTAAAGTGCATACAGACAGAGAAAATGACAAAATAACTAAATAACTGTTAATAAGGATACAGTGTACATCATAAATGTTTCCCAGAAAGGTTGATTAAATGGACTTCGTTCTGGAGCCAATAAGCCAAAGGTTTTAAGTTTTGATCTAATAAGTGTTGAGTTTAAATAAAAACCTTTTTTTGTGAGGAATAACAGCCAGTTGCTGCTCATTTTAAGAGGCCCTTCATGTTGCATAACCCACTATTGATATAGTTGTTTAAAAACACAAAAGGGTGATTTATCCGATTACTCGATTAATCGATGAAAAAAATGACAGAATACTCGATTCCAAAAATATTCGATAGTTGCAGCCCTAGTTGTGATTCTGTATTGCAAATATACAGCAAAAATGTGATGCTGCAGCTGATTACCAGCTGATTTGTCAGAACAAATTCATCTTTTTAAAACTTTTTTAACTTTAAACAGTGATTTCAGAACAACTGGACCTGTAAAAAAAAATAGTGCATAACTACTTGGAATGAAATGCTTATATGAACTTACTTTTGCAAATGGTTGTTCTGCAGTAAAGTTACCACTTTAAGATATATTTTGTAGCCTTTGTTAAGCAGAATGAAATGTGTGATAATTATGATGTTGGAAGATGGAACAGTCCCTTACAAAACAAATGCTTTAAAGCATGTACACATTCGATGTGAAGAAGCTTTATGGTCCAGTCAGGTGAATTATCCACTGGTATATTTTTGTGTTAGAAAAACAAGCAATATGTTAACAGTGAGGACCAGATCTTTTTTTTTCTCTGCTGTTTCAGAACAGATAATCAGTTCCCTCAGCTGAATGGTTGAGGGCAAAGATGCTTGTCTTTATAATGGAAAGACCCATTTTCTCCACAAATATTTTAATATGTTTAGTGTAGGGCTGCACAATATATCGCAAATTTACCGTCATCGCGATATCAACATGAGCAGTATGCGTATCGCGAAAGACAGACTGAACTGCAGTAAATGGTGTTTTTCCAAAACTCTTCACTCAGTGTCACAGAGAAGAGGGCAAAAAAAAAAAAAAAAATCACTGGGCAGTTTCTTCATCTTCTGTGCTACTGTTCCTTTTGCTATTTTTTTTTTCTGACTAAGAACTTACTATAATTTAAATTATGTTTACAATTATTTAAGATTTAAAATTATTAAAACAATGTTAAGGGAGGCACTTTTTATTGGGAGGCATCTAAATGCTATGTTTAAGTAAATTGCATTTCATTTTTTTTTCTGCATAGACTAGTCAGCATCTGGAGTCTGTTAACAGAACAATCTTATATAAAGGTTAAGTTTTTATTTACTTTTTTATCGCGTGTGATAACGCCATGGCAAAACGCAACAATATTACGTCGCATAACGCATGTTTTCCTAATATCGTGCAGCCCTAGTTTAGTACATGCCAGAGACATGAAACGTGCAGTTATTAGCCAAGCTGCCTGCGCCCTCCTTTTAGAAATGTCTTTTAAAACACCTTTTGTGCACATCGGAAAAGTTTAATGTAAAACAGTATATATTTTTTAATATGGATACAAGTAAAAACAAAGTGTTTGTTTTGTACTCATTTTTGCTAGCTTGGAGGCTACATTTTTGATGTACCGTATTATGTGACCAAGCTGAGCTTTTTTCCAAAAGAAAAGATCTTTCAGACTCTGATAATCCATAAAATATTTTTATTCTGTCTTTCTGCGGGCTCAGATATCTGTGGCCCGGTGGTGACTGCTTTAAAAGACTATTTCTTCAGTGTTTTTAAGTCCGTGTTTATTTTTTTCCTTTAGACGAAGCAACCCCCTGGGACTGGAAGTGGGAGTGAGAGAGGCTCTGGGAGATCAGGCCCAACACGGAAGGAGAACCAGGGGGCTCAGTATCGACATCACCCACTGAGGGCACGCCGCAGACCCCCGAAGGGCATGCACCTGAACCAGGATGACATCGTTGGTATCTCAGCCTCCACAGAGTCAGGGTCTATCTCCAACCGACAGCTAGACTCTCAGCTAGTGTCCCTGAAGAGACAGGTAATGCATGCATTTATAAACTTATGCTTTGATTCATCCAACATAGGCAAATAAACTGATGTTCTCAAATACACACTAGCCACACTACAAACTATGACTTTCATGCAGGTTCAGAGTATCAAGCAAGCAAACAGCATCCTCAAGCACAGTTTGGCAGATGGTATTGATGCCATGAGACCAACAGAGGTACATTCACTTTGATCTTGAGTAGAAATTGTCTTCTCTATGCACACAAGAAGTACATCAAACATTGTACTATTTTGTGTGTAACCTGACAAACAGTAACTACATAAGCTTCTTTCCCTGTAAAAACCTTCTGTTCGTATCAGGCATTACGTCAAAGTGCTAAATTATGAAACTATGCCAAAATGTGCATGTACATTTAGGCTATGAAAGGTTGACAACAAATATACTTGCTTTTGAGGCATACAGTAATTAACATACACATGTTTACATTCACTCCCAGGCCACCCCCAAGATTAACTCCCGCTGGACCACAGAAGAGCAGCTCCTGGCTGTACAGGGTGAGACAGATTGCTTGTTTTATATGGAACTAGGTGGGCATAGCTGATTTGGGTTAGCAACAATAACCCAAAGTTAGAGATAATCTGTGTACTATTTTTAATTGAATGATTTGGTCGAATTGCTGAAGTCATTTTAACTTAGTTGTTGGCAATCCACATATTTGATTTTTGGGTCTACATAAGTGTTGAGGCTCATACAAATACATACTGTGTGTTTTGGTAGTTCTTATGCAGTTTTTTTTATTATTTCTTTAGCCATAAGGCGCTATGGTAAAGACTTTGCAGCCATAGCTGACGTGATTGGGAACAAGACCGTGGGTCAAGTGAGTTCGTTTTTCGTCAGCTACCGGCGACGCTTCAACCTGGAGGAAGTACTACGAGAGTGGCAGGCAGAACAGGAGGTGCTCCATGGAAGCATCGAGCCCCTAAAGGATCTGAACGGGACCGCAGGAGTGGAAGAGGACGAGGTGAGTGAATGGAGACTGGATATAGGAGGGACAGTCGTGTTCTTATGTTGGGTTTAGACTACAGTGGGACTTAGTGTCTCCTGTGCTTACCAACCAGTGAAAAGCTTTGCAAATTTTGGTGAAGTGTCATTTTTTTTCCACCTAATGTTCAACATTTGCCTGCCTACCTTTCTTTTCCTCATATAGGCAAAGATGGATGGTGTCTCACCTTCAGACTCGGGCAGCTCCTCTCCCACTCCCTCTGAACCCAGTAACCCCAACTCCAACCAGTCTTCTCCCCCTCTAACCCAACCCCCACCATTACTGCGCCCTACTCCCCCATCTGCCCCCCCAAGCCTTCTACGTCAGCCTCCTCCCCTGCAGACTCGACCTCTCCAGAACCGCACTCCACATAACCATCCCCCACCCCCACTCATTAGACCTGCAGTGGCGTCCTCCCTCCAC
This sequence comes from Brachypetersius gabonensis, assembly GCA_037577145.1. Classification (NCBI taxonomy): domain Eukaryota; kingdom Metazoa; phylum Chordata; class Actinopteri; order Characiformes; family Alestidae; genus Brachypetersius; species Brachypetersius gabonensis. The sequence goes on along the minus strand of JBBJLR010000013.1, from coordinate 10,773,622 downwards.
CAGGGTGGGCTGAGGAACTCTCCTGCAGCATCAGGCGCCCAGCTGCCTCCCTCTCTGGTGGGCTTGAAGGTGGAGCCCACACACTCGCACTGATCTACATAACTGTAGTTGTTCTCTTGTAGTGGTCAGGAACCAGTTTCGACAGGGTTGAAGGTTAGGATGATGTTTGGAGATCTGGTTCTTGACCACTGTGAAAGAGTAACTTGTGCTAATCTGTCACGCTGTTGGGCCGAGGGTGAAAGACACACTGACTGTGTTTCTGACTTTTCTGATCTGCCTGAATTACAAAGATAAGGTGAACCAGCAGAACTTCTTGAAAAAGCTGAGACTCCTCTCTCTATCCCCCCTATACAGAGGAGCCCCATCAAATACACACAGCCAGACAGCAGCCTCACTCAATACAGCATAAAACCTCAGTTTAAACTTGCCAAAACAGATCACTGACACCAACCCTGCAGCCCTCAGGCTGTGGGAATATACCTCGTAATCTGCCCTCACCACCGTTTCCACAGTAAAAACAAGCTACACGTTATGACGTGTCTGATACTTGAACCAAATGTTTTTTTATTCTGGAGAAAAGAACCTTCAGAACCTATACACTGGATCATCATGGCAATTAGGCGCCTTGACAACTGAATCGCAGGTTCCAGCAACTCTCAACCTCCAGTAATCTCCATAGCAACAGCAGAACATCTCAAACTGCAACACTAAAGGCGCCACATTGCGTTCTGGAGCGAATCGGGTGTCAGGAAACTGGGAAAGTGCGTCTTTACACTTCCGTTAAAGAGCCATGTACTAGAAGAATCCAACTGAAGCCTGTTTTTCCTATTTCTATAACTAGGTCATATTGGTAGGTAGTGAATTTATGTAGAACTAGGTAATACTGAAGCACTAAATGACCCAAATACTTGACTTTTTCTTGCATAAACTCAAATACACTGATTGATAAATTGACTGTCTTGCTCTTTAAGGCACAAATGTAAGACATCTGAACACTGAAGATAATTGTCAGTGGAGTTTTGTTTTTTCCCTTCTTCCCCAAAACCTTGTATGTGAGAAATGGTCATGTGAACATGGATTTACTTGTGACTTTTTCTGGTTTGTTTGGTTTTTTTAGAATAAAGTGAAATGACCAAATTTGATGTCCAGCAGTGTGTAACCTGAACCTTCACCCCCCCATCCCCCATTTCAGACAGAAGCAAGAACAATTGTTCTGTGTTGCGTCAATTCCTACGCAACCACCTCATTTTTTTAATATCATTTATTACTATCATTGATCATAGTCATCTCTTTGCACCAAAAAAAATACATTTGAAGTCTTAATCTCTCCTCACGCCCTGACAACTTGAGTTCTGACAAAAATAGTATAATTACAGCAATGAAAAATGAGAAAATAAAAATCAACCCTGAAGAAAAATAATAGCTAACAATGACAATTGGATCCCCAGCACCTTAGACAACGATCATTTCATAGAGTTGCAAATAATGACATAAAAAAAATCCAAAAGATACAAAATACAGACGTGCACAGGTGCCCCAAAACTGCTGATAGACTTGGAAGAGACTCCATTAGCTCCCCCTACTCCTCTTTCAATAGTAATGGAGTGTGTACCCCACGCCAGCTAGAGGACGCATGCAAAAAAAAAAAAAAAAAAGTACAGCTCATTTCAGCACTGTCCATTTACACTTGTCAGTCTCATGCTCTCTCATACACACACGTCCTGTTTTACTCACATGTATGTACTAATTCCTGACTTTTTTTTTAAAGCAAGAATGAAAAACATTTCTTCTGTTCTTGATGCTTGGTATCCTGGTCTTGCCACTACTTCTCAATACAATCATCAATGAAGGTCAGAAGACAGAAAGCCCAAAGTAACCGTTTGGTTATACATAAACTTCTCATTCTCTCCAAATACACACGTGATTCATTTTTCATTCAAAAAAATGCACATCAACAGAAATTGAACAAATCAAAGGCTAATGCTCAGAGTGACATTTGGGGTCATTTATTTCGATGCCAAACCATCTCATGGTTTTAGGCATGGAGTGCTTGGCTTTGAGAGGAGAAAATCACTGAACAAATCTGATACAGTCGCTCTACAAAGTGATGTTCAGAAGCAGTGGGTATGGTCCTCATGTCTGTTCCAGTGATTGTTTATAAAATAGGATGAGCGTACTACGTAGATGGTCATCTTTTGTTTGGAGGAAATTGAGGAGAATGGGAGGATCTGCTGGAGTTTGGTGTTCATGTGAGACATTCACTATACCAAGGCATGAATAGATTTAAAAACACAAAAATGAACCTCTAAGAATAACATTAAACCATAAATCACTGGTAACACAACATTAAAATACATTTCATTTCTCTTCAGAAAGGAAAAAAAGGCAACGCAAATACACCCATTCCAGTGCAGCAAGTCACAACCCAGCCAATGAAGAACTAAGTTAACCTTAACCGTAAGACACAATCCATTGAGCGTTATTCAAGTGTTGGCCCTCTAGTGGGTACTCATGGGGCTAAACCCTGTAAAGGAAGAAACATTGAGAGTGTGTTTGTGTGCAAGAGGGTGGCCTCAATCCACCATGTAAAAGAAAAGATATGTCCCAAATCGGTTCCTCGGTGGGTGTGTTCTAATAATGAGCCGAAGACCAACATAAGCTCACGAAGCTCAAAAAGAGTTAACCCACCTGAGTTTCTTCTCAGAGTGCACAACAGTAGATCAACCGTGCCACTCTCTTCACCTCCGTTTGGATTGGGTGAAGAAAAAAAAAAAAAAAGAGTAAAGACTAATGATCCTGAAACCGAAATCAACATATACAGCACTTTTAGCTTTACCTCTTTTACCTCATGCTCCTGATCCCACGCCAATGTGTAACATCCTAAAACGTAATGCGACAGGTCCTAAAGATCTCTCCTCGTGACTCTGCGTTTGAGCCAAAACTGTGTTCTCCACTCACCCCTGCCTTTAAACGCTTTACACCTCAAGGTGAAATCACCCTCCCTCTATCTGTCCGTCCTCTCACAGTTTGAGCTCGTTGGCGATTTTAGAGGCGATGTTTTTGAAGGCGATAGAGGTGCCGGAGATTCTCTTGAAGCGCACGCCGTTGAGCGACAGCCGGGGCAGCTTGCACACTTCCATCTCCCACTGGACAAAGTCGTCTCTGGCTGGATTGCCGGCCATACACAGCAGCATGTAGCGCTCGCGCACCTCATACTCGCAGCTATTGGCGTCCAGAACCTTCCGGATCTCCTTCATCATCTCGCCGGGTTCCATGGACGAAGTGGTCTTCATGCTCCAGGTGAAGCGCAGGGAGCGTGGCTTGGCATTGTCTTTCGCTGATGCGGGGGGAGGTGGTGGAGTACCCCCTCTTGGAGAGGAGGACGAGAGAGAGTCCTTGGTTTCATCTCCACCCCCTGAGCCCAGAGTCCCGCCCCCCACGCTTGTCTTCTCCGACTTGTCAGCACTACTCAGCATAGATCTGCAGAGAGAGATGGAGGGGGAGAGGGAGAGAAGCGAGAGAGAGAGAGATAAAGATGAGAGAGAAAGAAGGACAGAAAGAGAGAGAAGCAAGAGAAGAGAGAAAGAAAGGCAGAAAGAGAAGAGTGTGTGAGACGAAGAAAGAAAAACAGACAGAGAAAAGCAGGAAAAAAGAGAAATAAAAATGACAAAATTGTAAAGATAAAAAAAATCAGGCAAACAAATTAGGATGAAGAGAAAAGAAAGGAGAGTGGGTGAGAAATAATATTAAATAATTAGATAATATCATTGATGTTTAAGGAGAGAGACAGAGTGTGTGTGTAAGAGAGAGAGCATCAGAGACAGAGGTTGAAAAAGGATATAGAAAAGTGCAGAAAAAAAACGTACAGGAGCGGACATAGGGTTGAATATAAGAGAGGAATATGGAGAAGAAAGTTAAAGTTGGCCTTTTTGTGTGGGAGTCAGGGTTTCTGCTTGACTGTAGGTTCAGAGTTGGGACTGTGGTAATCAACTGCTATAGAAGTTGAAAAGGTTGGAGGGCTCCCTTAAGGCCCTTTCTCAGTATTTCTTTCTCATGCCCATCACATACATAATGCCTCCTGTTCGTAATCACCAGGAGCATCTGTACCACATTAGATTCAATGTAAATAAACACAAACTGCATCTGCATCCTTTCTCTAAAGGGTAAGACTTTTGTACAGTAGACTGAGACAGAGGCAAGTGTCCTTTTAAAAGCACCCACATACTGCAAGTGTGTGTCTAGATGTAAGCTGTTCTTTTCTAAATGAACTCTGACTTTTCCTTACATGTCTTGCACAGTCTGCTGTACTGAGTGTATATAACTATATACAATGTTGCATCTACAAGAATAAAAGAAAGGAAGACTGGTAACAAATAAGGCATACAGGGAATTAGAACACATTAATTTCTCAGTAAACTCTTGTTGGAAGAAACCTTGTATCTGGAAAAAAGGCAGTGTGTCCCTTTTGCGTTTGGCCGATTGGTCAGGAATTTGTGACAGTGCAGACACCAGCTAATATATAAAAAAAAAAGTAAAATAAATTAGAGATACAAGGTTTTATTTTGACAATGGTGATATGTCGTTTTGTAAAGATGAAAAATGGCGAGACTGAGAGAGAGAGATAGATAGAAAGAGAGACAATCACTGTGACAAGGACTGGAGACAAATGTGATTGAAGGCAAAATTAGTCACCAAATTATAAAACTCATTTCATGATAAAGCATTTCAGACATTTAGCCACACATACACACACATACCCCTCAAACAGCATTCTTCATACTCTTTCATCCTGATTACAATTAAGACTACAAACCAATTAGCACCTAATTGAACACCCATTTTCCAAGCCAATTAAGACTTTCTGACTATCTACTGATTAGGTCTGATTAGGAAATCATTTAATCAGATCGTTTATTTCTGTGGGTATTTTTTCCTCACCTGCTCCCCTCTTCCCGACCCTCTCCCTCATACGGGTTCCTCGAAAGAAATCGCAACAAAATTAGTTTCTGTTAAGGTCTTACTGCCATGAATAGAAAGTAGAGATGGTTTCTAGCACCTTAAGAGATACGAATATCCATTAAACAACTTTTATCCCATCCATTTCTTGAACACTCATTCAACATTACGTGGCCTTGAACAGAAGTCCTTGCAGACCTTGTACCTGTTCTGCTTAAACAGGCTGTACTGCAGTGTCAAAAGCATGAGTACTGTTTTCACTACCATGTACAAACACCATCTGACAGTGCTCCATGATGGTGGAAATAGTGAATGAATGAACGAATGAATGAGTAAACATTGTAGGATGGAATGGAAGAATAATAAAGAAAAACCCCGGGTCCATCCAACATGCCCTGAAGTAGTAAATACAAGCCCATCACTGCACCAGCTATGGCCATCCGACACTGTTTAACCCTGCAGCTAATAAAGCCCCTACCAACACACAGGCATGTGAACACAGGGACATCAAAACAAAACAAACCACACACCCACACACACACACACACACAAACAAACAAACAAACAAACACAGTCAAGAAAACCCTGAGAGGCACATTCAAGGAACAGTGAACCAATCATTGTACTCTCACTACAGATGCTATTAACCAGCCAAAACCTGTATGATTACCATTTTTTTTGTTTTACATTGGAATTATAAGGAAAAGGTTTGAACAATGTCAATTTATATTATGCCATTAAGTTTCTGAAACCACCTAAACAAATGTGAGATAATTCGTATGCCGATACTAAACAACTAGAGATAATCTGAGGCAAGTTTGTAATTTAGGCATTAGAGTTTGGACTTTCCAAAAATCCAAGGACTTTCTACATCAAACATGTCTTGGCTGATTGACAACAAATATGGCAAAAGAAATTGGTCTTTTTTGCTGAACTATTCCTTTAATGCAATAACGGATAGACATACGTATGGACAGAGCCACAGAATGACCTACAAGAACGCAGACAGTCAATCAATTACACAGAAAACAACATTGTCAGCCAATAGCTAGAAGCATGAGAGAGCTATGAAAGAGGTTAGTGTGCACAAAGCAGCAACTGTAGTACAAAAAAAAATGGAAAAATGATGGTTATGAACACGATATAACCTGTAAAGAAAGGTTGATGAGACTGACAATACAATTATTGACCACCAGAGGGCTCAGAATAAGGTTTGTTTGTTTGACTGTACTTGGAGATAGCGCCCTCTGCTGGCCAACAGACAACACATCATTGAAACAAAGGAGAAGTGCACTGATGGGAAACAATAGTGTTACTTTTGATGTCAGTACAGAAGATGGTTTGTGATGCTGTCAGACTAATCCCAGTGAGCTGTGAGTGAAGATTTCCATACACCTGGTGCCTGCGCAAGTGAGTCCGACATCCTCATACACAGTGTAGCATGAATGGAGATGAAAAACAGGAGACAAAGAAGTTTTTGGGCGGGGGGATTATGAAAAAGGGCAGGGGAGAAAGTGTTTTAGGCGAGCAGACCAAAGCCAGTCAGGCAGTCTCAGTGTCAGCTCCGGTCATCATCAGGATGTTAGAAAAGCCATGGAGAAAAATAACAGATGGAAAGAAAGAGATGGGAAAGACCTCATAAAAAAAAGAAGCAGCCAAATACAAATCCTCATCTCTCCTTTCCATCCTCTATTCCCACTCTTTCCAGGTTCCACACTCTAATAAACAAATAGATGGTTTCTAGAAAGTTCTCGGCCCGAACAGATGGAACTTTTATATGGGACTTTAACATTTTCAAATTACACATTTTTACAAATGCATCATAAAAATAATCCATTGTCTTGACAGGGTTCACCCTAAACCTAATCAGAAATGGTTACTTTATTGCACTGTCGCAAATAATTCTTTTTATCAACATTATTTTTTAAAGAGTATGTGTCTGAATGATGGGATTTGATGACCTTAGGCTGGGGTTTTCCATGACCTACATCCTTTCTGCCATTTAAGCGCTGACATCATGTCCTGTTTCCAATGCCCTAGGGGTAACCTGAGTAAGCATGGAATTCTAGGCTACTCAGGTGAGGGCACCGTGTACACAGATGGAGAGAAGGAGAGGGAGATGAGGTGAAAGGCAGAAGATGGAGAAAGAATGAAGAGTGTTATTTTTTAGAACACTGGAGGTGCTGAGCATGAGCTTTTGAGGAGGAAGTAGGATGTTAGTACTGGTCATAACACATTACACAAAAAACATCAAAGAAAAAAGAAAGGGGGTCAACAATAGAATATCCAGAGGGATATAGCACAAGGAAAAATGAATAAACAAAAAAGCTGCACAAAAATGGCCAAAACTGGGGGAAAAGGGTAAATCGAAACAAAAAGCTTCAGCAGAGGTTATCAGTGTGCTTTCCTACCTTCTGGGGAACCTGAACGACAGGTTTCTACAAAAAAAGAAAAAAAAAAAAAGAACAAAGAAAACAAAAAGAAAAGAAAAATGTATGCATGTAAATATGAATGGCAGAGTGGCAGTGCACAAAAAAGCATGAGATTAAAAACCTCAAGGTGGATGGGTTTCCTGCAAAATGCATTACTTTACATGAACTTGTTCGTGTTGAAATGTGTAAGTAAACATTAGTCTACACAGCATGCTATTAAATGACTACACAGAATTCATGTTAACACACAATACTGACAAAAAATAAATTTTGCTTCACTGAAGATTCAACCAGTCCATTTGAAATCAACAAAAAGACGCATTTTTTATAATAAATAAATAAATAAATAAATAAATATATATATATGTATGTATTTTTATAATGTATAATAATATTTGGCATTAAACGTCACATTACTTGTTCATTTGCACATTATGGGAAAGAATCATATGAATCGAATCAGATTTCAGTGTATCACAAGGGTCACTGCCCCAGCTATTTTCCTGTTCACAGCCACAGCAGATTGCAGGGCTAACACATGCATGCAAAAGTGCTACTAAAAGTGCATATCTTAAAAATCTGCTGAACTTCAATTCATGCAATGTTTTGAATTAAACAGCCAGTTTAAACTGAACATCCGGTCAGTCAGCTATTCTGATACTAAGATCTGGGCACTTTTGGAACTATGCTGGCATTACGTCTGTATTTATATTCTCTCAGACTTAAAGGCTAACCTCAAGAGGGAGACAATCTACACAATAGTGTCTGGGGCAAATGACAACAAGCCATGAATGTGATACAAAGATATTTGATTCAAAAACAGCAGGCCCTCAACAAATATGGCTTTGAAGAATCATACTTATCAAAACATTTTGTACATTGGTAGCCTCGCTAACTGGAGCAGGTCAAACTATCCTAAATGTTTACTCTGTCAATGCTCAGTATTGCAAATAAAAACCTACTAGAGTTCAAATTGAAGGCCCAGCTGTGCCATAACCCAGCTGGGGTAAGGTCTGCTTTTACCAGAAGAATTGTCATTTTAGAAAAGCCAAGTGGGTGCACCACTGGGACAAGTTATTATCAGTGCTTTGCAGCACAGTTGTGCAACAGTTGAGGCATCACAGCCCTGAGAACTGGCCAACTCTATATCCTGTATTACTCCTTTTGCTCCAGTAACCTCCAGATTTGCATGTACAAAACGTTTTAATAAACCAGACCCACAAAGGATTAAATACAGAATTATAGATACAAAACCAAACCATACACCCACAGTCCGTCTTAAGTACTATTGGTATATAACCCGTTTTAATGGGAAGGGGATATAATGCACAGTCATTTTTATTACAGGACACCTGTAGTGTCCATGACTGATACACACCAAACAGGAAATATCAGGTGGGAGTGGCTACTTGATTTACATCCTGTAGTAACACCCAGAAAAAGTAGTAAACAAGTAAAATGATGGTAAAAATATTTAATGTGGCTGTTTTTACTGTTTATCCTAAGCACCTAACTAAGATGAATGAATGTAATGTGTAATTAGCTTCATCATTAGCTTGGGAATGTTACAGGGCTGGTTTCCTGAAAAACAGCAGCAGATCGTAACGTACTACGTTATACTTTTAGTTAAGACATATATGCTTGACTTGGGCCTCAGAGAATAGAGATGCTTCTTTACCAAATGCTGTCAAAATAGTGCTTTTGTCTGTGAGACTATTTCTTTAGAAGACAATACATTTATGTTACACACCAGACCATTCTGTAGATGAGGGCCCTAAACTGTGCTAAAAGTGAAGCTCATTGACAAGGTCCAGCCTTACAAGACTGTGTTAAACATCAGCTGGAAACCAAACGAAAATGGTTTTGCTATGAAGTTCTCCTCCTACAGTTTCTCTCTAAAGCCCACGGCTCTGGCGGCACCATAGAGTGCATGCCAAGGTGTCCCCACCACGAATATTTATAGAGCCAGGGAATGCGATACCTCCGCTGTTACCATGGTTACTGTCACCATAGAGGTGCGGAAAAGATGGCAGTGGCAGTGTGCTCAGACTATGCGAGAACTAAGAAGCAGGAGATGATGAAACAGATGAGAAATGTAAGACTATGAATGTGTGTATAAAATGTTTTCAAGATTGTGAACACTGATAAGTTCTTAAGGAAGGACTTGCCCTGAGGCCATGACCATTTTAGACAACGAACACCCCTTTAGTAGGTACATGAGTGAGTGAGTGTGTGTGTGCATTTGTATGTGTATACTAGTATACTAGTTGGGGTAAAAAAAAAAAGGATGACCTAATAATTACACACCACAAAGCCCATTGTTTAAATGAACATGAATTCAGAAGGGGAAAAAGAGTAAATCTCCAATTACGCACACACCCGACCAAGGGAAGCAGAGATGTGAGAATGTGTCAGATGTGTTGGTGTCTGGCTTCTTATTTGAAATTTAACAAGAATTTCTCTCCTTAGCATTTAATCACTTTTTTCCTTCCATCTGTTTCCTGCTCTAAAACAGATGCTCCATTTCCAGACACCGTCAGCTCACACTACAGCACATCTCCCTCTTTCCTAGAAGGAAAACTTCAAGCTGGACCCCACAAACCCTTTCACCCCCTTTCCAACTCTGCACAAGGAGGAGGCTGATAAATCTATTGGTTATTCTCACCTGCGCACGAACTTGGAGGTAAACTTGCTAAAGATGCCGGATGTGGCAGGCCGCCGCTGCTGGCTGTTGCCGTGAGACAGTGAGGGCGATGCGGGTGGGGCGTGGTAGGGCGAGCCCTGCTGGTCCCGGGCTCCTCTTTGTTGTCCGATGTGAAAGGTGTTACGGGTGACCACCCCTCGGGGAAAGTTGGTGCGATCTGTGCCGGCGGCGCTGCTGATGTTGTGGGCCGATGGGGACGCACCAGGTGCTCTCTGAGAGGGGACACTGCAAAACAGTAATTTTTCCATTAAAGGGAAGAAAAGAAAAAAGGGAAGAAAGGTTAGACAGTTAAGTGAATAAATTCAAATGTAATTATTTTTTCTATGACAGCTGACCTATCTGTTCTCCAACCACAAGTGTTCTTTTGTAGTAAATGTTGTCATGGTGGGAGCCTCAGCAAAAATTACATTCAACCTAATAAGAAACTGTACACGTCAGAAAATGTATTTTCTTTTAATTAGCTTTAACATTATCATGTTTGCAAATTGGCTGTCATTTCCAACATCACTATTTCTAGAAATTCACTACAAAAATCCAAAAGTCCGGGACACACAAATGTCATATAGGGACTCTAAACAAGCATGAATAGGATTTGGCTTGTTAAGCCTGTCTAACCTGGCAACAATTTCATATAAAGTAACAGGTGAATTGTTATCAAACCTACATTTGTGTCCTGGACCATAAAGGAATGGTGAGTGAAGTGTGAGCAGGAAACAACAATCACAAAGTTCAAGATACTAAGGCAGGGAACTATGCAGCATATCTCCACCACATCTAAAATGTAGCTGGGTTCAAGATAGAGGTGTGAAACTGACTCACTCCTGCAGTGCGCTGCTAAAATACATTATGTAATCTCTCAAAATAATAAAATATGTTGAGTGCTGAGGGAGAACAGAGCACCAACATTATATTGCTCACCCAAACTACAGAGCTTTTCTCTCTTGCTCTCTCTCTCTCTCTCTCTCTCTCTCTCATACACACACACAGACAAAAGTAAGATCCAGATTCTTAATGTTGCTAATAATTATATTATTGTGAATTTGAAAGAGACATCAATCAAGGGAGCACGTGTCATTCTGTACTACTGAATCTTGGTGTCAGTGCAAGCAAAAACAACCGGCTCAAAGTGCTGTCGGAACAAACAGCCAACAAGCCGTGAGCTGTGCCAGCAATCCTTGGCAAGGTATTATCTTTAAAAGTACACTGTAGTTTAATAATGTCATTAAACCGTTCATAAGCCAGTGTAAACAAACTATCCAGTGGACTACTGGATGCTAATATTTATATAAAATTATATCAAGTTTCTCAGCAAACAAATGATGATTGTGAATTAAAATTAGTAGGACTTAGTATTTAGTGGAGGCATAGTATTTACTACT
>JBBJLR010000013.1:10730430-10744835 GCA_037577145.1 Brachypetersius gabonensis | reverse complement strand
ACACACACACACACACACACACACACACACACATACATCTATGTTGATAAAAGTATGAATTATGCCAGGGACTGAAGTGTACTGAAGCGTCCACCTACATAAGAGCTTTAGAGACTCACCTGCCCAGAAGAATTCTCTATACCTAATCCTTGAGTCCGCGTTGACATTTTTGGTGAGGGATTCTCAGAAACGGATCTGAAGAAGGGTTTCAGACACACATTTAGCTCCGAGGCTATCTGATGTTGTGTTTTTGTGGATCCCAGCAGCCCAGGGAGAGAGAAGAGAGGGATCTGAAGAGCTGTTAGCTAAAAGCTAGCTCACCAGCACCGAGCCAGCCACGCAGACACAGATCAACAAGTTGAATCCCACATTAGTCCATGTCAACAGTGAAGGGGGTCAAAATAATCAAAAATAATCAAACTGCTAGTTGTAATAAAGTCAAGAAATGTCCAGTATCTTCTTCTTACCGGTTCGGTTAACAGTGGATGAAGTCCAACGGCTATTTAGCTAAACAGGTTTGGTAGAACTGATTTTTTTTTTTTTTTCAAACCTGGCTGGCTAACTTCAATCTTCACGAAAGAAAATTAAGGTTCTTAATGGCTGAAAACATAACACATTCTCCAAAGACTTAAGGGTGGGTTGTGAAAGGGTGAAACAAAGTTGTTGTGAACCCTTTCTGACACGTAAGTGACCAAAAATATCAAGAATATCAGGCCGAAGAGGGTCTGTTAGCTAGGCAGCTAATTTGACAAACGCTGCGGAAAAAAAAGAGACAATGACAGACACCACCTAAAACAACACGGCCATAAAAGAACCCGATACTATAGGGAGTGGAAAAATGAAAAAGGAGAAGAAAAACAGCAGCGTTCGAGGCTCGGGAGGACGGACAGATAAGCCCACCGAGCGAGCTGACTCTTGTGGGGTTGGGTGAAAGAGAGCCAGCTACTGCAGAGGAGAGGACGAGCCACAGCTAGCCAGCTAGCTTTCACAAACTCAGACAAGAAACCTGGCGTTCCTCCACAGTCCCGCTCCTCATTAAGAAAGAAAAACGACGTGCAGGGAAAGAAGGAGGCTATCTACTGTCCATGGTAAGCGTCCAGAAGGGTCAGGTTGTAAAATCCATCATGGAAACCGTTCTCGGAGGCTTTCTTTTTTCCTGAGGGCGAGAGGCGGATGGTTAGGTCCGGAGCTCCAGAGACACACTCCGGAACAGGGGCAGGAACATGGCCGGCCGAGTCACAGCGAGGGGCGGTGAAAAGAGGAGCTCGGGCTCCTTAACACACACACTAGCACCTCCTTCTGGAGCTCACTGCGGTACCCACAGCCCCAAAACGAGCTTCGGCTGACACCAAGCGCCCAGCACAGAGAGAACACATACTGTACTGCTTCGCACAGCGGCCAGGTGGTTAGGCTAAGGTCGTTGGTTTGTGTTACAGGGCTATCAGTGGCACCACTGGAGTTAAGTACCTTCCCTACACATTGCATCGCTGGCTGGTCACTGCTTAACTTGTTGAATGGGTTAAATAAAGAGAAAAGTTCAGTGTGCTGTGCTATAACTTTACTTACCCTGTGCGTATGATTCATAGCTTTATTCTACTTTTGCTTTAAATAGCCTTTTGCAAAGAACAAAGAAAATCCCTTATATCCCTTAAAAAGGCCATATCATCATTATAACTTGATTTTTTAAAATCTAACTTTTACATGTTTTGTATTATTAATTTACATCAATCAACCCTAATGTAGATGTAAATTTAGACACAAAAATGCCTCTGAAAAGACACATTCATAAACACCAACCAAGTCATTTTAATGATTATGTACACCCTTAAAACATTTTACAGACTTGAATCAAATAAAGTAAAGTATTTCAGAACAGGATTTGAAAATCCACCTTGTCTTCCATAAAAATGTTATTTTATGTGAAGATAGCTTTCCTTTAAAAACACTCAAGCATCATTCCCTTCCCTGTTTAATTTAGGACGAACACAATGTTTTTTTAGCTTATCAGCTACAACAGTAATAGGCCCAAGGGGACATTTCCACATGAGTGCAAAAATAAAAAAATATATTAAAAAAGAGAGAGAGCAAAAAGTATGCAACCACTGGATCACAACTTCTAAAATAGAAAAAAACCCACACAGTTTGATTTTGATCTCACACACACACACAAAATCAGCCTAAATCACACAGTTCCTTTACAGGCATGGTGATCAGATCAGAGAAGAAGCTGCCTTCATTGTCTCCGCCTCCAAATATGAGCAAGGTTTGTGGGGAAGACTCTGAAAACTCCTCCTGCTCATCAGCAGAATCCTGTGATGGGAGAAAGAAAGAATAATTCAAGACATTTTCCAAGAGAAAAGATGTGAAACACAAGGGGAAAAAAAAAAAAAAAAAAAAGGATCTAATCGGACATTGATGTATGGATATCGTTTCCTGTGGATTTCCAGGAAATATGAGGTACCTTCTTGCATGCTGTTGCCATGGTGATGATGGAATGTCCAGCTCGTGGCACTGATGTTAGCCGGGGGAGAGTCAGAGAGGTCCAGCAGCTTGTAGCTATTAAAAATAAATTAATAAATAAAAAGAATGTCAGTGGTCAAGGAACAATGCTTCTCTTCAGAGATAACTGGTAGAAGACCAAGCTCAAGATGAGACAATTCATTTCATGACTTAACCAGCATAAATGTGGCCTATATATGTCAAGAGCTGAATAATAATAATAAAAAAAGCCTTTTTGTTACTTTATTAGACGTTAACACCTATATACAGCAATCCTTAAGTTAAATTTAATGCCTTTTTTACTACCTTTGGAATTTTTTTTTACAACCATCACAACACAGAGTTGCAAGTGTTAATTAACGACCTTTCTAACGTTTACGCAGATTTTGACATAACACTGTACAACAGAATAGATTTACAGACTGATGTTGACCACATACTGCACATTTATTTCACTTCGTGAGTAAAAATAAAACTACATAAAATGTGCAACGAAGACATAGTTACAACGAACTGGCTGGCATTCACTGCATGGATTTGATTTTAACATGAACATGTACTATACTATAATAGTACAGTATATAGTATTGACTTTTTATTAAATCCTTTGTAATCTTTATCTTCAGAGGACCTTTCCTGGGTTTCTGCAGGCACCCAGGAGAGGTCCTCTCAAGATATGTAGTATAAAATTCAACATGTACTATAGGCCTAATATGAACTAATGACTGAAGTGCGTTAGCTCCCATCCAGTTGACATTGATGTTTTTTGTACATACCGAACAATAAGCCGGTTATTCTCTACTACAGGCTTGAGCCAGTCCTTAAACGCAGGCTCTTTCACCCAGCTGTCAGAAAACTTGCATTTGCCATGACTACGCTGATGGTTGTCTGGACATAAGCCAGTTGACTACCCGGTTGTCGAATGACCACTGAATATGACGTCAGCATCAAACATAGCGTACAAAGTTGAGACTCGTGCATTAAAGCAAAAAATAAAAATCTGTCGGAAAACAACTTGTAGCCATCAATGTTTACACGAACTGCCGAAACCATGTTTATTTTTATTTCTAGGAATAACTAAATCGTAATTTAACCAAGGAAAGACAGCCTTACCAGAACTTTGTCTGCAGAAGCTTGCTTACCCCCCAACAAAACGTTTTTCTTCTGATCTGCATCAATCTCAAAATTGAGCTTTAGTGCCCTACGTTGATGGAAATCCGTCACAGCGACGGAAAACTTTAATCCATGTGAGACTTCAGGATTGAGACGAGGATGTTTGATTATGTGCACAGATACGCTAAAGCCTACATTTAAACGAACTAACGCAAACATTAGCAGATAGAAACCTCATAGTCTGAAAAAATAATACCCCCCCCTTTTTTAAAAAAAAAAATAATACAGCTAAAACCAAATTTAAAACTTTTAATGGCCTTAAATTTGGCAATTTTGATTCATCACTTTTTAATACTTTTCAAAACCCTGCGGACACCTTGTGTACTGACTTTTGCTCTGACATTTACGATTTTTTTCATTTAAGGTCTTACAATGTTTTGACAAACTAAGACAGTTACTGTCAGAGACAGCAATAGTTAGTAGATCAGTAATATAATAAAGGCTCCGACTAATATAAATAGAAGCTGCCACATCAATTGCCCAGTTTTATGTTTTAACGAGTCTGATGTTAATCTTACTTCTCTAGATGAGATGTGTAAAAACAGGATGAGCTGAGGGTATTTCTGATGGAAAAGCTTTACAGAATGAGCTATAAATAGCCATAATGTCATGTAGCTAACTAAATTATTAACACTATACATTGTGAGTATCAATGTACTGTTTTTGATCACAATAACAGTAAACACCATGCTGTTCTACTTTAAACAGAAGAGATAGTGTTTGATTTGAAGCAATTTTGCAATGGCATCTGTAATGTACTTCAGCATGGACCATAGCAATAATGTCCTGAACTTGGAGATCAAGGACCAGTGGTGGAGAGTTTACCTGTGTTGAAAATAAAGGTATCACTCAAGGCATCGTTCCCATTGTAGCCGCCATGGACCAGGAATTTGGAATCAGACACAACAGCACATCCATGCCAGCTGAGATAAAAAGGTCATAAGCAGAGATCAGGATGTTAAAGGTGAGTTCCTTACAACCACTTCAACATTTTTTCCTGTAAGAAATGGCCCAAACAATAAATGCTAGGACAAAAAATAAAAGCATGTAAATAATAAATAAAGAAATAATAACCATATAATATAAAGTTAATAGTTCAGTAGCAGACAATGACAATATAAGTCAGATGTTTAATGCGGTCTTACACAATAAGCAGAAAACAGCATATAATTTTTTACATTAAAAAGTACCTTCTTGGTGAGGGTGCTGGCCCACTTGTCTGCACAGGTGAAAACTCCATCAAGCCTGGAAAATGAAGTCAATTGACAAATAAGAGTAAAAGGTTTTGGATGGTGTAAAGATTTCACAAGCCATTGCATGGTTCTAAAATAAGATAAACCTTCATTAGCAAGGTCAAGGCAGAAAATGGACAGTACAAAGGTGAGAGCAGCAAAAAAACAAAAAACAATACAATATACCAAAGAGTACATTATATAAAGTACACAATACAAATATTATAGAAATACGGCTGTGAATGACAAAAGAAAGATTGTCCATGTTAGATAATATCAGTGAATTTTTTTTTAAAGCAGAGAGGCTCAGGTCTGTGTTTGAGAGAAACATGAACCAAATTCTGAGGTGAGAAGAATCAAAATCAGTCCTACTCAACCTTTGATTGCATCAAAGTTTAACCTTTACTTTCTAATCCTATAATATTCTGAATTATAATAAGTTTCGTCAATACTTTGTTAATGAATTTGACAACTGAAGTGTCACTACTGTGACAATCAAACCCATAAAAAAATCCACAAACCACAATAGAAGATCAAACTTACAAAGATCCAGCTGGAACAGGTCATTAAAACAGACAGGAGTGTCCCAGCCTGCGAAAATGAAGATCTTGCCCTGCATCACACAAGCAGAATGCCTGAATAAAGAATAAAAGAATGGAATAAAAATCTCAAATTTAATTTTCATTTAATGCATAGTATGCAGTGCTTACTTATTCTTTAGCACACACTGAAGCAATTACCAATCCATTTTCTGCCGCAATAACCGCTTTGTCTCATTATTTCACTTGATTTATCTTTATCGGGCTCTCACTCACCCAGAGCGTGGAGCAGGCTTATGTCCGTTAACAATGGGCTGGTACCAGATGGCCATTTCAGGGTTGAAGATGTAGAGGGAGTCACTGCAGCCATCAGGCTCAGGGTGGGGGCGAGGGAACACCCCTCCGAACACAAAGAGCTCTCCTCTAAATAGTGTGCAGCTGTGGTAAGCCAGAGGAGGAACTTTACCTTGTGCCTGAGAAGATAAGAATAATATTTTTACTTAAGGATTTATGTTTTAATTTCTATCAATGCATTAAAATAAATACAAAATAAATAATTATTACTACTACTACTACTATACACAAAAACATAAAAAGCCATTTACAACCAGTTCACTGGGTGAACTGGGTTGGTATTCCAAGTGAAATGCTACCATTAGAGAAAAGTATGGAAAAGAATGGGTGGGGAGATGCAGCTTACCTCCACCATAGTCCACCGCCAGCTCTTTGTGTCCAGAATGTGCACGTCATTAAACCATTTCTTATGTTTGGAGCCACCAAACACGAAAATCCGTTTTGACTCTGGGTCGTAGGTCGCTGTGTGGCCAATTCGAGCCTCTGGTGTGGGGCCCTCGGCCAGAGTTTCTGCAGGCACCCAGGAGAGGTCCTCTGAAGATAAAGATTACAAAGAAGTTAATAAAAAGTCAAAATTGCAATAAAAAGCAATTTTATTTACTGTACTGATATATAACCCACATGCTTTGCTGCAGATCAACAATACAAGCAATAAGGCAAGCTATTATAGGGTCTGAACGGCTCACCTGTGCACAGCTTCCAGATGGGATCCTTACAGAATTGCATCCTGGCACCTTGTCCTCCAATCAATATGGCCGTCTGTGGGTCTATTTGACAGAGGGTTTGTCCCCAGCGGCCTGAAGGACTGGCCACAGAAGCTTGAGGGGACACACGATTGCAAACACTTAAAACAATACTCGTACCCGTTTCTATGAATATCCATCTGCACAGCACTAGAATATAACCAGTCATAGAAAAAAGATGCAAAAAACAGACACACTGTGATCGCAACATATTAAAGCAGTACTGGTGAAACATGTTTTATGGTGACAGTTCAGCCAACATGATTTGGCCCAAAATTACTGCACACTATGTGTGAGAATTGGTCAACAGTCTCACTACAACACACACAAGCTAATATGAAAAACAGAAGAAATGGAATAGAAAAAAATATTGGTGCCACATTTTAAAAATTCTATAATGATTATCACAATTTTTCTCAGCTGTACACAATCACATACTCACCACTCTGTGTGGGGGTTTTGATTAGTCTTCCCTTGCCTCTGGGGTTCTGAGGTGTACGAGTGGTAGTCTGCTCCTCTTTCTGTGGGAACAGTCGTGTTTGGCCTGTGTTCTTCCCTCGTCTCTGTGGTGTTGCCTTTTCCGAAGGGTTTGGGCAAATATTCTCTTGTCCTTGGGCTTCGTCCTCTTCTCGCAAACGCTTCTTCCGGCCAAATCCACCACGAGGTGCAATAGTTGTGGCATTGCACTATACAGAAATAATGCATTTAAGACAAACTCCAGAAAACCAAGAAATACTTTATGCGGGAGCTGATTCAAGCACCTCACCTCAGGAGTGTACTCTTTCTGTGCAATAGTAAGTGCAGGATCAGGCTGACATTTAACCTAAGAGACAAAAGAGGAAAAATAAGTTAGTTAATAAACTAGGTGAATACACCAACAACTTATATTCCAGATGGAACTTACCCCTTCAAGTTGGACAGCTAATGTTGCCCCATTGGACCATTCACCATCCTCCCATAACTCCCAAGAGACACATCTAATAGACAAGAAAAACAAAACAAAACAAATAAAAAAAACCCCAAAACAGTTATTTTCAGAATTCAACAAAACTTCTGCAGAAAATAGAACAGTAGAAAGGTTGTCTTACTTGTTAAATGGTGTTAATTTGGCCAAAACGATCAACACATCATTTTCGTCGCTGAGCTCTACTGTAACGCTAGCGCACTTGTCCCATCTTCCTCTTGTGAAGAGAACAATCTGCTGGACGCCTGGTTTTACTGCAACAGAGCTCTTCCCGGGTCCACTCATGCTGTACAAAGCAATTAAGGATGAACAAATTAGGCCAGTGCACCTTGAAACTAAACACTAAAACTTTTACATTTTTTACATTTTACATGCAAGTATTTTGTTTAAAAAACAAAACAAAACAGGACAATTAGTTTTTTTCCATTAAACAGGCTCTAATATTATTCCTGATCCAAGAAATACACTGTAACTCAGGACTTGTTAATGATCTGATGAGTGAGTTGTGTTAACATATGTAAACATGATGCTGTTCATATAGTGTATATACAAGGACTGGGATTATTTGAGCTGTTGTGAGACATGGACAAACACTTCACTTGTTCTGCCCAAACAACAACAGCGAAGAACTTTATACATGTATATCCAATGGCCTTAAAACAGAAAATTGTCTACTTAAACAACTCCTAACTAATGTACTTGATCAAAGCAGTGGATTATCAAAATATTTACCATGTAACATAACTTATATCACAATATTTACAATAGATTTCGAGATGCAAACATCATAAGTTAAATGTCAATAAAGTAAGCAGCATTTTCTGGTTTTGTTAGCAAAGGTAACTTTTGTGAATAAGTCCGAACTTTAGAAATCACCCAAAAAAGACAAAACGGTGACAGAGAGGAGACGTTTCTGCTGGGTGACTGCAGAATAAGTAATAACTGTGAATTCACAGCATTTGTGATCCAGTTTATGAAACGAAAGGTCGTCTATACGTTAAAAGGCAGTAAACATGTTTACTTACTTTACAATCCGTCGAGGCGCCTCGTCAGGTCCAAACACCCCATAAACACTGAACTCGTCCATTTTGGTCATTTTCTAACGTCCGTGCGTGGATAAAGTTAGATCTAGAGTTAAAACAGAGGGTTACTACTAGCTAAATTAATTAAAAACCCACCTAAACGTCGGGCAAATGTCAGAAGGACCCCTTAAAGCTGCATCTCCCGCCAACTCGAAAAGAGCAGATCTGAAAGTCCCGCCACTACAGAACTTCAAAGGAAGTTCCATTTACTCCGCCCAATACTTGACTGACAGCTTCTTCAGCCAATGGCGCTTCTCCTTCTATTATTTTCATTATCATATAAACATCACATATCTGACTCTCATCCCACGTGGGCTTTGTCAAATTTTCCAAAACGACCAACCTATAAGTCGAAAATGTATATACTTGCAATACAAGGAAGATATTAGTATTTTATGGTTTTCTTGGTCTCTGAACTAGGTTACTAGAATTGTTTGCCCCAAAATTAATTTACTTCTAATGATATTAGCCACTGTCAGGTTTCTTGGTCTCTAACATAGATTATCGTTATTTTTAGAATTTTGGGCTACTTTAGCCAGTAAAATTGTATCTAATTTTTGCTGATTTATTCTGTATTTCACTTGTTCTGCCCAAATAGGAAGAGTGAAGAACTTTATGCATGTATATCCAATGACCTTTAACAATGAAATGCAGAACACAGACAAATGTTAATGCACTCGATTAAATCAGAGTTATTATTAAAATGTTACGATGTACCCATAAAACTTAGATTTAAATATCTGCTATAAATATTGAGAGGAAGTTCCATTTACTCCGCCCAACACTTGACTGACAACTTTTCCAGCCAATAAGACTTCTCCTTTTATTGGACCTGTTCTAGTGATGGGAAGTTCGGCTCTTTTCAGAGAGCCGTCTCTTGTGGCTCGACTCCCAAAGAAGAGCCGGTTCTTTCGGCTCCCAAACGGCTCTTAGTTTAGCATCATCTGTAGCCTCGTATTTTAGCCTAATTTGGCAAATATGAATGCTTTGTGTGTTGATAAACCCTTTTGCAATTGGTGTTTTTATGTGAAGCCTTATAATTGCCTAATTCTGTGTATTTGTTCTGTTACAAATATTTTTAAAAATATTTTAATCAAACTTTTAATTTTAACACTGCTAACAAATCCACAGAACAAAACTCGGCAACCAAACAGTATGTCCACAGTGCAGACTGACGTTCAGAAAAAGAAAAAAAAAACAAAAAAACCCACGGCTCCCAATAAGGAGTCGGTTCCTGTCGTTCACTTTAAAGAGTCGGCTCTAAGAGCCATTTCGTTCGCGACCGACCCATCTCTGGTTCGCATACAAACACCAGATCTGGTTCTCATCCATCGTAGGTTTTGCCAAACTTGTAAGTCGAAGTTGTATGTTTGCGATAAAAAAAAGTTCATTTTCTTTTCATTATCTTGACCATACTGATATGTATTTAGTATTTTGGGTCTCTGATCTAAATTATTGATATCTTTAGCATTTTGCATAGCAAATTTAACCAGCTAAAATTGTTTGCTATTTTTTTGCTGCGATGTTTAACATCACAAAAAACAAGCAACTCGTCAGTCAACTGTATGTTTTCCCTAAAAGGAGGTTCATTTACTATTAATTATGTTTGCCACTGTTAGTTTTCGTTGTCTCTGACAGAGTGTTGAAACTTTTACCGTTTTCGTGTCTAACTTAGCGCTGGTTTATTTTTCATTTTTCTGTTATAATTTTAATACATTTTTTTGCTGTTTAAAATCACAATAGCAATTCTAATTTACTTGTTCGAGCTTGTGTGAGCTTTCTAGCAACGTCATGATATCTGCGGTGTAGTTCATGTGTGCTTGTATTTTATGTCTACAACGTTTGAATGTGTTTGAATGCGAACTTCTGTGTGTAAGGTCCCAGCAGCAGGACTCGTCATGGTGGATCGTTGTAACAATGGAGAAAGGAAACGCCTTCCACGACTGGCAGCTTCCTTGATGGTGCGTGTTGCTTCAGGGAGGGAGCCAACCCCTGGTCTGCACAGAGCCATCCTCAGTCCTCCAACCCCTGTTCATGTGTTTGTGGAGCACCCCTGTGCTTCTGCTGGAGGACGCAGATCCAGCACCTCTGACCCCCTCCTTCCTCGATCTGCCTCAGAGGATGCCTCTCCGACTAGGCCAGAGACCACCAAAGCCCTTACACTGGATCCTCCGGCCTTGGTGGATGACTCGGACTCAGATTCAGACATAGAACAGCAAGACTGTCCCTCGCTCATAAACCTGGCTGTGTCATCCGAAAGAGAGAGCTCCTCACCTTGGCAGAGCAACAGCGCAGAGTTCTCCCCCAAGAGAAGGTCAAGGACTGGAGGTAGGCTGACAGTGCTCATGAGCATATAAGTTGTGATGTCACAACCATGTACACATTTACATGTGACCACTCATTCAGCTTACATCAGTTTTGTACATTCATGCTCATGTGCAGCCTCCCAAAGAATCCAGACATCTGGTGCATTTCCATATAATTCCATAACAAGTCTGGAAGATGGTCATGTAATACAGAATTCAGACTATACATAACATTTGTGCATGGAGAAAAATACAAAAAGAACATAGGGCCTTTAATGACACAAATTCACTGTTAGCACATGGCACATTTTGCAATGGGTTTTTGCTTGTATGTGTGTTGCATGTTATTTTTCAGTGAGATTTATGGACTGGCATAAGAATCGTGTGTCGGCGCTGTGTAGTGAATGCTTCGACAAACTGTTGAAGGAATGTTCAGAGTACCACAGCACTAAGAGCTGCCTTGCTGCATTCATACTGGAGAGAGGTGGGTGTGAGGAAGTTCTGGAATAGGTAGAGAAAGTTGTACTTTTGCTTGCCTATGTGCACTAGCAGATACCATCACAGTCTGTTTCTGCTCTACTTTGTGTGTATTAGAGGTGGTTGACACTGGAGGGCAGTGTTGTGAGCACTATGAAGTAGTGGCACTGGGAACAGGACAGGGGTGCTGCAGTGGCTGGCTCTGCTTCACAGGCTCAGTTGTCCATGACTGCCATAGCATTGTCATTGCACGAAGGGCCCTCAAAAGGTAGGAAAATGAACTGGTTTTTGAGCCTTGAAGGTGTTCATGTAAGCACAGGCATAAAACTCCACAAAAAATTCCAGTAGGTTTATCACTAGGCATGACCACAGCCTATCAAGAGCAGCTAAATCAAGAACATCTGCAGTTATAACCATTTTACAAGTTAAGTAGGTTAAATTGTCATTTCAACCATATACACAGGAGACAATTAAATGAATCAATGTTTCTCCAGGACAACACAAACAGAAACACCACAAGACTACACAAGAGCGAGGACAGGACTAAAGAGAGAGTGCAAAAAAAAAAATACAAGAGCAACAGTACAGTATTTGCAGAACAAAAGAAGTCAAAGGTTAACCGATGTGCTAGAGTGAGGGTCTAATGTTTTAATCATTTACATTTACGGCATTTAGCAGACACTCTTTTGCAGAGCAATGTACATTAGTGCTCAAGTAGTCCACATCTGTTCTTTAAACCTGAAAAGCTGTACTTAAATCAACATCTGCTATTCCATCAAGTTACTTGTCAAACGCAAAGTCATAAGTAAGGAATGCTTGGAGTTAAGAGGGTAGGTGCCCAAAGGTTTTTTGTTTTATAAATGTAGGGAAAAAGAAATGAGAAAGCAACAAGAAGAGGCCTAGTTAGTCACCAAGGTGCTCCTTGAAGAAGTGGGTCTTCAGAGGACGTTTAAAGACAGCAAGGGACTCAGCAGATCTAATAGAAAGGGAGAGTTTTCTTCCACCACTGGGAGAACAAAAAGAGTCTTGATGCAGTCTTGAAAGGGTCAGATTCTTCCAGTGTTGTAAAGACGGTATCTGTGCTGAATAGGTGGTCAGCCTGCAGCAATAATGACGGATCTTCATAAAGCACGATACCAAGATATCTTACCTTCTTTGAGGGGGAGATAACCGAGTTCCCAAAAGGAAAGTGAGGTCTTGGCTTGGTAATGTACTCACTTTGATGAAGAGAAGCTACATATTGCCAGGATACAGCTTTAGGTGGTGGGCTGACTTCTCCATCCAAGAGGATAGTCTGAGATGCAGGTTGAGACCTGATCGTCACTGTAGGGGAAGAGAGAATAAGTTGGGTGTCATCTGCATAAAAATGGTAGGGAAACATTAACAGAACTGGTTTATAAAGAAAAGAGAAGTGGTCCAGGGACCGAACTCAGCGTAACACCAGTGTATAATCTTCGTGGAGCAGACTGGATGCCTTTCCAAGCCATTTGGTATTTCCAGTCGTCAAGGTAGGATGCAAACCATTGCCAGGCTGTGCCCGAAATCCCAAGGTTTGAGAGAGTAGCCAGGTGGATCTGCCTGTTGGCAGTGCCGAAGGGTGCAGAAAGGTCAAGATGGATATGAGCAGAAGCCAGGTTGGCTGATTTAGCTGCATGAAGTTCCTCGGAGATGGCAAGTAGAGCAGTTTCAGTAGAGTGTGCAGCCTTGAACCCGGACTGGTGAGCTTCCCTGAAGCTTGTTTTGAGAAAGAAAGAAGAAAAGAAAGGCGCCATTAATAATACAGGCAATCTGGAGCTTGCTTGATGGGATAGGGTAGAGCGGAGACATACTGGGTTTTCTGGCGATTGGGAGTAGTGACACTTCCTCAAAAAAGAACAGGAAAAATAAAAGCTGTGTGATCCATGTCAGGGTAAGGGCCAGGAAGTGACACGAGTGGAGAGATGCCAGTCCAGAAATGAAGTCAGCAGTTTTTACACAGGAGGTTAGATTGTGAGTGAGGTATATTTTTGCAAAGCCTTTCTCTACTGAGCGCACTATGATTTCACACTGTTCAGTGACTCCGCAGCAGGTTTGTGGTACTCAAGATAACGAAAAAGGATTTTATACAAGTATCAATAAAAATTGGACATAATCCTATTTGGTTACTTGCTGTGCATGATCTATGCCTGTCTTTTTATTTACTTTATTTTACATTGTGTGTAAATGACTACTATGACCCTTTCTATCTTTCTCTTTTTGATTATCAGGTATTTGTATAAGCAGCTTATGTTGTTCTACAGCTCTGAGCCTGAGCATAGAGAATGCTCCATATTCCAAAGCACTTCCACAGATCAGCTTCTTCAGGTCAAACCAAAGATGTACCTGCACCTCTACACCAGCCAGACACCAAAAGGAGCAGCACAGTGCACACTAATGTGAGTGAAAGACTTAACCACCTTGGAATTTCTGTATTGAAGGTTATTTTGATTCTAGAAAGCTTGTTTATGAGTAACTTTTCATACAATTTTATACATATGCAAAGTGCTTTATATACAGGTTATGAAGCCAAGTAAAATTAAAGTCAAATGTAAATTAATGTGTAGTTAATTTATTTTTGTTATAATTTGAGAAAATGAGATATTAAAAAAAAAAAGTCTTAAAGTCTTAACTTGCAAAAGTCTTAGGCACCTGTGCAAATTGTTTGAAGTCATTTATATCAGCAGTGGGGTTCTTTCTGCAGCAAAAACAGCTGAATATTAGAATAAATGCAAACAAACAAGTAAGCAGTAAAAAAAGGATCAAGAATTATTTTTTCTTCTGGTTAGAAAAACACAGGTTTGGATCCAGGTTTCTGCTCAGGGCCTCCAGTCATTGGGTGAATGAATCAAATTCCATAATCAACACCTAATTTAATCTACTGCAGTAAAAAGAGCCAAACCAGGTATTTGACAGAGCTACAAGTAAAACTGGGCTTCTATGAGGAAAGAGGTCTGGAAATGGTTAAGCAAAACACTTTGCAACACATAAAACCCTTTACTGTATTAATGATTAATGTTG
>JBBJLR010000013.1:10695142-10711969 GCA_037577145.1 Brachypetersius gabonensis | reverse complement strand
TGATGAGCATTTGAATTAAAATTACCTTTACCATATTGAAATCAAATCTGATGGTTTTTTACTTTTTATTTGGTGTGTGTAGAAAGAGGGGTAGTCTTATACAGCGAGTATATCCCAAACTATATTTTAACTGGAAAAGTTGGGGGGTCGTCTTATACGCCGGCATATACGGTATTCCATGTTTTGATGCGAATACATACTTCATCTAGTGTATGAGCAAATACAGACTCTCATGTTCACTGTCTTTGTACAGATAGCCACCAGTAACCCTTTAGTGTCAGACAGACAGGAATTGTCGGTGCTACAGAGAGAGTATGCTGAGGAAGACACCATCTACCAACTCAAGATTAAGGTTAAGATCAGCAAATGTTTGCCCTTTTTTAAAAATAGGCTAATGTTTAAAATATATTTACATACCATTTACTGTCATATTTATCTTCATAAATATTGCTGTCATTTATCATTTTGTTTAATTGATGCACCCACCCTGCAGGACCTTCACAAAAAATATTCCTACATTCGGAAGACGCGACCTGACGGAAACTGTTTCTACAGAGCTTTTGGCTTCTCACACTTGGAGTCTCTACTGGATGACAGCAAAGAGCTACAAAAGTAAATCCTGGGTTTGATGTGGTGGTTTATATTGTGTTTTATGTGGTATCCTTCTGGCCACCCATGCCTCTGATTTAACCAAGGTTAGTGATGTGAATGAGACTGGGCAGTATGCAGAAACTTTCAGGGGGAAAAATGAGCATGCTTTCTTTGTTGGTTCGTAAAAACCTTACAGAAATATTTGTAGACAGTATTGCAATAGATGTTCTTAATGCTGGGGTTGTTTGGGACATGATCTCACCACTTTAAATTGTGGCACATTTTGCCCCCACCACTTTTGTGAAAGCTTTGTTAGTGGAATGCCTCATTAAGAGAGCGAACATATTTATTGATGGGTAAATCAAAATTAAACCTCTGGTGCGTGCTCGTGGAGCCCCCAGTGCCACAGACCCCATAATAAAAATCTGCCATTAAACTCATTGTTGTCCCCAGCAATTTTCAAAACAGACAGTCTTGAGTATTACTATGAGAATAATGGCACACTGTTATTCTTGTTGTGATGTCAGTGCTTGTAAGCGCTTATCAAAGGCACTTGAAATGACACATTGTAATTTGAGATTGTTTTTAATTGAATGGTAACTGAAATGTTTCAAAAATAGGCAAAGTGTACCTAGACTTCTTAACAGAAATCACATTTTCATATGAGGGACATTCACTTTTTAAAACTGCATTTATTAAGAATTTCAAAGACATTACATAAGGTTTCTATATAGTCACCTTCCTTTGTGATGCAGTTTTCCCAGCATTGTAACTTTTTAAAACATCAGTAAAAAATGTTTTTGGTTGAGTAAAAAAAGTTGCTTTGTGTGGTCCAAAAAGGTGGAAGTCAGATGGTGCTAAATGGTGAAAAACTCACCGTTTCCAGTGAAAATATTAGTGTGTAGATTTAACGACTCTTTCTGCTTACACACATGACCTAAAATCAAAATATGCTGTTATTTAAATAATCAGCTAGGTGACCGAAGTAATTTCTAGTTAGATTAATTATAAGCTAATTGTTTCTTGTGTGTTGCTAATGTCATCTTTATAAAGGTTTAAAGCAGTGGCAGCAAAAAGCAAACTGGACCTTGTGAACCAGGGCTTTACCGAGTTCACTATTGAAGATTTTCACAATACGGTGAGTTGTAACAATAAGACATTTTTTGCTGTAGACCTTTTGATCTCTGTAAATTTGTGTTTACATTGTGGTACTTCAGTAATGTTTTTGCTCGTTGTCATGCTCTTTCCATTAGTTCATGGACCTGATTGAGTTATGTGAAAAGCAGCCAGCCCTTGGGGAGCTGCTGAGCTCCTTTAATGACCAGAGTATATCAGATTACGTGGTGGTGTATCTGAGGCTGCTCACTTCAGGCTACCTGCAGAGAGAGCATACCTTCTTTCAGCACTTCATAGAGGGGGGGCGCTCTGTCAAGGAATTCTGCCAGCAGGTAAGAGGATGATTCAAATGGGTTTTTTGGTCAAAATGAAAGACACATTTCCCCATTATTCTGTTTAATTTTGACATATCAAAGTGTCATAAATAGAGAAGTCTCCATTATGCATATGAACAGGCATAATGTGATTTGAAGCTAATAAAGTTTTTAGGGCTGGGCAATATAAAAATCGGTATTGCAAGATTTTTCATTTGTACCACAGGGGGCAACAAAGCTCACATTTTTTACAGACGGTGTTTCTGATGGAATTTGATAGTTTTGACAACTCTTTCACTGGACAGTTCATAAATTCTACTTATTGGTTTCATGGACCTGATACATAACTGTAATCCTAGCCCTGTTCAAAAGCCTACAAACAAAAGATTTGAGAATTTAAGGGAAGTGTGGCTAATGTTTACATTCTGCTTTGTAGGAGGTAGAGCCAATGTCCAAAGAGAGCGACCACATTCACATCATTGCCTTAGCGCAGGCATTAAATGTGTCCATACTGGTGGAGTACATGGACCGAGGTGAGGGCGGCACGGTTAATCACCATGTCTTCCCAGAGGGCAGTGAG
This sequence comes from Brachypetersius gabonensis, assembly GCA_037577145.1. NCBI lineage: Eukaryota > Metazoa > Chordata > Actinopteri > Characiformes > Alestidae > Brachypetersius > Brachypetersius gabonensis. The sequence goes on along the minus strand of JBBJLR010000013.1, from coordinate 10,709,368 downwards.
CCACGCATCTTCCTCCTCTATCGACCAGGCCATTACGACATCCTGTACAAATGAGGATCCTCATTCCAGCACACAGGTGGAAGAGAAAACAGCCAAGATTACTCATACATCCATGTGCGATGGTTATACCGCGGTATTACAAAACACATACAATGAACCGTTCTCTTCACTAAATTTCCCCCTTATTAAAGAAGCCTAATGAATTAAACAAACAAAAAAAAACTTGAGTAAAATCAACAGTGAACCAGCATTAGGGTTGTACAGTTTTTTTCTTTTGTGGTTGTAAATGTTATAAACTTGCTTTTAGTTAGTGTTTTTTCCTTTGTTACACTGAATTTCATGAGTTTTATTAAAGGGATTTTCACCTTGTTTGCTGTGCATTTATAGCAAGATTGATCTAAATTTCTGGCTTCTACATTTTTTGGAACATAAGTAACTGTTTAAGCATTTGGTTTTAATATTAGAATGATTAGTGTATGCAATTCCAACACGTAGTGTGCAATAGAAGCATTTGGCTTATAATAAAAACAAACACCACCACTTAAAATATTAATAGTTTTATCACCAATTGTACATATTCCACACTGGATTTTAATATCAAAAACAAAAAAGGGGAGATCAATTATTACTCAACCAAATATTTTCTTCCTGTCCAGCCTGAAGTTATGAAGGTATAATACAACAAAAAGGGTACAAAGCAGGCTGTATATACAGGGGCAAAAGTTTACAAGGCCATATTTGACTTGCTTGTTGCATCAACTAGACATTCATTCTTTTGGCACAGTGAGAAAAGCAGTCAATTCTGAAGGCCCTTTTCAGACAATCCTGAACTCAGTTTAAAATATAAAAGAAACAACAGAAATAATGCAGGACATTGCTTTAACATCTCTTGGTAGGAAAAAAGGCTTCTTCAAACTCTCAAGGCACTAAATTCAATAAAGCAGCATTCTCCTTTCCTCTGAAGAAATCTCAGCCCCTCTCCATGAGGATAAGGATATTAAGAAGCAGTTTGCCCAGAAGTTGCAATATTACAGTCGGAAGTGGTGTATTATATTACACAACACACTGCTTTCACCACACCAAGCATGAACATCCAAATACACAGTTTCTTACTACAAGGGATTTGTGAAATGATCACAAGGCTAAACACGACTGAAACAAGATCTGGGCGGCGTAGAGGCGAACTGACTGCATGTGGTTCTGAAGAATAAGCACCAGATTTGTTCTTATGTTCAAGTGAATCTTTGGCAACAGCAACAAAAATCCTGAAATGAGTTATGGAAGATACAGTAAAGCACTTAATAATGAAAAGCTAAAAATATGTCTTCTGTATTTAGGCTTTGCCCTGACAAAGACTTCAACCCATACAGGGCACATTTTTGCCCCACAGAGCGAGAAATGCAAACATGCTCTACCCTGGCTGAACGGATTGAAGGAAAATGATGGACGTTTCCAAAAAGTCAAGACCATTTTCAGTAATGCTTTCATTTCAAAGTAAATTCCAGTTTGTAAGAAACGAGTCGTCTGTGACTCCAATGTCCTGCAGCTGAGCGATGTTATAGCTCACTTCCAACCCTGATATACAAATCCTTTTCTATCTAAGACAAAAGTCTCCTGATCTTTTAGTGCTCAGTTTGCCTTTGAGGACGACACTGTCAGTGACCTTTGAGTAAAGAGACAGCACGACAGCATGCTGAATTCTTTCTTCATAATTGCAGAGATATAAATAAATAAATAGCAGTGCACGGAGAATCCCTCAGCCCGGATTGATGGGAGGCACGCACAACTGTAACGTGGCTAAGATGTAGTGTTTTGTGGTGATGGCTTAGTGTGGCAGAAGTTCCAGTACGTGATTTCAAGTAGTGCTGCGGTGTGGAAAAGTGGTGAAGAGTGTAAATGCTGGCACTAAGCATTAAACTATTGGACTAGTTGTGCTCCTCATGAAGTCTATGCATTGTTGGTTCTTTGCAATGTCCATGCATTGATGAAGCCTTTCCGACACATTGTTCTTTATTAAGATGCCTTCATGTGTCCGCTACTGATTGTGCATTCAGAAACAACCCCACACATCCTCCCCTCACGGTTTCTCTAATGCCCGTATGTCAGTTCGATTCCCATCCCCAGACCCAGGCTCTCCCTCAGGCCGCGGAGCTGCTCCTCTCCCAGCCGGATCTTGTCGTCCAGCTGCCGCTGTTCCACCAGCAAGGCCGCCTTCATCTTCACAAAATGGCTGTAGTCTCGCAGCTGTTCAGGGGTCAGGCAGCGGCCCAGCACCCTGCCCACCGCCTGCTCTCGACGGTCCACGTGCTCCTTCAGCTCCTGAGCCTCAGCCAGCTGTGCCAGGAGCTGCTTCTTCTTCTCCATCAGGGGGAGCTAAAGGACCACACAAAAAGTGTAAAGTGTCCGTTTGTTGTATGTCAGCACACAGTGTAAACACAATTTTTTTTTCTCTGCATTTAACCCATTCACCAGGAGAAGCAGTGAGCAGCCAGGAACACAGCCCCCAGGGAGCAAAAGGTGGTGCCACTTGCAATTCTGAAATTCAAACCCACAACCTTCAGATCGCAGGGGCAACCCCTAACCATAAGGTGAAAAAACACCAAAGCCAGTTTCAATGGTCACTTATTCCCCTCATTATACCTAAACATGATGGCAAAACACTAGGCTGCACCTGCGAGTAAGTCCACTGTTTACAAGAGGCTAAAAATGTTAACGTGTCTATTCTTTACTATGGAAATTTCTTTCCCTTCGGAAAGAATAAGAATGTATTATGTTAAAGTCTTTGAAAATATAGCAGTATATTACTATTTTTTATAAACCGGTTTTATAATTTTTGATCCTGTTCTGTACTGAGAAAACATCTATTTGTTTGTAAAAAGAAGGCAAACCATTTAACAAATTAGCTCAAAATCTTTAGCTAAAGAACCTGTTTATTTTGGACTTCGGAAGCTTTCAAATATTTAACGCATACGGGAGGAGGTCATATATATAGTGAGTCATATAATCTTAATTAAGTACATAATACACTCCTAAATGATGCTATAAACGGATCTTGATGAACTTAACGTGCTCCCACCTCCACTGGGATCTTTGGTGAACTGAAAATTGAATATTGAATCTTAATGTGTATGTGGCCACTAGTGTAAAATATATGTTTTTTATGTTAAGTATAACAAAATTTTATGCTATAAATTTGAATGACAACCATCAAAAACAAGCTTTTAACATACCACCTGAATTTTTTTTTACACAGCTAATGTAAGGTAAAAGTAAAAACTAAAGCCCAAAATGTAAACATTGTTTTAAACAATTAGCCACAGAATAATCGATTAGTACATAACTGTTCTCCTCAGGAAAAAAAAAAGTTTGGGGGGTGAGGGGGTGTGAACCTCATATAAATAAATGATTTCCACACAATGCCTATGAAACACACATTCATTTGCTGTCTCTTGTTATTTACTATAATGCCTGAAAATAAATTCATTGAATGTCTTTAAAACAAATGTTGTAAAATGACTGGTTAAAGAAAACACCTATGTATCAGCACCTAAGTATCAATCTCACAAAGCTAGTGATAGATTCTATTGCGCAGACAGACTAATACTAGTACTAGGACTATGGAAAATGTAATGAAGTACTTCAGTGACTTCTCAAAACATCAAAACAAGAGACATCAGAGTGAACCTTAACTAATGATAACTTGTACTGGACACTAAGAGAAGTACAATCCCAGTGAAGCAAATTTTCACCTCCAGATAAAAAGACACATATTAGATAAAAAGGTAAGTGAAGCCACTCCTCACCCTCTCAGTGTGGCCTGACTCTGGGTCCAGGCAATCCAGGGCACTCTCCACTCTCAGCAGCCGGCCAGAGAGAGACAGTAGCAGGCTAGTAACTTTATCCAGGTCCCCAATGAACATGCGAAACTTGTCCACTTCGTTAGGCTTGCAGACAGCCAACACCAGGCTCTCCACCTCCTCGCCCAGCTGAGCGTTTGCCCTGATGTCCTCCTGCAGACCCCTCTGAGCATCCCGCAGCACACCCAGCTTCTTACGCAGGCTCTCCATCAACTGCTTCTGCAAGCACAATATCAGCAAACAAACATGAGACATGACTATTGCAAAGAAACCTTTAGAACCAAGTAAAAACTCAGTGGAAAACTCGTATTTTTACTGGGGACCTACTGTAGCCAGTATGATGCACCTAAGAATGCACACTAGATTTGGGTAAACAGTAATCCCCCACTTTTCGCTGGGTTACATTCCAAGAGCACCCGTGTATAGTGAAAACCGCACTAAAAATGCCTATTTTTATAGTGTAAACCCTACATATGCATCCAGATATGCTCCCGGGACACTTTAATTTCATGTAAACTCAGTTTAATGGATTATATGTGGATAGGCATTATCACTCTAAATGACTCTGGCTGTGGGATGGCCAGTCAACTTCAGATAGAAAAGATAATGAAGACTGCACCAAAATTGTATATTTGTCCAGACCTTGTAGTTGAGCTCCTCGTCCTCCTCCTTCATATCTGAGAAGTCCTTCATCTTATTCAAGAGTTGGGCTTTGCTGGTGGTTGCACTGTAGTTGGTTGAGGCCGAGCCTTGAAAAGCTGAGGAGCCCTGTCTAGAGGACCTAGGAGTATGCAAGGGTTAAAAACAACCAGGATATCATGACAGTCAGGCCTAATATGGTATAAACTCTATTAAACTGAATGTAAAATTAAATTAAATTTTAAATTAAAAAGGTGACCCACCTCTCTAGAGTATCTCCACTCACAGGGTAGCCACCTCTCCAGCCCTCTCCACCACTCCCTGCTTCTGTGCAGTGAGGGAACAGCTCTCCCATCAGCTCCTTCCTGGCCCGGCCACAATCCTTTTCCAACAGAGAATCTACTAAAGATGCTCTCTGCCCTCTTTTCATCCTTGCCAAAACAGCCTCTTCATCGGTAAGTGTGTCTATGTCGGTTTCCAGAACTGTTACTGGTTGGGCAAAGCACTGCATCTCCATTCGTCCTTCCTCTTGCCTCTGCTGCTCCACTGCAGTGTCCTCTTTCTCATGGAACTCATCTATGTCCGTCTCCAAGGGCGAGCCGTGATCCTGACCCTGAGGTGGACTTTGGGCAGAATGTTCCAAACTCTTCAAAGATGCTACAGGAAAGCCCACTTGCTGTGGCTGATCCTGGAAGTGCTGCTGGTAATTGTTTTTGTTGTTCATTGAGAAGTAGGACTCGGGAGAGACAGGCCCAGGGTACAAGCCGTTCTCCAAAGTAGGAGCGGGTCCTGATGACCAGTTAGTGCTGCTGGTTGTTGAATTGTGAAGACTAGTCAAGTCCCACTCTGCTTTATGCTTATGGAAGACTGGCTTTACCACAGGTGACCTGTAGTGATCTGAAGGCGGTCCCCAGCTTTGGTCAGACAACCTGGAAAAGTAACAGATTAATGAAGGCAGTTGTGACACATAAGAAATCCAAAATCACACAAACGAGGTCAGGGCAGTCATTTAGAACTATAACTTCACATTTGATATCAAATCTGGTGGTTTAGTAGCAATCGTTACCTTGTACTCGACTGGGCCGAAGGTGGGGGCGTGTGCACTGCTCTGTTTAGATCATAATGGTGTGATGCGGCTGCCTCTCGTTCTTTGGGAGGCGGGGCCACAGGTTTGAAAGCTCTGCGACTAAAGGCAGGGCTGGGTGGAGCAACTGAGTATTCCTGGAGGCACTGATGACAGTTCTCTGCTCCATCCCTTGGGGGCAGACTATAGGACCTCTGGCGTGACACTTCATGGACTATAGGAGGGCGGGACGAATATGTTTGCATCTGTGGAGAGGATACAGGTGGAGAGGAGAAGAGATTGTGGTGGGATGCCCGTCTCTTATGGTACTGCCCCCACTTTGGAGGTGGTGGACGAGGAGGAGGAGGGCCTTTTTTCTTTTTTGCCTCATCACCAGATGGGACATTCTCATCAAGCTCTGTGAGGGTGGAAGAAGTCAGTCTGCTGGCATTAGCACTAGCTGACGTGTGACTCTGAAGGTAGAGGGTCTCAACTCGCAGGTCGTTTTCGGACATGGCGCGGTTTCTGAGCAGCGACGATCTGAAGGGTTGATTCCCATTGTTACGAACACGTAGCCCATTCCACTGGCCCTGAACGTCTGGACCCACAGTGACCTCTGCTGGCCTGGAATCTCGTCTACATGGAGCATAGTCCCTGCAGAGCAAGAAAATGAGTCATGAAGTGCTTATGCAACATGAAAGAACTTTATGAAACAGAACATAACCCCTTTTGCACTTCACACTCAATGTAATTTACAATGCAATCAAAAACGGCATGAAACAGCAGTAATAAAAATGGTAAGCCTCCTGAGACGTCAACTTTAAAACTTAAAGCTGTGGTTCACTGAAGACTCAAAATGAAACAATTTCCCCCTTACATTAAGTTTTAGCTGCATTAGTCACATACCTCCAGTGCAAAACTAAACAAGCAAACATCAGACATTAAACACGTCTTAATGGATCAACTATGGCTGAACTGTAAAATGGACTCCTGATAAAACATTCCTTTAAATAGAGGAAGTGACCTTACCTCTCAGTCAGGCTGAATTTCCTGTTGAGCTTTGTTTGTTCCATCTGTCGTACAGGATGGACCTGTGGAAGACATTTGCCAAGTGATTCAAAACAGGAATTGGAACAGGAAAAGTGTTTGGATGCTATAGTTTCCTTGGTGACTGTGACACAAAATGAGCCTCATGAAGAGCTTTGTTGTAAAGATGGAAGCTGTTAACCACTTTCTGCCACAGTCACATTACCCTTCAGCAAAACTCAGATTTAGTAGTACATTCAGCTCCAAAGCCATTCGCTGAAGCAATAGTATTTAGAATGATTGAGTTTCACACAACACAAAATACAAATGTTTTACTCTTAGCCTGAGAACCCTAAGAACAGATCATTTGGAACCTTAATAGCATGCTAGTAAAGAGAACACATTTTATATGATTGTATCTTCATGAGATCTTCAGAAATATTTTTTCAGAATGTAGGACATGAACTGAAAGCAATGAATAATAAAAACAACATACATATTCAATCTTCCTGTCAGATCGGGGCCAGTTTATGAAATGTTACATATTCATTGAAATAGCCAATCCTTTTCTCATGGGATGCTGAGGAAGCACAATTTTAGTATGTCCTGCACATCTGGTAACATTAAACAGGATAAATTCTGCAGAAAAATAATGTGTCCAGTTCAGCATCCAGTTCCTATTATTCTAGCACTATAGAAAACTACTCAAGCATGGAATAGTGTTACAAAGTCTAAAGGATTAATGTTGATAGGTGTACATTAAGTTGGGGGGAAAACTACATTTTCAAAACATTCTAGACATGAAATGAGTGTATTACTAAATGTAGGCTTTGTTGTTTATTAACTTTGCAGTTCTTTGGTCTTTAGGTACAACAAACCTAAAGCTCCTCCAGACTCTTTCAAATTCAGCATTATTTAGCTCGGCCCAAAATAGCTTCAGAGGCTTCACGTTTGCTTGCAGCTGACACTGTTTTATTTACACATTTATCTCAGATGATATGTTATGATGGTCAGTTATACAATAGATGTCTGAACCTCCTCTTAATACTTGTTTAGTATGAACTAAGCTAGACCAAGACAGAGCATAAGTCTTGTCCAAGGTTATTGTTGGCTGGCCGCTGAGCATATGGCCCTGATCCAGCAGTTCAAGGAGCCCAGAAACTTACTCTAGGTCTACTGGGCTTCATAAATCCAACTAGTCTGCACCGTTCCAGGCACAGTCCTGTGGACTCCTTCTATACCATAACTGCACACTTATTTACAGGGTTTTTACTGGACTATGAAGTACAAGGGATAGACCCTTCACTAATGCTTAGGTTATTATATTGCAAGGATTTCTACAAATCTCTGATATGGAGATACACTGGTATAAACATATTTTTATACTGCAGCATTCCAACAGTGTACTCATGCATGCACTGCCAGTGAGTTTTTAGTATATCCTCGTAACATGTCTTCAGAATGACTATAGCAATGAGATAGATGACTACATTTTTCAAAGCAGATGTTCAGAAATACATAGATGCTCATACAGGAGGAGGATAAATCATTTCAATATTTACAATAATATTTACATTTCAATTTTACAATAAAAAGTAAAGTGTATTATAAAACCATTTAGGCCTTATTATCTCACCTCTGTTGGGGTGCGACTCCTGGCCTTGTATCCTGGGTGTAGACTGTAGTGGTCAGACTGATACTGCTGGCTCATTACAGGTCTGAAAGCTGAGTATGGCTTTGGAATATCAATGCTAGCTTCACTGTGGGAACTTTCCAGATGACAACTATTTGTGGTTACATTTTGAGAGGGGAGTGAAGGGGGTATATGGGAAACGTGAGGTAAAGGTGGTGGCTTTGCGATGCTGGCGAAGTCAGGACTTGCATACATAGCATCTCTGTCTGTCTCCCATTTTCTCTCCATCTGTTCCACTCTCTGTTGTTCTCTTTCCGCCTCCTTCCTTGCTCTTTCTCTCTCCCTCTCTTGTTCCTTTTCCCTCTGCTCCTTTTCCCAGGCCTGTAATCTCTCCTGTTCTCGAAGTCTTTCTTGTTCCTTAAGTCTCTCTTGCTCCCTTTCCCTTTCCCGCTCTCTCTCCTGCTCCCTGACCTGCTCTCTTTCTCGCTCTTTCTCCATCATCTTTTCTCTCTCTCTGTCTCTCTCTTGTTGAGCACTGCCATACTGTCTCCTAGTCTCAAGTGAACCCATTAAAGTTCCATCATGGACTCCACCCTGGTAAGAGAACCTCCTGCGCCCGAGGTCTGTGACTGGCTGATGGGGATCAGGAGAAGCTGCATCATCCTTTCGTCCCTGTCTTTCTGGCCTGTGTTGGCGACTTGTCAGGCTTGCTAGGTTGGTCACAGACTGACTCAGGTTCCTGATAGTCTCTTCAAAGAACTTTCTGCGATCTGCAAAAGGTGGGATGTCACAATCTTCTGTTCGGCTGCTGCGCCCACTAGAAGAACCCACCCTTCCTCTTGTTGTTCCAGGCTTCCAAGATGACGGCCCTCTTCCTTCACCACTTTTCTTTTCAGCTAGTTCTATTTCTGGTTGCAGTTTGTTTTCCGGTGTCCAGCGCCACCGACGAGCTTTGCCTGCTGGTGCCACCTCCTCAACCACATGCACACATACTGGTCTTGTCCCCTCAGTTGATGGCACACACTGGACGTCATGCTGCGAAACCTGAGTGTCCTCAGTCTTGGTTTTTGAATGTTTCACAGAATTTATTCCACAGCTCTTGTCTGGATTTGACTGAAATATTAAGTCAGAAGGAGTCCTTCTGGGCTTAGGTGGGACAACTGGGGTGTTCTGGAAGCTGGTGTGGTTACTGCTTTTGATTTCAGCTCTTGGTTGATGGACTTCTGGAGGCTCTTCTTCTACCAGATGGAGGTTGGCACCATCCTCTTCCTCTACTGTATCCTCACCACAGGGGAGGCCTCCTGGGCCCTTGTTCTTTTGCAGCTGGGCCTTCTTTCTCTGGATCTCATTACGAAGATTTGTGGCAAAACGTTCATTCCGACGGCGAGACTTAGACGAGCGAAACTGTCGCTTCTGAGGGGGCTTTGAAACTTCATCGTCCCTTCCTCTTCCTCTTTCATGATCCTCCTCCAGTAAAGTGTCCATACTGGCTGCAGCACTTATCGGACCAAAATCTCTCTCCAGGAGTTCCGTTACTGTGGAGGGTGCAGACCCAGAAAACCCATTTCTTGCAGGTTCATTTGGAACGCTGACCGATCGTCCCCAGGCATGCTGAATCGGAGAGAGACTCTGGCCTGAATCAAATGGTTCCTCGTCTATCCTTTGGTCCTCAATTTCTGAAGTTGTCAGTGACCCAGGAGTGGAGCACCTGCTTCTGGGAGGGGATGTGGAATGTTCATTATTGTTATTGGAGAATTCCATCATATGTAAGTGAGAGGCAAGTAGTTTTTCAGGTGCGCTATGTTTATGCGTCCTGGATGGGAGATGGTTCTCTAAATGGCTGACTTGGGTATCAGGACTGTCTAATGGTGGAGGACTGAGCCTAGATGAATTTCTTTCCAGAGGCTGGAGGTGATTGCTCTCAAATTCTGTTGAGCCATCTCGTCTACCTATACACAGTCCTCTTTCAGAACTTAAGGTATAATAAGGTTCTGTGCTATTTCCTTTCAGGTCTTGGCCATTTTCTTGTGCATCGTTCAGACAACCACCCCCATTAATTCCCTCATGAAGACGAGATGGGGTCTCAATCATGCAGCAAGTCATGTTCGGAATACCAACAGGAGCCGACACGCATCGTTTGTCTGTGACCCCTGGTCGACCTCTGGCCGCTCTGAAGCTATCCTTCCTCATGGGAGGCTGTGGAGGTCCACTCTTCTCCTCTTCATAGCTGTAAGATGATGGCCGTGCCTTAGCCACTGGCCCACGAGTCAGAGACCTAGATTTGAGGTTTCTCTCCTCACAGTGCAGTTCTCCTGGGCCACTGGCAGCGGAGTGTGGTCGGCAGTCTGTAAACCTACAGGAGGGGCCCAAGCCCTGAAGAAGGCTGTCCATGGAGCTATTCTCCTCAGGCCGCAGAGATACTGTGTAGTCAGAAGTGTTTGAGCTGGCAGAGAAGGAGCTATAAGCTGAGTCTCGTTTGTTGTTGAAGATGGCAGGGTCGATAGGGGAGAGCTGGCTGTCGTAGTAACCCTGACTGGAAGGGTTCTCCAGACTTTCCATACTCCCCAGCGAGCTGCTACGGTCTGTGCTGTAGTGCCTGGAGAGGTGGCCCAATGGCATGGACAGCTCACTACAGGGGAACAGTCACGATTAGTGACGATCAATAACGATCAACCATGAAATATCAAATCAAATTGCAAATATGTGCACCATGCATAAAGTAAATAAACCAGCTGTCACCATCACAAATCGTATTCCATAAGCTGTAGGTGTATCATTCGTTCTATACACTAATTAACCAACAAAGTACTATGAATACTAGGTCTTCTTTTTGAAGTTTTAGTCAAGACTGAAAATGTTGATGCTTGTTTTTCATTTCAAACTGTATAAATGCTTGAAAATGTTTGCATGGCACTAAAATGGTCAGTGGTGTTACACAAACTTAAAATATAATTTAAAAACAAACTCAATTAAAAAACACTGGCTCATGCAAGATATGCAAAAAATGTTTCGGTCAGCCAAAACATTGCCTGAATGTTCTAAGCAATATTAAAATCCAGCCAAAGGCAATATGTACCACATCTATGTTTTTTCCTGTCAGATATATTCTAATCTTTCTGTCAGCTTAAGTGACTTAGAAAAGGTCGAACTTGGATAAGTATGAGAATTTGGAATGACTTTGTCTCCCTGTGAACTCCTTTACCCTCATTACAGATAATCATGTACAATAAGGTTAGTGATGAACATCAAAATATATTGGCCTACATACACTTGGCACAGAGCACAGGCCTAACCTTGTCATGTTTTTTGTGTAGAGACTTTGAAACCATGTACACTAATTTTATTCTAGAATGATTCCAGAGCTCATTCAGAAATCATTAAAATAAGGTTTAAATAAGGTTCAACATTATTTTAGGAGGTAATTTTTGAAAAATCATTGTAGATTTACATCAGTAGATGTTCACACAATTCTGCTTTTTAGTCATTTCAGTCTTTAAAGAATGCATGAATCAAAAGGCTAAAAATAGCAATGGCATCCGGCGAGGCGTGTGTTGACACAAGACCTGAGATCACTGGCTTCCTGCTGATTGTGTTCCTTTAGACACAGAGGCCAAAATTCCCCAGGCAAAAAATGCAATATCATTCGCACACACACAGCAGTTAAATCTATTATCAAGCAATCATGCTCTAGCAATCTGTTATGTCTCAGTTATGTCAAATGGATTGAGGTAATTAATGCTGGTTGTGGGGTGTATCCCCACCTGTTGTCACCCCCTGAGTGCCACGGTACACTGAAGGTCTGGGGGTGGAGCTGCATGGCCGGGGGGCCGTCCGGACTCCCTGCTGGACCAGGCACAGAAGGTGGTTCTGATACCTTCGCAAGGTGCCAGGAGTGAGGACGGATCAGGGGCACAGTACGTCTGCCAACAGAAAATAGACAGCATAAGACATTACATACTAAAGGCACATTACTGTTTCTGCCACACACACATTGTTCTACATTCATAATGTACAAATGGATTGATGTAACAGTGTACGTAGTCTCGTATTGTGCCAAATGCGATATAATCTCTTACTGGCTCGGTTCGTGGTGGAGTGAGCCTGATTAGTAGTGAACACCAAGTGAAATAATCCCACCATGCCACACAGAGAACAAGTTACTGTCCGAGTACATTTTAGCTCATCAATGTACAAACAAATAGAAACAGATCCAACAGCGTAGCTTTCCCAGAAGGAAAGGGACATGTTTGTAGTTATATTTTAACTTTTCAAGTAGAAAACTTCTGGAGTCAAGGTTTTATTGAGTCAATGCAACCTAAAAGACATAACTGTATCAGAATATGGTCCAACCAAACATACTCAAGACATGACCTTTTGGTTACCACCTCAGTGATGCAGTTTTTCCCGTCTGTGTCTGAGATGATTAATACTGATTCACTATGAAAACCCACTTCTGTGTTTATTTAAAAGCTACATTTCTAATAAAAAAAAAACTGTTCAGTATTCACCATTCACAGAATGTCCACGCCAAACCTCTGAATACAAAAAAAACCCATACCAGCCAGGTACAAAGTCTGCTGAGCATTAGGGATTCTTTTAAGAAATTTTCAAAATCCCTTTCAGTGATAAATTCATCTACAGCATTCATGGACTAAGGCCAAAATCCCAGGTACATCCCTTTATCCCCATCGACAGAAAACACAATATTCCCAAACATTCCGGAAGACGATATGCTTCCCATGGGAACGATGGTCCTGAATGGCTTATTATTTCACTAATAATAATAGTGGTGTCCCTAAGGAACACTTCGTCAGGAAGCAAAATTCACCAAATGGGAAATTTTTGGAAAAGAACACATTCTGAATAGCACTTTGATGGCAAAACATGGGAAGCCGAAGAGATTCTTGTTTACAGTACAGTTAAATTAAGCCCAGTCTCAAAGCAAACGGTTCTGCCTTAAAACTGTATCTTATGTCTTGAGGCAGAAATATGAATAAGAACACTTAAGTTTTAATAAGATACTCTAAACTGACACATTCAAACTTTCAGCTTAACAAATAATATACACACTATATACGTTTCAAAAACGGGTTTTGAAAAATCTTCTTGCAGAAGCCGAGTGAAGTCTGTTTTTCACAAGAAAACCACAAGCAAAAAATGGTATTAGCAACTTATCTAACCTCATCTTATAATTACAAAGTCAAGTACTGTTCAGGAAACCGAATTCACAAGAGACGGCTAGCTTCTGTTTATAATCTCGTATTTCAATTAAGCTCGGGTTCACATAGAAACAATCACACACATCAACCAAGCAAACACACACACACACACACACACACACACACACACACACACACACAAACAGAGATATGAAACCAAGTTTGTGTAAGACCACATAAATACGGTAGCATATGAATACAAGTTTGAAGATCAAGAATAGAAGAGTCGTTCTAATACAGGCATGGAACCTTGGACTATGAAACCTTGGACAGCTACTTACTCTCACTCTGGCCAGTCTTGGTGCCCACAGAACGGAATTCGCTTACAAGACGTAAAGGCGGAAAAACATTCAAATACTCCTCCATGACCAAAGTGCACCAGCGGAATAAACAGATCGAGAACGAGCTCGAGATGAGGTTCCAATGAAGTTACATGGTAGTCCCGAACCTAAATGAAATTGATTAAGCTGAGGTCTGTTTACAGTGTCAGTGGTCAGCTCTTATCAGGACCCTAACAGCTCCGGTGGTCAAATCTGTGAAGGCTTGTGGTCATTTAGCAGTAATGAGGCAGCCTGAGGCTCTGTGCAGATTTCTAGTCCAGGAAAAATGAACACACACAGACCACCCACCCCACCCCCCCCATACACATGCTCACAGCACTTCCCTCCCCCCTCCCACTGTCTACATTTCCAGTTAGAACCAAAGACAAGGCAGTCCTCACTCACCCTTCAGCACACACACACACACACACACACACACACACACACACACACACACACACACATACAC
>JBBJLR010000013.1:10642075-10676799 GCA_037577145.1 Brachypetersius gabonensis | reverse complement strand
TGTGTGTGTGTGTGTGTGTGTGTGTGTGTGTGTGTGTGTGTGTGTGTGTGTGTGTGAGTGAGTGAGTGAGTGAGAGAAAGAGAGAGAGAGAGACAGAGAGAGAGAGAGAGGGGTTAAAATAGAGAGACAGTGTGAGAAAGGGTGACAAAGGCTTCTTTGAGGATTTGGACTGGAAAAAATGTGTGTGTGCTTTACCTCGGCGAGCCATTCTGAAGTCCCTTTGTGCTGCTGAGCTCTTAAAGGTGTGACACACACATTCACATACAGCCCAGGGGCTTCCTGCAACTGAGTCAAAGACACTACATCTACACCATTAAAAATAAAGGGTCTTTTAGGCTTGCACGTGTGTGGAAATTCTTCAGACTTAAAAAAAATTCACTGAAGCTATTCTTTGACAGTGTATTTAGGGAAGCAAGGTAGTTCTTCTATGACATCAATCTAAAGAGCTCTTTTTGGCAGCCTTCACTTTCAGAGTGCTTTGATCTAGGCGTCATTGCGGTCATTTCAAACCTCTTTTTCTCTCTCCCTAGCCATTCAAAGTCAGCTACTTTCTACACGGTGTGAAATTCATGATGTATGATCCAAATGACTCACACTAATGTATTACAAAAGAACCTCATCTCATTTCTCTGTGTTGAGATATAGTTTTTATGACAGTAGCACTATGTTCTGAAACACACAAATTTGACATATAACCACACTCAAAGGATGAAATCCATACATTGAAACAAACGTGCGCACACACACGCACACACACCCCAGACGTTAAAAGAGAATGTTTTGTTTTAAGCCGAGACTCGGCAGGAATGCCTCTCTGTGGAGAAACGTGTGTTCACATTCCTCATTTCGTTTGCCTCTTACAGTCTCAATTGACAACTTCTGTTTGCACAGACTCCCCTCCTTGTACCACTTGACCAGCTGCCTGTGTGTGACAACCAGGCCTGATCCATGCCAAACCATGTCCCACTGCATACTTACACACACTTCACTAAAAAAGGTCCACACGCTGCAGTCAAAATAAGTGTTTTAGTCCAGCATATCACATAACAACTCTGTAAAACAACACTCCATATCTCTAACCAACAAACAAATCACCTGTAGCACTTGAGTCAAAGCATAAAGCTTTCGAAATAGTGCTCATTCAACAGTCAGATTAGACATTCATCTGAAAATACTCTATAAAATCACCAAACCCCATTTGGCAAGTCGGCCATCTCCCTGATCGACAAAAAATATTGCATAATCATCACTCAGTGACAAATTTGGGGCAGCTGGTGATCTGGTCTTTAGGCATTCAGGCCTGTGATCAGAAGGTTGTGGGCTCTAGTCTGATAGAGGTACCACTGAGGTACCCTTCAACACAGGGCTGCATCGCTGGCAACCCACTGCTTCACCTGGTGAAAGGGTTAAATTCAGAAACCAAATCTAAGCTGTTCACACTGTGTGGTGCGTTGTGGCCTGTTGACAAATGACAAACATTTAGCAAAACTTTACACTTACAACCCAACAGCCTTCGTTTAAGCACCTGCCCCTGTAAAGGTTTAAAGTTCTGGTGCTTATATCATTACATATTTTTTCACATTATTTTTACTTCACTGGCATGTTATGATATCACAAAAATCAGCAGACAGTTTAAATAACTTGCAACACTGAAAGGTGACTGGCTATTTAGACATGATGACATTTCTGTGTACAGCTAAAGCAGCAGCAATCCATCATGGTGCAAGTGCAATTAACTACCTCACCTATTAACCTCTGGTAACTTTATTAACTTGTACATGGGCAATAGAACAAATGTGGACTACGGAGCTGCCTTGGCTCAATACAGCAACCCACTGGATAAAAATGTTATTTCAGAAATCAGCTAAAATGTGGAAAGTAGAACCGAAGATTAGTGAAGTGGTAAAAAAAAAAAACAACAGGAAAGGCTGTAGTTGGCAAAAGCACTTTCTAAAAGGGAAAAATCCAGATGTGCATGTGAATAATAGCAGTCCCGCAACAATGTATACTCTGTATTTGCCAAATCCCTAATTTTCTGAAAATTAGAAGGAAGCTTAATGTATTAACTTGAGGAGCTTAGAGGTTAGTTGATTATAAAACTGGGGTCCCGAGAGTCAAAGCTGACTACGTCAGTCTATTGACAAAGATCCCTGAGGCAGCAGAATTGGTGGGTGACATCATACATATGAAGAGTGGAAATTATTGCGATCTGATGTCACTGTCCACCCCTAAAGTTAATAACATACAACAGCTTCTCTGTTTAATCACTTCATACTAATGCTGATGTAGTGTATAATGCAAAAAACCATCCATACACTGCACCAAACACATTTTGCAATACAGACACAACTCTCTGAACAACGTTATTAATGATAATGTTTTCTGCCCATATTAGTGCTCAAAACACTCAGAAGTCCCAGACGTTTAAGAAGAAGAAAAAACAAACAATACAAAAGCCTCATTTTTCAGAGCGCGATAACACGCAAGAGCAAACCTCCATTTCAGTTGACAGTCAAACCAAAACAACTTGGCATGGCATAACTCAATTACTTAGTCATACACTCAAATCAGTAATGTGTATATCAAAAGCACTTAAATATCCATTTACAGAGCTATTGAGACGTCATATATCAGTGTGCGCAGACATATTCCCAAACATTGCTAATGCCTCATACATGCACAGAGAGCACCTCTGGCTTTTGAAGCCGATCCAGAGGCAGCAGCGTGCGCTCTCACAACAGCGTCTCTCTCACCAAGAGGTGAGAAGGCAGCTTTGAAGGGCGTCCAAAGAGATGAAGAGGAAACCTCCTGAAGGGGATAGCTCTCTTATTTCTTTTCTTGAAGTTAAATTAGAGGGCAAATTAAAGACACATCAAGCTGCTTCCTAGTGTGAATAGAAATTAATCACTTTTTTTTCAAGATCAGCTTGTTAAAAGTTCACTAAAAACTGGAAAACGGTCCAAACAAAGGCAAACCGAGCAGGGAGAAGTACTGATGTTAATGTTGTAGAAATTACATAATTTACATAATTTCCATCAAAAAAGATTAGGGTTCTAACAAACAGATATTGTAGTAATTGACTGATCTAATTAGTCTACTGTTAATTCCTAAAAAGCTTTCAAAGATTCCGTAATACTTCGGTTCATGTGAAGGACTTCAGTAATGTCTCATCTACAGGGCATTAAAGAGAACAAGGCCTTTGGTAAAATGGTGTTCCAGTTCAACTTTAGATTTAATGAGCACCTGCAAATATAACTTTTCAACATGAAAACACTATGGTTTTACTACATGATAAAGAGGGATGAGGAGGAAATCATGAATTATCGTCATGCGAATTCCCGGAGGGTCTATTTCATCAAAAACCTTTTGAAATCAGGTCATCTTGACAGGCCGAAACAGGACGCGTTTCCGAAATGACAATGGTCAGAGCCATCGAGTTGTGACCTTTAGGCCAGAGCTTGGACAGATTGATTCATCAGTGTCAGAGCAGACACAGCTGCACGGAGGAGGGAGGCTGCAGCGTGACGGCTCAATACAAAACCTGCCATCTTCCATTTCCCCGTTGTTTATGAATAGACCCATGGTGCGTCACTGAACGATACGATGTGTGAGAAATGACCTTGTAGCCTTTGCTAACCTTGTTCAAACAAAGTGCCCCCTTATTCTCCTTTCGAGCCTTTATATGTGTCTCTGTGCTGACCTCCCTGGGAGGAGCACACTGGACGGCTGAATGATCCTATGACTCGCAGTTTTGATGTAGGAAAGCTTAAGCAAAGTCATACTTCATAACAGTTGGGAGAAAAAAGAAAAAAAAAGGAAAATATTGGAGATATATCTTGGTATCTTTTACTTATTTAACATACTTTTATTACAATTTGATGCAATATATTTTGGTTTTGGTGCATACACCTACTCTAATAACATTGTTTCTTGTTCTTAAATGGGAAAGTTCAAGAGAGATTAATAGTGTGTTATATTCTTCATGATTTATACTGCATTTTAATTATACATGGGAGAACAAAACTGCAACTTACTGCAGAATCCAATCATCATATTTGTGGCATCATAAAATGTTATAAATGTTATATCAAAACAATGTTAAGAGTAGGTGTAAACTTAAAAAAAGTCAAGTATTTTTATTTTGGTGTAATGTTGAACCAATAAATGAAACTAAGATACACCATTAAATACAATCATTTGCAATACAGTCTCTGACACACCTAAAAACAACAGTAAGCGCCCAAATGTCTTGCTTATTTTGAATTAAGCTATACACTAATTCTACACCATATCCAAAAATCTCTGCACAAAATCATTATGAGTACAGTCCCACCCAACAGGACGTGTAGAAACAGAAGCATGTGTTTTAGTGTGTGTAAGTTAAAGCAATAAGACCCCCAATATCTCTCCCTCCATCAAAGCCCCTCCACCCAAGGCAAAGGCTGCAGGAGCCAAACTCACATTCCTATCAGATATCAGATTCTTCCCACACCCCATACCAGTTACAGACCAGCGCACCATCCAAACAAACATTGTTTCACCCAGTTCCTCTTCAATTCCATCAATTCAGTAGCACCAAAAGTAGCCATTACCTCATACTGCTGTGTCCCACACAGTAGTCAGACAGATAATGTCTCTGATCCAGCTCTGGGAAAATGTTCCAGAAAGAGAAGCTTGTCGTTACTGGATAAGAGAGAAAAAGAGGAAGTCATTCTATTCTTTACATAGGGCTGATAAAAGATGTTCTGGAACTGAGTGTCAGTATAGTGACCTGAAACGCCAGCACTTGTGCAAGTCAAGACTGAAAAGGGCCTCAGAGCAACATTTCCATCTTAAAAGTCCAAAGACTCTTCCTTCACCCCAAAACTATGGTGCCTGGGGAGAAAAAAGTTCCACTGGTCAATTAGAAAGTGGGGAGAAAAGTATGACTAGTGTGCCCTGTGGTCTATATAAACTCCACAGCAGAAAATGAGAAACGCAAGGGAATGCACAATGTTTCCATCCCAAACCCTGAGAGTGAGAGAGAGTGTATGTGTGTGTGTGTGTGTGTAGGGGGGTGTGAATAAAAAAGTGTGAGTCAGTAGGGGGAGCACAAGACACAGAGAGAAAAAGACAAAAAAAGAATGAAGGGGCAGCACAAGAGAGAAAAAGAAAATGAGAGAGTGTGAGAGACAACATGAATAAGGGAGAGAAAGTGACTGAGCAAGAGAGACCGAGAAAGAGCAAAGAGAATGACAGCAAGAGAGAAAAAGAGTAAACAGGAGTGAGAAAGAATGAATGAGTGTGATCAACAGAGTGAAAGTGAGTGCATAAAAATCAGAGAGAAAGAGAAAGAGAGAGAGTAAAGAGGCAGAGAGAAAAGCACAAACATAGTGGTAAAGGAACCAGAAGTGACCTTTTCCATAAATCTGCTTTTTTGTAAAAAAAAAAACTATTAATTTGTCATATGGAATCAGTCTCATTTTCAGAGCCAACAGGTTTCGAGCTTTTTTTGGCAGTTTGTTTAGTGGTTTAGCATGAGTATGGAAATGCCAGCACCAATTTTTCCATCAGTGGGACATGCGCCCTGCTGTGCCACGCAACTGAACTCCCTCTTTAGACCTGTATGACATCAGTCTACATTCAATTTCGCATACAAAGACCTCGTTTTTTTGTCCCTCATTCAAACTTGTTCTCAGTGATGCACTGTTCGCTGCAGTAACTGTTTAAAGAAGCAGGGCACAGTACATGCATGTTACATTGCCTTTTACGACAGGAGCCATTACTAAAGCAAACGTTCCACTTGACCACTTTCAGCTTCTATTTCATGCAGAACAGCCTCAGTCCTTCAGGTGTCGTTAGTGGGAGGCCTCTGTTCCACTGTGCTTAGTCATAGTGGCTGTTCTCACTATTGGCCTAGTTCTGGTTTTCTCCAGGAGCCTAACCTTTAAGATCAGTGGGAGGAAAAGAATATATTTCTGTCATTTGATTCACTCATTGTTAATAAGATAACAACTAAATTCTTTAGTTATTGGGTTTTTTGTGCCAGAAACGATGTTGCTTTTTTTGCTCCTTCAAATTCTGCTCTGTGCTTTCATGCTTGCAAAGAAAGTTTAACAGTGCATCCGATAATAAAGGCAGCATGGTCCTTCTTTTATACAGAAGCAGAAAATCATAGCGCTAATTCCAAATGCTGATCTATTTTACTCTGGCCAACATGAACGAGTGTTCAGCTACTTTGGCAGCAGAGTTTAAGACAAGTTAAAGAGGTCTATGAATGTATTAGTGGTGAGACCTTAGTTTTGAAAGGATTTAACAGAGCCAGAGTTAGAACAGTGAGCCAGTTTCATACCCTGAGGCGTTCCTTCATGTACCCTGTTGTTGCGCAGTGCCTCTGACGGTAACTAGAGATGTTAGATAGGAGAAACCTACTAAGCATGCAGGCCGTGCCTTGCCTCTAAATTGGATGGAAAAATCATGTGTCTGGACACAAGTGGTGGGCCAAGAAGGTCACAATAGTATATGAACTACAATTCTCTAGGCACAATGGTGTATATGGAGATCACTAACATTCATAAAAGTGACTTGTTCAAGTGCACAAACACTCTACCAACCTACACATATTCACTGCATACAGGCATGTGTTTCAAGTTAACCATTTAGAATGCATGGGTGTAGCAGATGGGGTTATCAGATTGGCCATGAACCGACCTTCAGAATGATTGGTTAAAGCTCACTGAGAATAAACCAGTCAGCCACATGGCTCAATTAGGCCTGCGCGTGCACAACATCCTACACTCAGTCACAGAAAACCCTAAGGGCCTTTTTAAATGAAATTTTATGCTCCCTTGCCATTATTATGGGCATGACATAATGAAGGAGTCTTTAAAAGATGAACGAGTGGTCTCATTGAATGGAAATGGGAATAGTGAGTTAAGCAGATGGACATCATCCCGTAAATCCTGACTGCAAGCTCACATAAACCAATGATGTGAAAGTCCAGACTACAGCAAGTATCTGATGGATCTCTTCATTATTCCAGTAGAAGGTCGGTTACTACTGTAGATTCAGGGGTTCGTGGGACACGTCTTAGTTTCTGGGTGAGGCAGCGCGTGATATGATCAGAAGGGCATGACACATCAGTGCAGTCTGGAGAAGGAAGAAAGAAAAAAAAGCAATGTCTGGACACATTTACACGGGTGTCTTATCTTCCAGCGTTTAGTCGAGGCTCGTCTTGAATTCATTCAGGCTTGTTAACAACCCTTTGCTGTGGCAAGTCAGTCCAGAAGTATTATCTGAAACTAGGGGCTCTGAAGAACTGAAACAACACACAGGACAGTTTTAATGTTCTCACAGGATTCTGCATTCTTGTGTTTCCTAACAGATATACACACTTTTGAATCGGCACATAGTATACAGACTGAGAATGAGTAGATTTTTTCTTAAACTTGTTTCTAACAAGCACCCCCCTCCTCTGCTTCTTTTCTCCCTGTATCCTACCCCTCCCCCGTCCACTCCACCCTCCCCCCCCTCTGCAGGTTCACGGGGTGAGTCTAGGAATGTGATCTCTAGGGCTCTTGTACCCCAAAACATCTAAATGCAAGAAAAACAAATCAACACTTTCTGTGGAACGCAGCAGGACTTAAATCTGCCAAAAAGAAATCAACTGCAATTCGCCAGCAGGCCCCTGCACCCAGACACGCAGGCCTCATTTATTAACGGGTAGAGGCCTTCGGGGGAGACGGAGTACATTAAGAATAGATAAGCAGAAGCTTACACTGTGTGTAAACACATCAAACACTAGCACTTTTCCAGTATTTGTTTAATAGCCAAATTCGCAAAATGAATGACTAGTTGCTATTTTATGGACCAACATGGCCTTTTAAACTCTTAAACCAAAAAAGGTCAGCCTAAAAATAGCTGACTTACAATATCCAGCTCAAGAATAACACAGACTGGCCTCAGTGATCAATAACAAATCGTATGTTTGGAGTAAAAAATATTTTTTACCATCATCCATCCCTAGAAACAATGCAGAGGAACACTGTGATATCATGGGGACATTAGACATGTCAGTTTCATGACAAAAACACTGCAAAGCTTTATTGATCCCAATTTCCTTAATAAGCATCAACGTTCTAATGTTTCAATGTTTTAAACTGTTCCAGAATCAGAATAGGGAGTCAAATGGTGGCAATGTGCTGACTATATTTTTATGCAGCGTAGAAAAAACTAAGTATGAAGACATAAATATAAGGTTAGCATGATGTGGAATGAAGAGATTATCTAGCTAAAGTGAGACACACTCAATAACACCACTAAGCCATGGTATACTGATCCTACAATCCTCAACAAGCACCAACTTTCTAATGTTGACCACTGGCTTTAAAGTGCTCTACAGTAAGAAGTGGCAAGTCAAATGCACCAGTGTGAGCATTTATAATGATGTGAACAGAGATCCCATAGATAAGCACACCTGTCCAGTGTTTGGGTTTGTTGGTGTTTGCTGGAAAATGTTGGGCTGGAGTCCTCTAGGCTGTAAATGGTGGCCCAGCTCACAGGGTTGAATTTGCCAGCTGCATTCCTCTGTGCAGCCAATTTCAGCTGCTGGTGAGGAGTTCATACGAAAACTGCGTCAATTGTGCTAGCTAAGATATCGCGCTCCACAGAGCGCGTCCTGAGGTGTGACCAGATACGAGAACTCTAACTGACCTGCAAGTGAGTACGACATAGAACCATCTAAATAACATCTGCGGCATTTCTTTAAAGCTAAATACAGTCACTAGTTCTCTTTGTCACAGTTATTTTACCTCTGGTCTGTTGCACTAGACCTAAATTGCCTGCTGAAAGTTTCACTTGGTAACTGTTCATTCACAACAGCCTCCATGATTCTGCTGGTGTCAGAGAGCAAAATATAGGGGGAGAGAGGTATTATGTACCTCTAGTGGGGGGTGGAAGCAGAGTTCCTTCAGTTTTTACTTTGAAAACAGCAAACGAGGAGGTAGCACATGCATTGAAGCTCAAGCACTACATTCCTAGAGGACTCTATTGGGGAACTAGTCAGATGCTGCAGCTTAGTCATGTGTCAGATTCTTGAGGAACCGGTCAATGTATTTGAGTTTAAACAGAACAGCCTTGTTGAAGCAGCTGCTGTATCCCTTGATATATGAAGCTACACCTCTGCATCGGCCCCTGCTGTGATTTGGACTGTGTCATTGAGTAAAATGGAAGGGACATTCATTTTTCCACAGTACCCTTCAATTCTTGCTTCTTTTTGTGACTGTTATTTTTTCCTTTTGGCTTGTTTCTTTGCTCTATACATTTCTGTCAAGCTGGGACACGTTCAGTTTTTGGTGGCAGGGTTGTTCTCTTTCAGGCATTGTAAAAAATGACATTTGTTCCTTTTACCCATCAGAACATCTCACTGAACTAAGCTGAGGTTTCCTCTGCCTGTTTTACTGGTGAACTGATTATTCAGTAGCATCATGGAAGATGTTAGTGATCATGACATGCAGACTATATTTTGCTAGTTTGATCCCCCTTTTATGTAATAACAGCAACAGTCCTGGCAATGTTTTAGACAAGGTGTTGGAACATTGCTGTGAGGATTTTTCTTTCCATGCATCATATGAATGGCTCTCTCTCCCCATAGTTGCTGGAGACCCAAATCTGCCAACATAAAGATTCGCTATATTACATGTTTTACATTTGTTTTATGGATTTAGTTTGTTTTGTAATTAGGTTTTTTTTTCCAGTGAGAAGCATCACTTATTGTTAATATTCATAATTTCAGATGAGATTGTTTCATGGCTACATTATCTGCAAATTAAAATCTTACTAATGTGCAGTTAACCTCCAAAATGTTGTAGGAAGACACAGGAGGGTGCCTCTTTTATAAGGTTCCTCATGGAACAATGCCTGTATTTAACAGAGTGGGCAGAGTCTGAAGAATAGTGTCAGACATCAGGCGAAGGAGTGGTGATAAAAATCCACAAGCTATCTGTAAAAATCTGAACATGAATGTGGAAATAAAATGGTCTAACAAAATCACAAATAAACATGAAATATTACAAGCTATTTCCTAAACGACACTGCAAACATTATTAGCACAAACTAGTCTGGTTGCCAACGGGTGACTGAGACCAATAAACATTAAAGGAAAAGGATGCCAATTTTCCAAATTTCGTTATTCAGAGTGGTCTGATGTTCCATTCTACAGATGTCGAAATCATACACACACAAACACACACAATGCTTATACTCCTACCTATTGCGATTAGGATGCCTTTCCATATTTGCAGGCCCCAATATAGTTCTTTACTATCATTAAAAAAAGCTTGAAGTATGTAAGTCTTGTTTAAGTTCCATGTAGAATCACTTCTCCATCCATTCAGTCCACATATGGAAACTAAGCAGCAAAAAACAGTCAGTTTTCAGGCCATAAAATCAATACATTTACATATATTTATTTGTTCCATTCATGCTCATGTTCTAATAACATTTACAGTTCCTGGGATCCGGCAATACAGGGAAGCCAATCAGAAATAAGGTCATTAACATCTATTAGTCTTAAAGGGGTAGCGACAAAAACAGCCTATTTTATTCTAAAGGACAAAAAGGATGGAAAATGGTCATGAATGAATGAACTGTGATGAATTACATTTTGCTTCACAAACACACACATTTCCTGGACAAATTGGAAGCGATATGTAGAACGTGGTCCTTTTAAAATGTCTTTAATAGATAAAGACTGGCCAATAATAATAATTCGACTCGGACAGATTCATCAGGAGACCAAGTATCACTCAAATGGAGTTGTGACTGGGTACCCTGTGAAAAACAGTGTTATTGATCAGAGGCTAATTTACATATTGCAGACACCAAAATTGCGTGAGACAATTTACTACAGTATACCACATCTCTCTCTCTCTCCCTCTCTCTCAAAAGATACATGCAGGGCCATTTCTGATTGTAAATAAAATGTTTATGTTTGTGTTCCAGATATTGTGCCCCCTGGTACCTATATCCAGCACTATAAAGAAATCGGAGTACATCAAACCACTCCGACTTAATGTAGATATTTTGGAAAAATAGACGGAAATAGACGGAATTCCTCTTCAACTTTTTTCAAACTGTTTAGGAAAGTTCAGGCGAACTAAAAAAACACTGCGCAGCACACTTCAACCGTCCACACAGAATGAGACACCCATGCTGTTTTTTGAATGAAACTCTGCCCCCGAGTTTCACGTGAATGTGAACGAGCCCCCGGGGAACTGAAGGAAAGACGCTGTGCGCCACTGAAGAAAGATATGGAAGACGTTAACATAACTGGACGAGAGATCCCAGGAAGAAAGCAACAAACTCAAGAACTTATTTTAAGCATTTGTTTCTTAAAAAATGGCTAAATCCAAAGGAGTCTGAAACCTTACACCAGTCTGCATACAATTCTCTGCAAACTTTGGGCCAAAGCTCCTGAGTAACAATCTGCAGCTCCAGATGTATTTACAGAAGAAACCAGCCCGGGCTTTGTGTGAAAGCTGCAGGAAAACAAGGGAGACCCTACCGTTCCCTCTTGCTCGCACACACGCACACACACACACACACACACTTACTTTGGTAATGATGAGCGGCTCCCCATGCTCCAGCCCCCCTTTCAGAGTGAAGCCCCACGGAGCACCTCCACTCAGCTGAACGTGGATGTGGTTGAAGGACACGAGCTGCTCCACGGTCTCCATTCCGTGGTGGTTTCACGCTCACGCTTCAGCCCTTCTTTACTTCTCCCAGGCCACGGAGTCCTCTCCCTCCATCACTCTCAAACTGCCCAGCGTGAGGGGAGGGCCAGGCTGCTCTGCGTGAGTTTTCACTCCCACCCGCTTTGCGGAACGCCCCGCCCCCTCGTTTTACTATTGGGTACTATTTCACACTCACAATAGGTGGAACGTTTGTGAGACCGAACTTCTACCCAATAGTAGAGCAGATGGGCGGAGTTATGAATACGGGTGGAAAACAAAACAGTGTAGTTAAAAACGAGCTTATCTAAGTTCAGAAATTGCTTTACGCTTAAAAACCGACGCGAGCGAGACACCGCGTAGATTTACTGTTATTGGCTGGTGTGGTGATGGCTCTGAAGAGGACGTTTCACCGCTGAGAAACTCGCATTGTCCATTGTCCGAGTGCCTTTCAGCCGTAGTAAAGCAGTTCTTCCTACGCAAATTCCCAGGCTTCACCACTACGAGAGAGGTGGTCTCAGATCAGCCATGAAACTAAACAGTCTGGAAAAAGAGTGTTAAAATGTTAAAACTGGCTCATCGTACAGAACATCTTTGCACTTTTGCTAACACTGGCCACTGATGATGAACAAGTCACAGGATTCTTATATAAACGGCATAATTTTGCAACTCTTTGCTGCTAGAATACTGTACCTTCAAATTACTGTATTTATCTACGGTGCAGCTATTGTAGACTGCACTAAATGTTGTCTTGTCTAGTTGTTTTGTTGCTCTTGTTTTGTTTGCACTCTCGTCCTTTTTGCACTTGTGGTTTTGTGTTGCACCATGATCCTGGAGGCACATTGATTCGTTTCACTTTGCACTGTGTGTATGTTGTTGAAATCACAATAAAACCTAATTGACTCGACTAATTAAGCAAACTGAATGCAGGGGTGTGCAATATGAACATATCGCTATCACAATAAAAGATGGCATGATCTGTTTTTCTGAGTGGGCTGGCATGTCATTTATATGATCAGTATTCCAAGAACCCTGAATAACAGCATGTATTATAATCTGTAACCAAACAGAATATACTCCTTTTTTTATTTTTAACATTTAGACAATATCAGCATAAAAAACTCAGAGGATACATTGTGCCCCCTTGTTCAAATTACCAGTCCTATAAAGAGTCAGTCAAATCTGAGTTCACATCACACCACTGTCAATGTAGATTTTGGAGAAATAGACAGACTTTCCCTTTAAATGACCGTTTCCTGTGTTTGGTATCACTTTCATGATAAATTATGGCATGATACGTTTTTCTTAGCACACTGGCCTATCATAGATATTATCAGTCCTCCAGGAACACTGAATAACTGCATGCGTTATAAACAAACAATGTGTACTAATATTGTCAACTGCACTAAATATTGCAAACTTCCCATTTGTGGGACTAATAAAGGTTTATCTTATCTTATCTTGTCCAGTTGTTTTGTTGCTCTTTCTTGCACTCTCATTTGAGTTCTGTTTCTGTTCTTGTGTTGCACTGTGGTCCTGGAGGCATGTTGTTTTGTCTCACTGTGTACTGTGTGTATATGGTTTGAATAACAATAAATTTGATTGGATGACAGCTTATTAAGCACACATCCACACCCATTATTCACTGAGTTTCATCACATATGTGTGTGTGTCTTGTGTTTATTGACTTGAAAACTGAGCTCTGTTCCACCTAGCACAGCAGTGAATTTCAAGCTCTAATAGGCACTGTTTTATTAGCAGGATGTTATAATAACCCTTTAATCCCAGGGCTTTGCCCTTTCATCACAAGTTTTCAGCGATTGTTCACAGAGACAGCGGTGGTGGGTGACTGCTGAGAAGATCATCAGAGTCTCTCTTCTTTCTGTTGCAGACATTTAAACCACACGCAGTGTCCCTAAAGCCACCAGCGTCGTGGATGACCCCACACACCCTCCTCTCCCTATTTCCGTCTGGCAGCATCCGGGCCTTCACCACCAGGATGGGGAACAGTTTCTTCCCCCAGGCCATCAGACTCTTAAATCAGACCCGAATAACAAACTATACATCATACAGACACACACACATAGAATTGCACTCCTTCCGTTCTCTAAGTCACACTGCACACACACTTCTTAGACAAAGGAAACGTACTCCTAAACTGTAAACACCCTGTATTTATTATACACTGTACATATTCTAATCCTGTTGCTGCTACATGCTATTTTTTTGCAAAACTATATTTTTCTTTCTTATTTTCTTTCAAACTTTAACTCTGCTGCTAGAATACATGTCATAATACTGTACTCTCACACTATTACTGTTACTGCTCTGTTGACTGCGCTGTATATTGTACATTATTTTACTCATGCTCCTGCTCTACTCCTGATCTTTCTTTCTGTGTGGTCTTTGTTTTGTTCTTTAAAAAAAATCTCATTGCACAGTTTACCGTGAATCTATGACTGAAACGACAACAAAAACCTACCCGACTTGACCTGCCTTTACCTGACCTTGTGACGTAGCACGCAGTAACATTTAGGCCGAGCAGGTTAATTGGCACTGGCTGCAAAAATGTCTGCCAGTGAAGCAGCGGTTGAGGTGTAATGTGTGGCCCAGACTCCACCCGCTGACTTTCTCGGACGATGGTAGCCTTCCTGGTGGCGCCACGAGCTGAACATGAGGGCTCCCGGCAGTCACACCTTCCTCAGATTCTGCGTGCTGTCCTGTTTGTTTTTGTTGTGGTCCACGTTCGCGCGCGCGGCAGATAAGATGACCTTCTCGCCCTCACACCTCGGGGTTCCGAGCACCACGGAGCTGGGCCGGAGACACCGGCACAGCAAGCACAGGAGCTCCGGCTTCAGCGGGCCCTCAGACGGGCAACTGCAGACGGGCAACCAGGGTCTGCAGTTTATGTGGAGTCTGTACAGGAAAGCGGCTGATGCGGACGGCAGCCCGAGACAACACAAACTGTTCGGCTCCAACACTGTCAGGCTGATCCGGGCCTCCACCACCACAAAGCACTTTAAGTCCTCAGCAAACGGTAAAACATTTTACTTCTGATTCTGATTCTGATTCATTAGGAAACAGCATGGTTTCTATTCTATTCACTCAGGTGTTGAATTAAAGTGTGCACTGAATACTGACTGCATACAGCATTCAGTAGTGGAATATTTACAAAAAAATACCATGCCTTCTTGGGTTTCTGTAATAGAGAATTGGAAAGGTACTTGGTTAAATATTGTTATACTCAATTGCTATTGACTCTTAAGATAAATTTCTGCCTGCAGACTTCATTGTACATCCATGTATTGTCAGGCTGCCATTTGTAGGAAGTGTCTGCAGAGATGTGCCTTAACATCCTGCGAGACTACTCCTGATATTTACGAGTCACTGGAGTAGTAGTCTGTGTGATGGTACTGATGATGATAGTTATTAAATGTGTGTGTCACTGAATGTTTTTTGAGGCAGACAAATTACCCGCCACCCAGAGAGTGACTCTCTCTCTTTCCTCCTTTCCTGGCTCAAACCTTGACCTGGCCAGACCTGCTGTACACTTACACCGTACAGTACGAGCTTGAGAATCTCCCACTCAACAAACTGCTGAGGGCGTCTTTCGTTCACCTGAAGTCACCTGTGGCTCCATACCCTGCTGTTACGTGTGAGGCTAGAGTGGCATCCTCGCAACCAGTCAGTGACACAGATGTTGTTGTTCTGGGCCCTCAGACATTGTGGACCGAATCTGATGTCACATCCCATGTGTCTCAGTTTAAAGGTGGCAAGTTGGTCCTCTTTGTTGAATACACGTGCCTGGAATCTGGCCGGGTTCGATCTGCTGTCGTAAGATGTAGGACCCTGAGAAGACGTCTC
This sequence comes from Brachypetersius gabonensis, assembly GCA_037577145.1. Lineage (NCBI taxonomy): Eukaryota > Metazoa > Chordata > Actinopteri > Characiformes > Alestidae > Brachypetersius > Brachypetersius gabonensis. The sequence goes on along the minus strand of JBBJLR010000013.1, from coordinate 10,661,227 downwards.
CCACCGCAAAACCACATACGAGCCCCCGCTTTGCTTCTCTTCCTGGAAGAAGAGAGACATCCTATGGAATGGACAAAGTACATCAAAGGCCTTTCTCATCCTGGTTCGAGGTTCCGTCGGTCCAAAGAATCTGGCAGCATCGTTTCTGACATCCCGAACTACAAACGAGGCAAGAACAGCGTGGCCAAGAACCAGTGCAAGCTGCACTCATACCGCGTGACCTTCCGTGACCTGGGCTGGGACCACTGGATCATCGCACCCCATATGTACAACCCCCGCTACTGCATGGGCGACTGCCCCCATGTCCTGCACTACGGCTACAACTCGCCCAACCACGCCATCGTACAAACCTTCATCAACGAGCTAGGAGTGGCCGACATCCCACTGCCTTCCTGCGTGCCTTACAAGTACAAACCCATCAGCGTGCTGATGATGGAGAAGAACGGGAGCATCGTCTACAAGGAGTACGAGGACATGGTGGCAGAATCCTGCACCTGTAGATGACTGGGGGCTTGTTAAAGCACAAGGAACAAATGATCAATATAGACTCAACACACAGTCACCAGTTTTTAAGCCTAAGCAGAAATGAGTTATAGGCCACACAAACGGTGACTTACTTTTTGTTTTTTTAATTCAATTTTTTCTGTCTTGTATTTGTCTGTGGATTGTATTTATGGCCTGTCTGTCCTGTTTAAAATAAGGAATTCTGAAGTGATAGAATTTTGTATGCGTCTGGACTTGTTAGGTGTTGTCTTTGCACTTTACTTAACTCTATGGAAAAGTCCACTCAAAAAAAGAAAAAAAAAATACGGGGGAAAAATGAAAAAAATAATGTGTGTGCGTGTGTGAAAAGAACTTTGGTGCCTTTGCAGATTGCTTGTTGGACTTCAGAGTGATGCTGCTGTTGATACTGATGCTGCTATTGCGACCTCTTTTGGAAACCACGTGTTCTTGCACATTTTGTTCCTGTTCAGAGGCGTTAGCCTCCAGAGGGAAGTGTTTTCATAGACGTTTCTTGAAGAGAGCATAGAAATGGTCGTATGATTAAAAGGATCGTTTTATAAATCTTCATAGGTGAAATAAAGCACATTTTGTAAAAAAAAAAAAAAAGTCTGACTTATTTAACAAGAATTAAGGGTTTTAAAGCAGCGTCATGTCTTTTATAGGTTTGTAGCACACTTTCATGGAGTTTATTATTGTATCTAATTTTGATCTTCGATTTCCCCCTATGAATGTACTGTTTTGTGGATGAACACAAGTTGAATTGATTGTCCGTTCCTTTTTTTGTTAGCTTTACCTGTTTTTGTCCACCAGGTGTAGCATATTGGCCATCTATATTGATTTTCTGGAATTACTGAATGTAAATGTTAAGACAATTGCCACTGAAATGGATTAACTTTTAATTGATTTTTTCAAAGCTGTGTGGACACATGTCCAATCTTTTCTGCCACACTTGCATGGATCTTTTACATGATTAGATGAGAAGATCTGAGCAAAAATCCTAATTGAGCGCTGAGGCTGGTAATGTGAAGGCTGTCATACTGCAGAGTTGCCTAATGCAGAAGAGGTTAGGTTTCCATGCTAAAGGGCACAATGGCTGGATGAATCATATGCTACACTCCAGACCGTCTAAATAAGAATCCCTTTCGGCTTTTAGAAATCAGTGCAGTTTAGGAGCTCGGTTTCTCATTTGTAGTCACATTCGCACTAAATGAAACCGCTTTGCCATTTTGATAAAGTTGGTGTCCATTTTAGCATGACATTCTGAAAATTGTATACTTTATATCTGGCTTTATCTAAACTGATGTGGGCATCCTGTATGAAATAAAATATTAGAAGAGTGCCTTTAGCAACAATCTTGTCTATTTGGTTTTTTCTTCAAAAACATGGTAAAGTTCTATAACCAATCAGTGTACTCTGTAGCCGGAGTCTGTCAGGCTAATTTGACTGCAAGTCCATTATAAGATCCACTACAAGTCCAACTGTTGATTCTGAGAGACTGTACATGCTTGTGTGCGGTATGAGATTCAAGCATGTAATGTCACTCATGTTAGATCATTAATTATTTGCACTTTTGGTAAAGAAACCGATGTGGTTCATCGGTACAATCTTTCACCCAAGTATAAGAAATAATTCCCCATTTAAAAAACAACCATATGTAAATCAGTGGGACCACTTTCATTACTTTGTGATACCTCTGTGTGCCAGCATAACAGCAATGATTCTTCTACAGTGATTATTGATGAGATTGGTGAATAGTGTCCAATCTAAGACCCCTCTGTCTCTCTAGACCTTTCAGGGTCCTTGGTCCTCTCTTTTGGTCTCTCCTCTTTAGCGCCCCCCAAAGCTTTTTAATGGAACACAGGTCAGGGACTGGTGTGGCCAGGTCAGAAGTTTGATTTGATTTATCTATTTTTTTAATTATCTCTGAACTGGTTTAGGTTCTATGATTTTGATCGTTGTCCTCCTGGAAGATCTAACCTTGAGATTTTTGTTCCGTCATGGTGTCTATGATGCTATGCGTGCTAACAAGGTTCCCAGGGCCTTTGAAGGAAACTCAAAACGTTAGATCCTCTGCCATATTTACCCGAATGGGTATGGTTGTTTACAGCATTTTTTTTTTTTTTTAATACTAAACCTGCCATAGATGTTTGTTGCCAGAAAGTCCTGTTTTTTGACCACAACGTTCTAATAGTGTCTAGCTAGGTGTTTACTTTTTTAGCTAGAGTTAGGTATTCTCTATGCTTTCCAAATGGAAAATGGTATCAAACTATACTTTTGGTGACCTAAAAATGCTGCTGCCTTCTGCAAATTTCCAACAGTGATTTTTATATTGAGGACTTTTTTGAATTATAGGCACATTCTTTTTCCACAGTTCTCAGTGGATCAGCTACTAAGCTTATTCTTGGCTATTTGAGCATAGTTTTTCACTGGCAATTAGTTTCTAGCTCTTGGTTTGTACAAACATTGCAAGAGAACCTGACCCAATTTTTTTTTGTTGGGTGGCTCTTTGCACATGTTTTCATGTAGAAAATCTGGACCTTGTTTCTCTCTGTGACATTATGAGGCTATATGAGGCCACCTGGATCAGTGGCTATAAGACAGGTGATATTTCACATGAATATGCAATCCTGGATATCAGTCAAATTTGTTTCATAAGGATACATATAGTCATGTGTCTTTTAAAGAGCACCATGCTGTCCTATTTGATTGCTAAATTTACTGTTGATGACCAATGGACATTTCTGACCATTAGTCATCAACAGCGAATTTGGGAGAATTGCACCAGAATTGCATTTGACGCTTTACGCCATCCTAGACCCTCGCATTCATCTTAACATCCAGGGAGCAGCATTCTAATCATTTGTTTCTGTGAAGCTTCTGCACAGCCCTTTCCTCTCCTTTGGCAGTCGTTCCAGTTCCCATTGGGACAGTTTACTTTGTCTGAAATCTACTGAGTTCTTGCCAAGACTCACAAACGCGCCAAACGGTGCCAGTGGTCCATGACCCTGTGGCACAAGGGGAAGACCATGAATCTTCTCGCATAAGTGGAACGTCTCCACTGAAGTGTTGAAATATCCTCTGAAGATGAGGACTGGGCTATGATGTGCATCCCCTCTCTGAGGATTGGTGTAGTGTGGTTTTGGTGTCCCAGTTCTAACTAAAGAACCCATTTAATGCCTGCTCCTAATCTGCTAATTAAAAAGCCCTTTCTGAGATTGAGTGTCTGGGATGGAACTAGCCATTAATACAGAGGTTGCATCCCAATCAAGTTGGCATGCTTTTTAAAATGGCATTAGATTTGCTGAAAATTGTGATTCTGATTCTTAAGCAAATCTAATGCTACTTTAACACTGAACGGCATAGACTTTAACGTACATTTGACTGTATGATGACATCAAAGCTAATTTACATTGTTGTTTGTAAAAGTTCTAGCTACATGGGATGTATATATCCATGACTGACGCAATGGTGTAAAGAAAGGGTACCATGAATGCAACTACACCTGAAATTTACACCTGAGCAATTTTGAGCCATCAAATGACAACTCTAAATAGCTGGACCCAAACTGAAAACAGGCCTGTGGTTCAGAGTGAGGTTCACAGAAAACAAGGGAGGTAATAGTGAATTTTGTGCTTGTTTTAACTATAGAAAATTGAGCCCAACTTCCACATTTTGTCCACTTTGGGCTCTTTTCAAGACAAGTCTGCGTCAAAGTCTGAATCGTTATTGAAGTTGCATTTGATTTTATGTATTTGGTTTTTTTCTCCCCCTCTTTTTCTCATTTTGTCTAAAATTCTAACTTGGGTCCACACCTTTGCTGCAAATGTAATATGTAAATTGTTACTGTTAAAATACTTTTGATTCATGCAATGAAAATGTATTAGCTAGCTAAAACTGACCAGATTGCAGTTGGATCCAACATTACCTTCAAAGTAAACCGCCAAACTAACAGTCCCTTACTGCAGTCCTGGCTTGACGATTGGCCTGGGGTCTTTGGTATTATCTCTTGAAAACTGGATACACACAGGGTGGTGGATTTGGTGATGGTCTTTGCTTTCAAAGAACATTTTCTGTATTAAATGTAAAAGTGCTTTCTGTTTCTGCATTAAAAGGAGAGGAAGTATGTCATCACAAATACAACCACAGTTATGTTATGTGATACCACACTTCACATGTGCTGTCGTAGCCTTGAAAAAAAAAACCCTTGTTTTGTTCTGTTCAACGTGTAAAGACCTTCACAGCCAATCTCGTTTGCCAAACTGTTTTCTTTTATTACCTGATGTAATGGGGTACACTCAGTTTCTACCAAGCTTCAGTTGTAATTCTGCAGTTTTTCTGTATGTGGGCTAATTGGCTTAACTGCATCAAACTCCGCTGTTTAAAACTTCTTTTAAAACCCAAGAGGTTTGGGTGCCCTATGATATTAAGACTGATGAGGAGGTGAATGGGGTTACAAGACTTCACCTATATGTAGCTAGTTTCGTGTCTTGTCTAATGTTTAACCCTTGGCCTGGTGATAAGCCTGCGATGTTCAGTCTTATCAACCCCTCAAGTTGTTCTCCCTCATCTCCCATTTCCCATAACCCTGACTGCATTCTCACCCAGAGCCCCAGAGGACTGCGCTTATCCCTGTCGCAAATATTAAGCAAACATGTGATGTCACCTCTGGGTACAAAAAGGCAGAGAGAAAGGGAGGAGAAAACAAAGGGAGAGGGAGGTGAGGAAGAGACTGGCAGACTGGACGTCTCCACCGTGCTGACAGCAGAGCGTATAAGAGGATAGCTAAATAGTGCTTGTGCAGTCACTGTCACCTGAGTTGACAGAAAGAGTTCTGAGCAAGTTGAGCTGAAACCCATTCACCCAGCATGCGGGAGCAAAGAGACTTCAGCAGAAATGCAGTGGCCGTGTGGTGCCTGGTGTTTATCATGCTTGCCCAGCAGGTGAGTCTTGCATGTCCTTGACCTTCAGTTGTAATGTTAAGGTGTGGTCACCTTGTCTTTTAATATGATAGAAAAAGACTAGTTTCTTAGACCCAGATTGCTCTTTAGCCTAAGCTAAGATTTAGTTGACATGTCCAGCAAACTGGTGTTTGTTAATCTATTAGTTCCAAGTTGAGTGTTCTATCTGTGCCTCTGCTCAGAAAATCTTTGTTTGTTTTGGTTCAGGTGGATTCCAGTCCTGTTCCAGGCCTGGGCAGCAGTCCTGACACTATGCAGGGGGCTCAGAGGTCGCTCAGGAGGTCAGCTCGCATGACACCCCTGTGGAGGATCATGGGCACTAAACCCCATGGGGCTTACTGCCAGAATAACTATGAGTGTTCCACAGGCATATGCAGGTATATATATTGTCAGTTGTCATCGCCTTATTTAATATTAATATTTTATAAAGTGGATGCATATTATTACAGATTAGCAATTGGGGCTCATTTTTGTAATTGATGCCAAATTTTATTTTTAAACACAATGACTCCTACAATCACTCGGAAAAAAACCCAACAAATGTTCCTAATTGATTTTTTGTGAATTGTATTTGCAAAAGCTGTTCTTTAAAGAGCTGTCAATACTTTTCTCCATTCTTTAAGCGGTTCTTCTATAGCCATTGCTCCAAAGAAGCCTTTATCTGTAGCACATTTATTCAAAGGCATTTTTTAATGCTGTATGGTCTAGTCCTGTTTGCTAAGGGCTGACATGGCTGAAGGTTTTCAACCAACTGGCAGCACCCTTGATACCACTTAATATCTACATCTTTGTCTACAGTTGATAATGTAGACTCCTGCTTCATTGGAATAAAGGCCTGCAGCCAGACTGGCCTGTTGCAGATAAGACTGGGCACCCCTGCTGAAATGTATACTTTGTGTAACACAAGTGTTCCTTTTTTTACTTACAGGGACGGGCACTGCTCCTTTAGCCAACCGATAGAGTCCTAAGATTGGAAGAAGACTGGCCTGCCCATGCACAAAATCCTGTATTTACTCAGTGGAATCATTTAAAACGGGGCTTGATTCAGTCAGCACTGAAGGAAAATGTAACATATAAGACAGTGTTTTAGAAGGAGGGCCAAGCAAAGTGTACATTTGGTGATGTTTGTGTCAGAATAGAGTGAAGCTTTATAGATGGGCATACTACTCATAAATAATTCAAACGTGTATCAGGTCATTGTACTCATATAAACTCTCTCCAGTGTATCAACATAGAACCATCAGTTCAGTATATTTATATTATAGTATTACGTAATCTATTTAATTTCACATTTTTCCCAACAGAGGTCATCGCATTTTATACATCAATTATACACACTTCATATTTCAGGTGGTGCTAGTGATTGGGGTGTTATGAGTGTAATGAGTGTTTGAAAGCTTAGAACATGGCTGTTTTTGGAAAAGCGTTCAGTAATATTGGGTCATGCCATGTGTGGATGCTCGATTTGGCAGCATATAAGTACAGACTGTGTAGTGTTTCAACCTGAGTGTCGTTGAACTACAGATTTTATGGGGCAGAAAAGGGAGAGAAAGCATGAACGTAGGTGCAAAGGTACTCTCTGTCAACTAAGTGAAGCTAATCTCATCCATTTACTCCTATTACTTCTGGTCTCTGTCTTTGTCTCTCTCTCTCTCTCTCTGACTTTTTCAGAGATTTTAAATCTTGAAGTACACTTGTAGGCTTTGTCATACACACATTTTTATAGGCCACATAATCTATTTATTATATTCCTCATCTTGTTTTGTATGGTTTGGCTCATCCTTATGGGTGGCTTCAAAGTTTATAAGCTTCATAAGTAACAATCTGATACTGTTACCTTAGTCAGGTATTTAGATACATCATTGACCGTCTGTGTGTGTACTGTATGTGTCCTTTCTACATTGTTCCTGTTATGCATGTTGCATGCAGAGTTGGAGTGAATAAGTATTAAGTAAATAAAAGCACTTTTATATACCTTTTATGTATGTGTGAGATGTCTTTACTGAAGTTAAAGAAAACAGCAGGAATGGGGAGCTCAACTAAGTTTTGTCTGTTGGCTCTCCAGCTTCGGTCAAGGTGAATGTGATGGTGTACAGATTACTGCAGTTTGTCTGTAGCATTCTGAGCTGTAAAAAACAGATCTTCTCATTGTTTAACGCATTTCAGTTGCTGAGATGTAAACCTTTAGTTGAGGATGGGTATGGGGAACTGGTACTACATTTGTACTGGTTCCTGACTGGTCAATACAAGATCCTACACAAATGGTACTTCTATCTGTATTTATGCTTGGATTAATGGGAGAGGAGGAAGCGACACTTTGTGCATCACCTCCAGACATTTGTAGCTTCCTCCTCATTATATATACAGGAAACTCAGGAGACAATTTAGATTATTTCTCCAAAAATGTAATAAAATAAATTTTATTCCCCCATTTCTTTAATGTGATGACATCGTTTTTGCACCAAATTAGAGAGTGGCATCTGTAAGACAATCAATAAGCATTGGCTTCAGTAAAAATCCTAAAGACTTCATATTTGTACACAATGGTTTGATATGAAACGATGCAGTGTGTAAATTCGCTAGCTCAGATTTGTTTGGATATATGAACCCCAAGTTATAATTTATATGACAAGAACTATATTACTATTCACTATAACAAAAAAAACGGAACTGACCTGTTTTTATATACAAGGTAAATCCTGTTCAATCTGGGCAAAGAAAAAAAATTGAGGCATTTGACATGAATTAGTTAATACTAAAAAATAAATCTATACAGAATATATGTAAATTATTTGGAATCAACGTTTTATTTGCACACGCATGAAACTGGTCTGGCCATAGAGCACTCTACCGTACATGATTACATAGACCAGGGTCCTAATGGGCTGAAGTCCAGGACAGTTTAGAAGCTCCCTTCCTCAAACAAACTCACTAAACCGTTAACAGGAGAGTTAAAGAAGGAAAATCACCAAACTGTTTTGTTTCAGCCCTTCAGGACTGAAGTTGTGCATCTCAGACATTCAGGCACTACCCATATAGCCTATGTTCTCAACTAGAAGTAATCTGATCTGATCCCTCATGTCCATGTCACTCTATGATAACGTGCTACAGCAGCACACCAGGCATACTGCCCTTCTCCACATCCATTCACAGCTAGAAAAGGTCAGCCAGGCACTTGCAACACAGAATGGAGGAGTGATCAGAGACCAATAAATTGTAGCTTTGACTCAACAGCAAACAGATTAAACCCCTCAGGACATTCAGAAATGCACTCAGGGTCGCATGCTTTCACTTGTTTGGTTTTTTTTGTTGCTCAGACTCTTTTTTTCTAATTTCATATTGAATCTTCAGTTCTCCTGCTCCCTCTACACAAAAAGACAGCACAACCTAAACCTGGTGATTATTTGCAAGTAAAGCCTATTATCTTAACCATGAATTCCCAGCTATGCTCTTGGAAGCTGCAGGCTTGCACATTGAATTGTTTAACCCCCACCCCTTCAACCTTCAAAGTTTGCTAGTTAGATAATGTGGGAGAAAATGTATGTCAGTGTATTATTTTCCTCATATACACTCACAGATAATTAGTGGGATCAAGTGTGCTGGGAACAACTGTACACAGCAGGGAGGCTCCAGATACAGGGCTGACAACCCATGATGTAGATTAATACTTTGCCAGTTTTATAAGGTGACCCTCCCTCAAAATCATTTTAGAACATACCTTATAGATGCACTTTGTAGGGATGCTATAACTGACTGTAGCCCATCTATTCCTGCACAATTGATCAGCCACCATACACACCCCAATTAATCATTTGGAAGGGAACAGAATCACGGTTGATGACATTTATCATCACAGCGGTACTCAAATGGTTCACTGACCCAACATAACATGCTTTATGAAGCACATAAAGCATGTTGGAATAATCTGAAAACATTTCAGACATGGAGCATCTACAGGACTCCTCTAGCACCATCTAAAACTGAATCTAATGTCTGAGGGGGTTTTGTGGACAGGCAGAAAGTTTCAGTTCGATATCCTCCCACTTTTATTTAGCACAGATGTTCCTCCAAAACAACACAACAAAAAATAACCATCTTAGAGCTGTGACTAAGAGAAAGGAGAGCTACACTTTAGTCAAGTCAGGGTCAGGTAATCTTTATTCTCATAGAAAAATTCTGCACTAGATAAACCCTTCAGAACAACACAATATCACTGACAGACAAAGCAACATGGTCTCATGCTGTCTTTTTAATCAGAACACGAGGACATTCTAGTGCTTTTTTCAGCAAATTCTTCACCGGTTTATTTTATAATTTCATGTTGATCTAATCGCAGCCTTCTTAGGTATCGGGACATGAAGTGGGCAGATGCATCTAAATTCTCTGTCAATGAAAAGAATTGCATTGTTAATTTACTGAGGCTAATAACAAGACAAAAACATATTCAAGGCCACATCAAATACAAATGTTTATTGTAAATGCTATCAGTAAGTGTTTGTATAACCTTCTAAAGTTTTTTTTTTCTTTTTTGCTCTGACATTAAGCTGTCTACTTGTTTTCTCCATATTCAAGGATGTATCACTATGAACCAAAAGCGTCTGGTCACCTTTTTAACAAACAGAATAATCTGGAAAGTATGCAAGATTTTCCTTCACTTATTCCAGTAATCCATGCCTTAGGGGAAAGTAAATGTAAAAATGGAGTGAAATGTTATTCATATATTTAACTATCTTGTTTAATGTGACCTATCCAAGCCCACAGTCAGCAACTTTGTCCCTTTTCTTGTGATGTTTTTGCTCCTTGTCTGGGGGCTTTCTTGCCCTAAAGGTAGTAATAGACTGGTGCAGCATGCAGTATACATTATATACTGGTGAGGCATTCGTTGTGAAATACTAGTGCAGTGTTCAGTTTACAGTCTTAAGTATTGGAGCAGTACTCAGTGCACTTTATATACTGAAGCAGTATTTAATAGTTCAGTATTCGGTGTACATACTGGAGCAGTTCTTAGTATTTACTAGTGCAGTATTCCGTATACTTTGTACAGCACTCATTCTACCACAGTTGGCTGTTTTAAACACAACCTATATGTATTCCACTGTCTGTGCTGCTCCCTAGCGGAGACTTCTCAGACCGACATAAACCAAACATGTCGAGTGACATGTCTGGTGCAACCTTAAGCTAAAAAACTGTGAGAAGTCATAATTCATAAGCTGGTGCTATCGTTTTAGTTACACTCTGCAGTAACCTGACTTGGTGTGCAGTGCTTCTGAACCTCAGAAGTTCGTGTATTCCAGGTTTGGTGCATGGTGTTTCTTTGCTCTGTGCTCCAGCACTGACGACGTGGGCTCCTGCTCCCTGAACACGTGCACCGAAATGACCACTGACCCTCCGGGGCTCGAGACTTGCAGCTTGGGGTTGCTGGGTTGTTTATTTAGTTTAAGGTCGAGATACTCGCTAGTTTGTTGTTGAGACTGCAATAAGGAAACACTCGGAACATATTTTTGTTTTCACTCTTCCGGAGTTGTTTTCGTATTTTGTTTACAGTCTCCTCGGTCCGCTGTCGGTGGTCTGGAGAAGTCCACTCGCTTGTTAATAAAAGTTTGTCCGCTGTGACCGCATTAGAAGACGCCTACATATATAATCGGGAGGCATTTTAGGAGCGTTACTTCGAGCTTCGTCCCGAAAAGCTGCTCAAAAGCTTCAAAACGACCATGTCTGCGGAACTAAAGGACTGAGTTTGTAGAGAGAACGAAGAGAGGTCGAGAAAATGAGGAGTCGCAGCAATTCAGGAGTCAAGCTCGATAACTACGCGCGGATAGTTCACCAGACTATCCTTCGGTACCAAGTGAGTAACTCACCAGTTTAACCTCCACACTCAAGTTAATGCTACACTGGTGGTGGTTATGTTTGGTGTTTGCTTTTTGCTGTTACAAAGAAGTGACATTCCTGTTGTGGACACTTGATAAGAGATACTATTAGATAACCTTTTATCAGCCCCAGGGGCGGGAAATTTGCAAGTGGACAGTACAAAACCCATGTACGCGTCGGATACATGTATGAATATATGTACATAGTGGACATATATGTATGAACGCCGTATACATATACAGGTACACATTGAAGTGTCCTCAATTGCATGCTAGCAGAAGACATTGACAAGAGACAGTAGGGACGTACGATACTGGCTTTTTGTTGGTTCTCACCCCTCTGTCCTTGAAGGCCTGCATTTATGCAGTAAATCCTGAGCATTTTTAGCTTCTGACTCTCACCATATCCATTACCAGACACACTTTACAGAATCTGCGCTCGCTTTGCTGTACAGACCTCAGCACTTTTTACCCCGAAGCTATCACACTACCAAGCTGTCATTCAAATCTCACTTTGGTGGTTTCTGACCATGAGGCTGAAGTTGGTTTCGTATTTGCTGGCTTCAAATTAAAATGTTCAGTCCCACTTTAAATGGTGCAAAAGTTACACACATTCAGTCGCACACACTGTTTAAGGGGGAATGGAAGAGTGAAACAGAACTGTCTTGTCATGTGGGCTAACCAATCCTATTTAACATTTGTTCTGTTAAGTTTGTAGATGGACACTTCTTGTCTATGCATGTCTATGCAACTGGAATGAGAATGAAAAAAGTTCAGGTTATGGTCTCAGCGAGTTTATGTTGGGGCCTTACATAATAGAACTGTACTGGGTAACAGCTGACTGGCTGGATATCAGATGCCCTTCTGGCTCAAGATGTCCCTGTGTGTGCCAGCAGTGTTGGTTTTCCAAGAAATCTGTGATGCTCACTCTGAATAGAAATTGCATCCATAGAAACGGTCTACTTGAGAAGCAGGCAGACAATACAATGAACACTCCATGTGATTTTTTAAAGACATGCTTCTCTTGTCTTCTTGACTTGGGTTATTCTTGTATGCAGTAACAGACAGACTGATACATTCATCATTTTTGATGGATGGTTACCTCTGAGTGCGATATAATGATCTAATGTATCTGATATACTTTCCTTGCTAATATTTAAATTAATTGTCTATTCCCATTTTTTGATTATGTGGTTCTTTCCCCAATCATCTTGGCAATGTGTAGGACCCTGTGACGGGTCTTCTCCCTGCGAGCAAAGAGCAGCCGGATGCCTGGGTCAGGGATAATGTCTACAGCATCATCTCAGTCTGGGCTCTTAGCCTGGCCTACAGGAAGAATGCTGATCGTGATGAGGATAAGGCCAAAGCCTATGAACTGGAGCAGGTAGGAGTGTGGAGTTAGTTTTGTTCTCCAATTGATTTATTCAGGACCCTTTTTCATCTTTGAACATTTGATTTTTGGCCACAAGAATAGTTACTGTTGCAATACCCAGGTGTACAACTAATTCCCATCATTTTAATCTTTAAAAGAAAGTGCAGAACTGTTCCCATAAGTGGACTCATATTTAGTGTTTTTTGAATAACAAACTGACTATTTAAGAGTAGTGTACAAAAATTACCCCACAATATATATCTTCATATTGCATTTCAAATATTTCAAGATGAGATAAATCTTTATTAATTCCACAAGTAGGAAATTTGCATTCTCACAGCAGAAAGTAGACAGCATAAGAGCAGCAAAAATTAAAAGCAGTAGACTAAAACTATACCAGCAGTACTGTATAAAAAGTACACTATACAAACAATCTAGAAATAGAAATCTGAATGAGTTCGATTGATCTCCTGCAGACCTTTCCAACCAGCCCTCGTTTGTATTTTTAGCCTGGGTTTATTCTCCGGTAGATTAGGGTTTATTCTTAGAAAACCGCTTACCTCGCCAAATACTTTTGTCCCGCAACCTTCCGAGTTGCATAAGTCGGCGGGGAATTTAAATTTGAATATGGGTTTACCTTTACAATTTCTTTTACGGTAATGCATTAAGCTGAGTTTAAAACTACATTAAAGTGTTCTGGGAGCACATTTGGGGGCATATTTAGGGTTTACATTATAATAGGCATTTTTAGGCATTTCTCTTTACAAAAACACTACGCGGGGGATTACTGTAAATATGAACTTGAATAAGTATATGTATGTATGTATGTATGTACACATTGAGTATGTGTGTGTATATTTGATTGATTGATTGATTAAAATAATATGACAAAGCATTAGCTAACTGTAATGTAATGTGTGTCATCAGATCAGATGTCAGTTTGGGTCTCTGTTTTTGAGCATTTTTTTTTTTTTTTTTTTTTTTTTTTTTTTTTTTTTTTAAATGTTCAGTAGAACATGGCTGGTCATCTCTTTAGCCATAATGGAGAACTAATAATCTAGAAGTGCAAGTACACTTAATACCCAAATTCCCAAGTGCGTCAGAATGTCCTTAGTGTATACTGTGTATTAGAACTATCTTTGAACGTCCTCTCTGAATGTAAGCTCCTACAGCGTGAGGAATAGTCACCAGGCTGCTGTCGTTTCATGTTACTCTTTTAGGAGGAGATGAAAAGGTCAAAGTTAAATACGTACTATTGGATTGTTATACAAATAGTTATGTATATACAACATAACATGTCTTTACTATACTCTCTCTCTCTCTCTCTCTCTCTCTCTCCCTCTCTCTCTAGAGTGTTGTGAAGCTAATGAGGGGCCTACTTCAGTGCATTATGCGGCAGGTATCACAGAACCCCCCAGTGAATACAGTCATAGTGTCCATTGCCATTAAAAGCCAGTTAATTGATACTGAACTCCCAGTGCATTCAGTAACTACTCCAGTTACTCCATAGTGACATGCCATTCTATTTCTTCTACTACATTCTAGTACCTCTCATGCAGGCACAAACCTCTGCTTAGTGAATGTGTTTGACATATCAAAAATGTAAATGGTTTACAAGGTGTCTCTTGCTTTTTGCCTCTTCAGCTGGACAAAGTGGAGAAGTTCAAGTATAGCAAGACCACTTTGGACTGCCTCCATGCCAAGTATAACACACACACCTGTGCCACTGTTGTGGGGGACACTGAGTGGGGCCACCTGCAGATGGATGCCACATCACTCTTCTTGCTGTTCCTGGCACAGATGACTGCCTCAGGTATGCTAGGCATTAATTCTGAAATAATTACATAACAAATCACACCTACAAACTAACATAATTGCACTGCGTTTTCTTCATTAGGTCAGAAACTCACTTTTTATTACACAGATATACTACTATGTATATTTATCTTCATGTTATGTGCATCTAGAAGCATCTGTGTCCAGAGCCCTGAATCTGAAACCAGAAATGAACAGTATTTTGCTAGGAACAAATACGGTCATAGGGTCTATATAATCATTGTGTACTCTTCCACTAAATAGAAAAACACTCCATATTTATGCATAGTCATGGGAAGCAGTCTATCACAAACTTGCCCAGTGAAGTAGGGAGAAATATTTTGAAGGATTTTAAAGAGGATAGTGTTGTCGCTGTATCGTGATCTGTCAAATTGTTACAGATGCTTGGCAGTGCCTAAGCTTGTCAGCGAGCGCCAGAAAATAAGTAAAATATTTGCCAGTGGGACCTAAAAGCACAAACAAGAAACAAAAGTTGCTAAACAGAAAAATAGGTGTTAGTAGTGTGTGACTCAGTAGTGTGTAATGCTGTTTTACTAAAATAGACTGAGATAATGTTAAAATGTAAACACACATTCGCACACCAGGTCATCACTAGTAAGATATAAATAGTCCACAAACAGTGTGTGAAAGCCTTAATGAATGAAGAGCTAAATTGTACAGTTGTGTTCATTATTTGGTGTGATTTGGGTCCCTCAGGGTTGCACATTGTTTACACTCAGGATGAAGTAGATGTGGTTCAGAATCTCTTGTTCTACATCGAGGCTGCATACAAAGTGGCAGTAAGTCTCCATAAGTGACTATAAACATTTGGGGTCTCATTTATAACTATTGCATATGCACAAAACTGGGCCTAAAAGATGCCTCTTCTAACGCATACATTGCAATCTATAGAAAAAAATTTGACAGCAGAATATGCGCATATATACGCAAACTCTGACCCATGCGTACGAACATTTTAAAGTAAAAAAATGCGACCGCGGGTGAAGAGTGAGTACAAATATAATAATTCCTTGTGCTAGTGAGTAATGCACCATACATTCAGTTTCACATATTCAGTCACATATTTATAATAGTGAAGTATTTCAACCCGAATCTTAATTTAATCTACACTTTTAATGCCTGCCGCAGTAAAAAGACTCCTCCCCACCGCTCCTGGAATTAGACCAGAGAGTCTGTGTATCGGCTACACTAGACAGGAATATGTAAATAAATAGAGCACTTGTGTGAGGTTTGTATGACTAAAAAGGATTGTTGCTGATTGTAAATCTATTTAAGATCATATTTGAGAACAATCATTGTACTGTCGCTACTGGCGCTGAACAGTGACTGGAGCTGTTCGGATACACATGCCGTGGTGGAGGAGTGGCAGCTGCCATGTCCGTCGCCAGTGGCAGGTGCCGCTCGGATACGGTGTCTGCCACGGTAGAGAGGCACCTACCCACCGCTTATAGTAGTAAACCACAAATTCAGTGCATCGGCTACTCTAGACAGGAATAAACAGAGCACTTGTGTAATGTTTGCATGATTGTGACTAATATACTTAACCCTGTAAGACCCAAATACATAAAAGAAGACTTTTTCCCACCTGTCATGCAACCAATAAAGAATTTCTGATGCAATGAATATTTCCTTTATCTTTTAGTAAGTTTTTATGCTGAAACAATGATTTGTGACCACGTTAAGTTTTAAATAAAGGACTATCTTTATTAAAATATTCTCCAATGTGTATATACAGTTAATTCTAATAAATGTAATTTAAAATGTATGTTTCATTTACAAAATAATACAGTACATTTATGAAAGTAAACTTATAAAGTCTATTATAAAAACCAATATACATTTAGTTAAGCTAATGATGTAAGAAGATTTATGGTTTTTAATTTAATTTGTTAAAGTGTTTGAACAATTTAAAGTGTTTAAATCTTAATATGCAAGTCACTTATTTGTGTAGATATACAGATATATCTGTGTTTGTGTATGTATTTGTGCCTTAATATTTATATTTAGTGAACATATTTTTAACTTCTGGATAATATTCGTTTTTTCTTTGTCACCCCAGTACTGTGACAATTTTTTTTTTTTGTCTTTCACCCACAAGCACATTTATTAAAGTTTTAGAAATTTTCTTCCTTTTCCCCTGCCGTGATGCCATTTTTTACATCGGAGGGTTAAATATTCATGAGGCGATTTGCATTTACAATGTATGGTTGAACGGGGCGTGTTGGGGGCGGAATGTGCGGCAAATTCACGCGCAAACAATCCCAGGTAGGGTGCGATTTATAAAGCAAATTTTGCTTGCAGGTGTGCGTGTGCACGTTTTTATTCTCACTTCTTCTTTGCGTACGCCATTGTCATCTTTATTAGTCGCACGTACACTTTTAGTATGAGTTCTACGCGAAGTTTTATAAATGAGACCCCTGGTCCGTTTGTATCATTGTAGATGGGTATTTCTAGTGTTGTAGCTTTGCTTGATGTCTTTTCCACTTCTCAGGACTATGGAATGTGGGAGCGAGGAGACAAGACCAATCAGGGAATCCCTGAGCTCAATGCTAGCTCTATTGGCATGGCCAAAGTGAGTTTGTAATTTTAGATGAAGTTTAATCACATCGAGCAATACATGACAACCACTGTATGTTTTAGTGGTCATACAGTGGTTGTCACGAAGAAATATATCCATTGTAGTAACTTTAGAAATTTTACCTTTAATGTAAAGTGAAATAATACTGGAACATTTCCATTAGCCTTTCATCATGATATATATTCACATAGTTTAACAAAGACCCAATAAACATAGTTTATATCCAGATTGTCATGCATTCATTTAAAATAACTTCTTTTGATTGATCCGTAAATCTATATATGTCTGCATGAGCTGTGTGTCACCTTCTTTCTCTCATATTTTTTGTTTTCATTCTCTTTTGCTATCTTTGCTGTGTCACATTTACACACAGTGATTTTTCCATCTCTGCCACGAGCAGCTGAGAATGCAGCTGAGAATGCAGCTGAGCTGGCGTGAACAAAGCCCCCATTGCGGTGCCTTCCTGAACGCACATTCCCACAACACAGTTGCTGACCTACTATTACCTCAACATGGTCACTGCCAGAATCCTTTCATGCTTTTTCCCCAGACCTCCAGCCAACTGCAATAAACTGTGGCTGTGTCTTGCTGTTCCTCTTACTTTGCTCTGTGTAGTGAGTCATTGTGACTGTTATGGCCCTGGCATTGATTTGTGCGTACTATTGCAGTGAAATGCCACTCGAAAGTGAAAAGGCTCCAGTCATATTACCGACCAGAGCTCTGAACCCATAAAGTGAATGTTAGCTTTGTTTTTGTTCATGACCTGAAACTTCATGCACAGTATCTGAATGAAGTTTTTGTGTCTGTAGGCAGCAATGGAGGCTCTGGATGAGCTGAATCTGTTTGGGGCTAAAGGAGGACCAAGGTCAGTTGTCCATACGCTACCAGATGATATCCAGCACTGTCAGGTAAAACCAAAACAGATCTGAACACGTTCTTAAGTAGTTACAGGGCATAGGTCAATCTGTTACTTTCCAACTGCTTGTGAAGTACCCCTGGGAGAGTCTGTGTACACCATATGAACAAAAGTATTGGGACACATGTTTTTTTGGAGTTTGGACCAAGCTCCTTACTTCCAGTGAAGGCCGATCTTAATGCTTCAGTGAACCAAGACATTTTGAACAACGCCATGCTTCCAAGGTCCATAAAAACACGATTGGATGAGTTTGTTGATAACTTGACGCAGAGCCCTGACCTCAACCTCAAGTCTTCTGTTTCAGTGCCTGAACTCATAAATGCTCTACAAGACAAATGGGCACAAATATTTCCATAGACACACAAAAATCTTGTGAAAGACCTTCAAAGAAGAGTGGAAGCTATTATGAATGCAGTGGGGTGGGGGCAACTTCATATTAAATGTATTTGAATGCAACCTTTGTTGGTGTGATGATTTTTGATACTTTTGTCCATATAGTGTACATTGTTATAATAATGTGTTTCTGCCAGTGTTCTTGTACTTCTGATGTACTGTAATTTTTTAATAGAGTGCCATACTGTCCTGAAACTCAACCTTTTTTTCAGTGTTAGAACTGATATCAAATGACAACATGCCGTGTGATGTCAGTACCACAACTTCTGTTACAGAAAAAAAAATGTCTCATAGGGGAAGCACATAAAAAATAGACATTGTGCATATTTATATCCAGTAATCAAAATATGTGGTTAGATATTAATTAGGGCTGTAAAGCATTAATTAAAATTAACTAGTTAATCACAAAAAATTAATCGTGATTAATCATGCTTCTAAGTCAACCCAATATATAATATATAATAAACATACTAAGTCATCAATTTTACAAAGAAGACTTTGTTTATTTGTTTTTTCCCAACTCTGTCACACTTTTAAAAGCTGTGAGATAAAAACAAAACTTACTTTTGAATAGAAAATGCATAACCTCTTCAAACCTGAGAGAATCTCTGTCTTAAGACAAAAACAGCTTTAAATAACTTAATGTAAAGGACAACATGGTTGGTTGGCAAAATAAATGTCATAAATTCATAAAGTGTCTCCGTGTCTGGAATGGATGGACAGTATTC
>JBBJLR010000013.1:10622427-10633290 GCA_037577145.1 Brachypetersius gabonensis | reverse complement strand
ACACACACACACACACACACACACACACACACACACACACACACACACACACACACACACACACAGACAAACACAAATTATCCTGACATATATACTGACACAGAATCAGTGCTGGCTCATGTACTGCTGCTCTCTCTTGGCTACAGGCGTCATCCTTCTGCCTGTGCTACAGTGGCCCCCTTGAACTATAGACCTCCCCCATATCCCGTATCTATATCATCCTCTTCACCTGATACTCCTCCACTCTATCATTGGGGGGTAATATCCTAAAACACATGGCCTCCTCAACCTACACATGCAGTATATTGACCTACACTCAGTTGTTTGGTTGTTTCTGGACCCTTAAGGGGAGCAATCATCTTACTCACGCTCTCTTTTGACCCATCTCAGTTCCAGGCCAAATTACACCTTAGTCTACAAATAAACCCCGTTATCTAATCATCCCTGGAACTAAAGTTGAATGGGAGGTTGCCTGGCAAGACATTTTGTAGAGGTTTACTGATCTTTTCTGTCACACTCACTATCAAGCCGTCTTTGACAGAGCTAAAGTGTGTGTGTGTTTTGTTAAACCCAACGAAGCAGCATTACTGTATGTGGTCATATATACAATTCATAGTATTTTTTTACTGCATTAATGGGACATTTAAACATGACCTTGTAAAACTTTAACATTGTTATTTAAAGGGACATTGGGATTTTCTATGAATGTTTTAAGAATAATTACTGCATAAGATGTCTAAAATACAATTCTGTTATTCAGTATCTCCTCCTCTTCTCCAGGATGCCAGAGAGAGTGTGTTTGTTTCAGGGACAGAACTATCACAAGCTGAAGCGAGCGTGTTTGAGACGAGGAGCTCTGTTCAAGGACCACTACTTCCCCACCTCTGCACAGTCACTGTTTTACAAAAGAGCACTACCTCCTGGACTCACATGGAAGAGACCAAAGGTGAGAGAAACAACACCAGAATCAGAAAACTTTATTGATCCTGGAGGAAGTTGCTTAATTCCACATCTTCCCAAATGTATAGATGGACCACTAAAGCTCACATCAACTCATATGTGACAGTAGACATGTTAAGTTTTAGTCTTTATGACTTGTTTATTTTAAGTATAACTCTGGGGCAGCTGGTTGCCTAGTAGTTAGGGCATTTGCCCTGCAATCAGGAAGTCGTGGGTTCGAATCCTGCTAAGCACCGCTGAGGTACCCTGAGCATGGTACCGTCCCCACACACTGCTCCCCGGGCGCTGTGTTCCTGGCTGCCTGCTGCTTCACTTGGTGAATGGGTTAAATGCAGAGAAAGAATTTTGTGCTGTTCACACTGTGTGCTGTAGTGTGTTCACATATGACAGAATAATCACCTTCACCTCATTAATGAAACGTTACAAAGCTAAGCCAAACTTTACCCTGATATGCTTGTGTGGTAGGACAGATCTGAATGTGGAGAATCTGGCACGGGAAGGTCGGCAAACTCCATGACCATTCTAACTTTTTAAGGCCTAAAGTGACAGATCAATGTACACATCAGATGCAAAAAAGTACACAATATCAACAAAAGTATTGGGACACACCTGTTCTTCAGGGTTTGGGATAGACCCCTTTGGACAACACCATGCTATCAGCTTTTGGGGAAGAACCTTTTATATTCCAGCATGACTGTGCCCCAGTGCACAAAGGAAGCTCCATAAAGACATGGTGGGATGAACTTGACTGACCTGCACAGAGCCCTGATCTCAACCGTATCTAATTCCTTTGGGATGGACTGGAATGGAGATTGTGAACCAGGGTACACAGAAACACTCCAAAATCACCCAATACTTTTGTTCATATTATGTACCATTGAAACTCCAACAAGAAGTCTTGTTTGAGTTCAGTAATGTCTAGGAGTTGATTTATAACTAGTACATACACTTAATATCCCCTGCCAGTCACCATTGATTTTCCATGCAGACCCTTTTACCATACTGTCTTCCAGTCATCACCTTTTTCATATAGATGCTGTCGACCTGTAATAGGACGTGTGGTATTATAATTACTAAATGAACACAAAGGCCTTTCTCTTTTTATTGCTTTTAGCAAGACATGTTTAGTTTGTAAGGTTTTTTTTAGTTTTGCACTTAGTAACAAGAAACAAATGTACTCCCCTCCATTTAGCACTGAGCCACTTGCATGCCTAAACCATCATATATCACAAACTATGCTTGTCAAACAACCTTGCTCAAGCCACCGACCCGGTATGATATTGTATTACAGCTGGGCAGCTGGTGGCCTGTTGGTTAGGGAGTTCAACAAGCTATTATATCCATTTTTATCCATGGCGATATAGGCATTTATGTCTGTTAACCTAGACTGGTCAACAACATTTATTCCTGTACTTTTCTTCCCCCATCAGTGCATTTTATAAATAAATATGATGGAGAAAAAAATGCTACAATCAGCTGGTTGTTGTTGCTGTGTCTGGAGCCCATAGCTGCCCCAAAGTTCACAGTGTTGTGTCTTTATGAGGATGAGAGTCTAATTGCGGGTGCATGCTCAGCAGAGCTATAACAGATATGTTTAATTAAAGGCCTTACCAATGGCGGCAGGGTGGCAGTCCATTGCAACTGGACACTGCGGAGTGTGTGTGTGTCGCGTGTTTGACCCCTGGGGTATTTCCCCTGTTTGTACAGATTATGTTGTAAAAAATAACTGACTGATTAAAATAGCCCATGAATGCGCTAAAGTGTGGCCAATCAGAAATAGCAGTGGGTTTTGGCGCTGTTAATATTTTAGCATGTGGTTATCACACAGAAATAGTGAGGGGGGGCTATGGAATATAATAAGGCGCTTATTAAAGCAGGCGGAGTCCTGCTTAGGTGTTTTTCCTGCTGCAATAAACAAAGTTAATTTGGAAGTTGTCTGATGACATAAATCAACTGTGTCTGAGAAGAAAAATAACCAAACCATGCCGAGCACCCCCCCCACCACCACCACAACCTTAAAGGAACGCTCTGAATAGAACCCAGGAGGTAGGCAGTATAAACCAAGAATAAGTTCAAACATGTTTATCAAAACATTTGGTGACAATAATAATTTGTTGAGAAACTTGACAAAATCAATTTGAGTTAGTTCTTATACATAATTTTCTTTATATTTAGTCCCTTAACTGTTTGTCCTTACTTGGGTCTTTTTTTTCTTCCTTTTGACAGGGTTTGTTAAGGTGTGTGACTTGACAGGCAGTAACTTGGTAAAAAGAAGGTGTTTATTTTAGTATAGTTTTCCAGGTATGAAGAACAGATGTGGACTAAGCACTGATGTACGTCACTCTGGATGAGAGCATCTGCTAAATGCTATAAACACAAACACAACAAACTGTATTTTTACTTAAACATCTATAAAATGACCATAGTAAACAGTAAGAGGGTCATCAGAAACAAATAATTCTAAATAAACCTAGGGTCAGGGGCCAGATTCACAGAGGCATTCCAATACAAAAACATGTGCATGACTTAAGTCAAGAAGTTGTTTAAGTTGTTTTTACATGTGATTCTCAGTAAATCAGTAAATAAAGTCTTAATTTTTGTCTTGGTTATTTGTCTTTTAGTTTATCAATATCTTGTTACATTTGAACATTCAATTAATATTTTGAATTTGAATTAATTGATTAGTTATGTGTGTTTCTTGGTGCTAATTCGCAGCTGATGGAATAGTGGTTAGGGAGTAGCCCCTCTAATCAGTTGTGGGTTTGAACCCAACACTGCTAGTGTCATCACTGTGTACCCACACTGCTCCCCAGGCACCACCTCAGTGGCGGCCCACTGCTTCACTTGGTGAATGGGTTGAACGCAGAGAAATAATTTCACATTGTTCACACTGTGGTATGTTCATGCGTGACTATAAGGGGCCACTTAACTTTAATCTGCTCAAGGACTGCAACATTTAGGAAAAACATATTTACTGTTTTGTTAACAGTGGTTAGGAAAGAGCACTGGGCCCAGAGGAAGTATGTGTCGGCCTTCAGCCACCCATTATTAAGAAGTGCTAGCCAGTGGGTGGAACTGGAGAGTAAACTAAAAATAATACTTATTATAAGTTCTTCCTACTGGATAGATTAATGAATTACGATAACCCAAGTTTACATTATCAGTTTCACTGACATTTATGCAGGGTCAGTCCACACAGCACACATGAATTCAGTGTACATCCATCATGGGTCAAGTGTTAGGATTATATAACAACACTATGAGCAGACATACACATAGAACTGAGCATTAATACCAGATTGTGTGTTTCAGTTTACCGTCTTAGAATCTTTATGATTCTGGTAACGAGTGCATATTCAAGTGAAATATGTAGTATAACATTAAGCATGTGTCTGTCTTCGTGTCTGTCTGTGTGTGTGCATGACCTCTGTAAACTGAAACTAAGCAGTCCTAGGAGACAGGGTCCAGTGTCAAAACGCAGATCGACAAGTAATTTAGCCATGAATATCTTCTATTATTTAAACTGTGCAATAGAATTGGTGGACATTTGGATGACTTGATAGCTCAAATGTCCATTTGTGTTGTAGGAGCTGTGTAAGGACCCTCGACTCTTTGTGGATGGAATCAGCACCAGAGATCTGCACCAGGGCAGTCTGGGCAACTGCTGGATGGTGGCAGCCACCTCGTGTTTGGCTACAGAACCCTCACTTTGGAAAAAGGTATGTGTATATGTGTGTTTTAGAAAGAGTGAGAAGCAGAGTTGTTCAAAGGCAAAACGCAGTGAATGACTCTTAAGTCAGGATCTGAAATTGTTTTTCTCAGTTTTTGGTTGGTGTATTTACTCTGAAACTCTGTAGATCAGGCCTATTCAACTAGCGGCCCGCGGGCCGGATCCGGCCCTTTTGAATTTTTTTATGGCCCACAAGACTGCCAGTAAATCAGTGTGTGATTTTGTGATTTAATAAAGAGGTCGTGGGTTCGAATCCTACCTTCAGCACTGGGTCCCTGAACCCCAAGGTGCTCCAGGGAGACTGTCCCCTGTAGTTAGGGAATGAAAGTCGCTTTGGATAAAAGCGTCTGCTAAATGCCGTAAATGTAAATGTAAAGTTATGGGTTTTGGATCTTGATTGGCTGGTAGTCCCCTGCAACTTTTGCCAAGACTGCTTACCTGCTGGGTTGAAAAAAATTAGCCAATCCAAGCACAGAAGTTGAAAATTATTAGGCAATCGCAGCCGAAAGAGACGGAATTTGTCAGAAAAGGAGCAGAACAGAGCTGGCAGTAACGAAGAAGAATCCGGTTACACACACAGCGAGGGGAAATTCTTTGTAGTTTTAGTTCGGTGATGTATCTACTCTACTCTATGTTTGACGGTTAAAGCAGCTCTGACACAGTGCTGGACTGGCCATCGGGCTGATGGTAAATTTGGCACGGAATCCCGTCAGCCCCCAACCCCCCACCAGTGACTTTTATATCTGGCCCACTTGCTACTGAAGTTGAATAGCCCTGCTGTAGATCAAAAAAGAGACTAACCATAAAAAGCTGTTTCACTTCAGACTACTGGTATACTGCATGTACAAAAGTATTGGAACACCTGACCATTACACCAACAGGGACGTTAATGACATTGCAATCAAAATTAATATGGAGTTGCCCCCCCGACCCCTGGCCCCCATTGCAGCTATAACAGCTTGGAAGACTTTCCACAAGACTGGAGTGTTTCTGTGGGAATCTGAGCCCATTCATTCTGTAGAGCATTTATGAGATCAGGCTCTGATGTTGGATGAAAAGGCCTGGCTCACAATCTCCGTTCCAGTTCATCCCAAAGGGGTTGGATGGGGTTGAGGTCAGAGCTCTGTGACCAGTCGAGTTCTTCCACATTAAACTCATACAACCATGTCTTTATGGAGCTTACTTCATGCACTGGAACACAGACATGCTGGAGTAGAAAAGGTTTTTCCCCAGACTGTGTCCACAAAGTGTTCCAAAATGTCTTTGTCTGCTGAAGCATTAAGATTGCCCTTCACAGTAAGGACCCTAGCCTAAATTCTGATGTATAGGTGTGCCCCAATACTTTTGTTGTAGTATGAATGAAGTAAATGTAGTATGAATGAAGGCACATCCAACTTTGTTTCTCCTTTTCTCCCCTCATTTCCAGGTCATCCCTGATCACATGGAGCAGGAATGGAACCCAAAGCACCCAGACCTGTATGCTGGAATTTTCCATTTTCGTTTCTGGCGGCTGGGTCAGTGGACAGACGTGGTTGTGGACGACCGTTTACCAGTCAGTGAGGACGGAACTTTGCTTTTCTGCCGCTCTGCAACGCCGCGGGAGTTCTGGAGTGCACTGCTGGAGAAGGCTTATGCCAAGTATGGCACCTGTTAAAGCAGGACCACCCGCGAACACACACACACAGATACACACACACACAGAAACTGCATGGTCTGCTTTCTCTTCTTTCTAAACTGGATGAACAGGGCAGGTGTTAGCAGGTGATAGTGTGGGCCTCTCGGGCTGGATCAGGTTGTCAACACAAGGCTTTCTCCTGTGCACTCCTGGCCAGGCAGGACAGCAAGAAGAACAGTCAAGAGAGATGAGGGATCATTTACCTCATTAAAGCTCTCCGTTGTGAAATAAGAATGATGGTGGTCCGAGACAGACACGGGAACTTAATGTATCAATTTTCACGACTTAAGGGGTTGTAATTTAGGAAGAAAAAACAACTGTGCAATTTGAACCATATAGATTTGATATATAGAGACTCTAAGGAGAGATTCTGAGGACTCCTTTTTTATCTTTCAGGCTGAATGGATGTTATGAGGCTTTGGAAGGGGGTAACACTGCTGAAGCTTTAGTGGATTTCACCGGGGGAGTGTCTGAACCGCTGAGTCTGGACCGAGAGGCACTGACCCAACATGCTGACCAGAGGAAGGCACTTTTCCAGACATTAGCCAGAGCGCACAGCCACAAAGCTCTGATCACATGCTCCATACGGGTAAAATCTTCTGTCAGCACAAAAGCATTTCCCACGGGTCTGTCTTTAGGAAAATGCACTCAGAATAACATAGAACTAAACCTCCATGTGAACTAATGTGAAAAGGCTAAAAAATGTTAAAAATGCTTCTTTAGCCTCTGCTGTTGCCTTCAGCTCTGGATTGATGTATGTGTGTTTAGCCTCATTAATAACCATGTTGTTACACACAGGCGATAAGCTATTTGGTGGCCGGATCTATAGCTGTAGAGTAGCAATGATGCACCTCACCTTTCACAGAATTTAGACTAGTTTCCGTCTCTTATCTTTGTCTTATTCCAAATGCTTTGCTTTTGATTTGTTTCTGAATTTCTGCTGTACTTTCAACCCTGGATGTCCAAATCCACCTCTCTTCCTTTTTTGTGCTATATATTTTGCCTTTATGGTTTCACTCACCTGCATATCCAGCCAGCAGAGGGAGAGCAAGTGGAGTCAGTGCTGGACTGCGGCTTGGTGAAAGGTCATGCATATGGCATTACTGCAGTTAGGAAGATTCGTCTGGGTGAGAGTCTTCTGGGCATTTGCGGAACTTCTCGGATCCACATGGTGCGCATGAGGAACCCCTGGGGTACAGCAGACTGGACAGGAGCCTGGAGCCAGGGGTAAAGAGTAACATACCTTACATGGATGGTGTGCTTGTTAGGCTGTAGTCCAACACTTAAGAAAATAGAAATTTTATTGTGCTCCTATAACAATTGCCATTGGTTGGTTAATAAGGGCCATGTTTGGATACATGTAGAATAATGTGACAAAAGTAAAACCTGTTTCAAATACTTCTGTAAATCTGTTAAATACTGTTTACATTGCAGTTGACCTGAACATTTGTTTGCTTATTTTGGTGCCACCTGCAGGTCACAGCAATGGCAGCAGGTGGGCCGCAGTGAAAGAGAAAAGATGGGTCTTATTGCCAGAGATGTTGGAGAGTTTTGGTAATGTTTACATACATATATGCTTATGTTATATTATAATTTTAATTGTAAATAAGATGATTTCAGTGTCACATATTTGAACAACAGCTGCACATTATAGCGCAATTATAATATCTTTGTAATTCTGGACATGCTCCCAAACGGTTGTTTTTCCAGGCTTTTGTGAACATAAATATTAACAAGTGATCAGTAATTCCGACTGAAGATTTTGGCACAAGCAACATTAGTCTATGGAGCCATGTTGTATAGGCCTCTGATGGCCATGTGATGGTGTGTAGTGTCAGCTCCCTGTTACCCACTGAGGAACATCTGAACACTGCGGCCATTCTCAGAAAAAAGAAAACACCAAAACGCATGCCACTGTTGCAACAAACAACAGGTTTTGTTTACCTCAGTGGCCTGTACTGCGCTACAAAGCCAAAGTGCAGTAACTACATATTTGCTCAAAATTGACTATAGTCTACAAATGGAATTTGTCTTGTGAGAAAATGTCCTGGTTCAAAGTTGTCCCGTTTCAGAGAAATTATAGTGTCAAAATTGCACTAACTACAAAATCCATACTTATACTAAACTTTAAAGCCATTTTTCTCATTTTCAGCTTTGGCTGTTCAAAGTAAGGTCAATAAAAGAACAACAAAAGCATAAACACACCTAACTAAGTGGCAACACCACTTTTCATGACAGGTCATGTAAACACATTAAGACTTTTGTGCATATTCTTCTTCAGGATGGAGTTTGAAGACTTCTGCCGCTACTTCACAGATTTAGTGGTGTGCAGGCTGGTGGAGCACCCTTTACTGTGGCCCTGGGGACACTGGAGAGAGGTGAGCTGCCTAGGGGAGTGGACCCATGCCCCTGCAGGTCCTACCTCAACAATCTCTACTGCTACTCAGCCCTCCAAGAGCCACGAGACCTTCTCGGGTTCACAGTGGCCCCATCCAGCTTCTGTCCCTGCTCTAAGAGGGGACCGGAAAGAGGAGAGGCTGGGTGAAAGGCAGCTGGACAGGAGGAAGGTCCAAGCACCAAAGGAAAAGAAAAAAGAAGAGAAAGCTCTGCCAATCCAAGGAAGAGAAACAACAAAAAAGAAGAAAGGGGAGAAGTTTGAAGTAAAGGAGGTGGAGGAGGATTGGGAGAGAGAGAGGGACAAGAGGAGTAGGTGTGGAGGATGCATTAACCACAGAGAGACGTTTCTTCATAACCCTCAGGTAAGACGCCTGGCATAACATCTTTAATGACTCTTAAAGATCTTATGCCATAAGATGGATTTTCAGTCCAGCAACTACGCTTGTATGTGGCTCTGAAAGGATCATTGTTGCTATGGTGTGGCAGGGCAGGCACCTTCTTGCAAAAGTATGTAAAAGAAATTTTTGAGTACGCACAGTGAAGACACACAGTACACACTGCTAGGAACAGACCTGTTGTGGAAATCTTTGTGTACAATACATAACAAAAGGTCTGTGTTCATCTGAGCTTCAGTAGCTGAGATGATATCAATATTGGAGAACATTGTTTCCCTTTAACCGTGCTATGGTTTGGCAGGACTGTCAGGAATGAGCCTGTAAAGTAGTAAGCTTGAGGTTTAGACTGCTGGCAACAACTGCATACTATTAGTGCTAATCTTCATTTACATATGATCTGAATAACATCACAATGAAAAAAGGAGAAAAAACCCAGTCTTTAATTTGAGTACATTTATTCAGTGGGGGAAAAATCTCATATTAACACATATATGTTTTACATGAAATCATGTGTGCCACAATTATTGACAACCTTGCTGTTAATATTATTGTACAACCCTCTTTTTTAAAAACGACAGTCCTGTAACTTCTCCTATAACATTTCACAAGGTTTGAGAATTTAGAGGAAGAATGTCCAGAGTAAAGGGGTCCTCTCTGATGCACTCTCCTCTTCCACTCATCCCTGTGATTTCCAAAGGGATTTAGGACCGAGATGGCCATGGGAGAAGAATGATTTTCTATCTAATGATTCATTTCTCTTGGTTTGGCCAAATGTTTTGGATCATTATCCTTCTGAAAGTAACGACAGACTAACGACACATTTTCAGTTTTCTGGCAGAGGCCATAAGATTTGTATTTAAAATGTCAGAATATTTAAAAGAATTCATAATGCCCTGAACTCTAACAAGATTCCCAGAGCCACACCATCACAGATCCTTCACTATACATAACAGTGGACAGGAGGTACGTTTCTGCATATTCATCATTTGTTATATGCCAGAACAACCTGGAGTCCATCTTAGTCTCATCTGACCAGCATACATGGTTCCAGTTAAAGTCCCAGTAGCGTTTAAAGGGTTGTTGGACTTTTCCTCCCAAACAACCTGTTGGCATGAAGCCAGCTAGTGGCTAAGAGAAATGAGCCTCTGTGTCAGGTCATATTTGTACCCCAGAAACAAAAGTCATGGATGACAAATTTAAAGTTTCTAGACACTGATCAACTTAAAAAAGTAAAGTATAAATTACAAAAATACTTTAGTTATATTTATTTTATAGGAATTGTTAGGGGTGCCAATAAAAGGGGGTAATTGTTAACTGATAATTATTTATTAATGATGGATTTTTTAAAAAATAATAAATTTACTTGATGTTGAGAATATACTAGTGCAATCAAAAATGAATTTATTTGAAGACTTTTTACATCTTTATAAGGGGTGCCATTAATTGTGAAGTGCCCTGTAATTGGTTTTGATATAAGTCCATAGAAACTCCCTTATTAAGTATGTATACAATTTTGCACAGCTGAAATATAGCTGGTAACTACCCTTGCAGTCTCTGGGGTTGGGCACTCCCACAATATCATGGCTATTTTTGCTGGGTTTTTTTTAGGCTAATCACCACTCACCCGTCTGTTTTTCCTCTCTCTCTCTCTCTCTCTCTCTCTCTCTCTCTCTCTCTCTCTCTCTCTCTCTCTCTCTCTCTCTCTC
>JBBJLR010000013.1:10606040-10622327 GCA_037577145.1 Brachypetersius gabonensis | reverse complement strand
ACTTACAGATTGTTTTGAACTATTTCTACTTCTGTGTATATATTATCATTTTATGTACAGCGCTTTGTGACTTTCATATCTGTGAAAGGCGCTTTATAAATAAACTTTACTTACTTACTTACTTACTTATTAGCTTTGTAGGGATTATAAATGAATGTAATAACTGAGACACAGGGAGACTGTGATTTAATAAGTTACATTCAGAAGAACAAACTGTCTTGTTCTCCTTTATTGTGAAGCAGTGGGCCAGATCAAATATCTTCAAAGGCTCGGCAGACTTGTCAGCCTGCACAGCTTTTTATCTACTATCATTACACAGACTCAGGCTGACTCAGCTAAAGTACTTTGAACTTCAACCACAGTTCTGTAATATTCTATGACAGGCTTATTCCATGGGGTAGGAGGTTACACTCATGAATATTTGTGAATAGAAAACCCATGTTTACCATGTACTGCTCCTATTTCCGTCATTTGCCAGGTTTAATGAGGATACACATGCTTATTCATTCTTAAAATACCCAGCAGACACGAACAACCAACTGCAGGGATACAAGGGCCCCACTGAACCAATATCCAGCCAGTCTACACAAATTTCACAGTAAAGTGAGCTGTACATCCCCCCATCCCCCACCCCGAATGCTTGCTCAAGAAATTCCAGTCCCTTCATGCGACCTCAAGCTCAGTGATGTAGAAAAAAGCAGAACATAAAAAACTTGAGAGGTTATGTAAAAAAAAGTTAACATGCCTTCCTAAATACAGCTGCTTTGTCATTTTATTTATAGGCATAGAAGAACACTATATGGACAAAAGTACTAGGACACCTGACCATTACACAAGCAGGGACTTTAACTAGATTGGATTCAAATGCAGAGACTTTAATATGGAGTTGTGAGGTCAGGCACTGATGTTGGATGAGAAGGTCTGGCTCGCAATCTCTGTTCCAGTTCGTCCCAAAGGTGTTGGATAGGTTCAGATCAGGGCTATATGCGGCCCAGTCAAGTTCTTCCCTACCAAACTAATCCAACTGGACCTTCCCCAAACACTGTATCCACAAAGTTGGAAGCTTGGAATTGTCCTAAGTGGTATGTTGAAGCATTAAGCTTCTCTGGAAATAAGGGGCCTAGCTAATACACGGAAAACAGCGTCCCAATACTTTGTGTATCTCAGTACCTTCCCCTGTTATCCACTGGGGCAATGTGGCGTTCTATTAGTCCTTCCAGCCAATAGTAAACGAGCAGAGGAGGGGAGTTTTATAAGACAGGAGGACAGTCAGCAGTTACACAGAGCTCTAAGAAGAGGAAGAAGTATTATTCTACAGGTAAACAAATTAAACGAGTGTCTCTACGTTAAATTATAATATGTATGTCCACTGCTAGATTCGTTGACACTGTTGACGAAGCCTGTTTGCTTTACAGTTCCTATAAGCCGTTTCTGATGACTATCTTCATCTATATTGCTATTTTAATGTTCATCTGAAGTTATGGGTCCGTATGTTACATTATAGCGAGTTAAGTGATATCTTAAGCAATGTTTTGGGCTTCGTTTTGCTGTATTTCTATACTTACCGTGTTTTCCTTCTCGTTAGGGAGTACTGCTGTAGGTAACATCATGAGCAAAGAGATGGAAATGAGGGAGGTCGAGCTCAACGAGCTGGACCAAGACAAGCAGCTCATGACAGGAGAGACTCCGGAGAAAAACGGCTGTGTGAAGGTGAAGGTCCCGGAGGACGCCGAGGTGAAATTCACTGGCCTGTCCAAAGAAGAGCTCATGAAAGTGGCTGGGACCACGGGGTACGACTTACTTCAGACCTAAAAGCACAAAATACCCAAGTTAGCAATATCAACATAGGTCTACGTTTTCCGTTCCGAACCTCACAAAGACAGTGGCATTTCCAGTTCAAATAGCCTTAAACACCATCTGTGAGCCACCATCATTTTTAGCAGCAGGCTAGATACACATAGCTCAGACATACTGTTGCTTAGATACATTTACAATAACGTTCCTCAGTTACCCGTAAGAGATGGGTAGTAACGTATGATTACTTAAGTAAAACCATTTTTTAAGTTTTGTCAAGGAAGGAATTGCTGTTTAACCTCATTTCCGTCTCACAGCGTCTGTACTGCTGTGTAACTACTTCAATACACTTTGGAGCTTTAAGATTTTACTGGAGACCAAAACTCAATATAACTCAATATATCACTGCAGTAACCACACATACAAGTTTCGGCTACTTTACCATCTGAAAACCCATGGTTTTTATATTTAATTTCATTATTTTATGCTGGTGCAAATGTACTTCTGTGTGACTAAGCTACTTTACATTGTCTTAAACACTTACACTTTTAATGGGCTTTTTCTTAACTTTCAACACATCGACAGATGGGTACGGACCCGCTGGATCTTACTGGTTCTGTTTTGGCTGGGCTGGGTTGGCATGCTGGCTGGGGCTGTGGTGATCATTGTTCAGGCTCCACGGTGCAAACCTATCCCTGAAATGCACTGGTGGAATGAGGGTCCCCTCTACCAGATAGCCGATGTGAGCGCCTTCCCAGGAGACAATGGCTTTAAAGGTATGAGAACAATGTTCTGCATAGAATGGTGTTTTGTTTTGCAGCTTATTAGGCATATTTTGAAACTTTAACAATATTTAGTTTGTAAATTATAAATGTTAAATACAAAAAGCAAGAACAGGCCAGGCTGGAGTATGGTCTGATTTAAAGCTGTCACAGTGGAATGCTTGCCAATAGTTGCTGACTGTCTTGTGACTCTCATGTCAGAGATCGCATGCCGAATCAGCCTTCCACAATGTGCCTTCCTCTGTGCTAAATTATGATGGTCTGAAAAATGTCTGGTGTAAATTGTGCGGAGAAGTGAAAGTGTGTCACATGCACACACACATACTCAGTCACACAATAGTGGGCTTCAATTTAGAGGCAGTAGAATGCAGTGGGCTCTGTAGCCTCGACACAAGTGATTAATGACTCGGCAACCACCAAATGTCCTTAACCTTTGCCATTTATGAGCACGTGCTGATATAGTCATAATGATTGTGGTTAATGTTTAAAGACTCTCAGACAATGTGGCTTGGTGAAACAGATTATACTGATTTTGCACTTGTGCTTTTTGTAGGTGTGGAGGAGAAGCTGGACAGTTTGAACCAGCTTAAGGTGAAAGGACTGGTTCTCGGCCCGATCCACAGTGTCCAGGCAGACCAGCCGAGTACCCTAGATTTGCAGACCATTAATCCTGTGATCGGTGATGAGAAAAGCCTAAACAGTCTCCTTGAAAGGGCCCACAAAAAGGGTGAGGGTCTTTAGTATCTAATAACCTCTCATGACCTCTGTTAGAACTTCTCACTGCAGAGTAAACTGCTTCTGCCAAAAGTCAGTATCTGTTTTCACAAATGTCTCTTACATGTGTTGTATGGTCCTGTGTCCAACTTTTTTTTCATATTTACACTCTCTCTCTCAGGTATCTCCATAGTGCTGGATCTGACACCCAACTACGAAGGAGCTGCATCTTGGTTCAACAATGCCGCTGCTGTTGCTGAAAAATTTAAGGTAAGACATTATAGGAGGGAAGCATTTCTAGAGCCAATGAAAACTAAGTGTCAAATAAGTACAGTTTTATCTCTAGAATAAGTGAACAGTAATTAAAAAACCCTTCTCTCTTGTCAGACTGCATGTGCCTACTGGCTTCATAAGGGAGTGGACGGCTTCCTTGTATCTGATCTTGGTCAGATTGCCGGTACCGCGGCCTGGACATCAATCCAGGCTGTTGTCCAAAACAATGCCACTGAAGGGATCAAGAAAACGTAGGTCAAATAAATGTTTCTGTGAGACACCTTGTGGTTAGAGTGAAGAATTCAACAAAGCTTTTGAAGAGTGCTGCTGGTTCCCTCTGTTGGTAGCAGGGTCCCATGGCATTGTGAGAATTAACGGGCTCATGGACCTTGATTACATTTACGATCAAGTTCTTGGGTGTGGATTTAACCTTGTCTTAGATTAAAGTGCAGTGCCATTTCTGTTTCACCATTTGCCAGATCCTAGATAGTGTTAAGTTTAAGCTTGAAACTAGAAAACTGGCCCTTTTAGTTAAAAAGGGCCAGTTTTTAATTAAAATTAAATTAAAAATTTAATTAAAAAGGGCCAATTATAGTCAGTCTATAATTTTACATATTTGTTTAGTAGTATTGAGTAACAAATCTTAAGATTGTGAACTAAGTAATAAGTGTAAGGCTCGAGAGGTTAACTGAAGATATATTTTTAATAAGAGAAATTATATCTCACTAATGTGTTTTTTCCTTAGGGCTCTGATGGGCAGAGTCACCAGTATGAATCCAGATGATGTGTCTCTGCTCCTAAATAACTCCGGAGTTGATCTGTTGCTAACCGGCCTGCCAGATCTAAGTCAGTCTATGGTGGACCAGGCCCAGGCTATCAATAAGCTCTATTCTAGCCATCCCCAGACTAGCTTGGGCTGGAGCCTGAGTGGGCACACGCTAGGCCCACTCGCCTCCAGAAACCCTGCTATGCCTATACGTCTCTATCACATGCTGCTCTTCACCCTGTCAGGCACACCAGTATTCAGCAATGGGGATGAGATCGGACTGAAAGAAGGGGTGAGTTTGGCAGACTGGATAAATGAATGGTTACAAATCCATTTATGTCTATTACACACACACATACATACAAACGCACAAATGTATGTAGTGCAATTCTGCTAACCTTGTTTAAATGCTTATTTCTAGGAACCCCTTGATACAGTCTGGGATTTGGAAAGCCCAGCTGAGGACAGCAATGAAACAGCAAAGGTGATTCTAAATATGTTCTTCTTAAGTTTATTTAGGTGCTTACACATATGAAGTACTGTTTACAGTAAAAAAAAAAATCATACTAATAAAGTTTCTTAATGCAGAGATCAGACTTTCATCCTAAAGATAGTATAAATCAAAGACCCTTGACAGAAGCTTTTAATTTAATTTCCATTCAAAAATTACCATTAAGTACATTTTTCTTTATGTTTCAGTGTCAGAATGAAGCCTCACACACCAAGTATAAGATTTATGTCAGCATTTTATTTATTTAACCATTTGTTTTGTGCACCCTATTGCTGCTTTAACGTTTGGAAGCTTAAAACCAACCAGTCACAGCTGTTCCCAAAGGTGTAACACACATCGCTACCCTACAAAGAGATCAACATTCACACAAGAAACAGCACAAACACACCTCATGCTGCCTCGTTTTTCTCGTAGCTAAAGGAGATACTTCTGAAAAGCTTAGAGATAAAATAAGACACTTGCACATGGAAGAAGTGGTAACAAGAAAAACAAGGGGAAAAAGTTGTAGAGAAACAGGGCTACCAATGACTGAGAAAGACCTGGTAGACCACCAAGACTGTCACCATCAGATAAACGGTGCTTAAAGCTTTCATCTCTCAGTGAGGAGAAAACAAGCTCCCCTCTTGCTTCAGATTTGGAAAAAGTCAGTTGTTTTTGTCTATCCTAAGCAGTCAACAAACTGTAATGGAGAAAAGAGTACATACAAAATTTGCTCTGCAAAACCCAAACTAGACATTTCGAGACTGGTGAGTGTAAAATTGTAATTGGGATTACCTGGACCACGAGAAGCAGAACATGCAACAAACATCTAAGATTAAACTTTAAAAATGAAACATTTCAGTGATGTTGCTACCTTGCCGTTTTCTAATATACAGTGTAATATTGGGAGAACTACAGTTTATATAACCGTGTATGCTATGCTACAGATACAGTGACGCTTTCAGGTTTGCAGATGATGTTAGTGAAAGTAATACCTCGGCTTCTGCAGTGTTTTGTTATTCGTCAAGTTAGTGGTAAACTGCTTACGGATATTACTTGAGTGTCTGCTTATATGGGCTAAAGATCCCTTTTAGGATCTGGTCCTACTCCTTTCTCAGTCGTATGCAGAGTTTTATAAAAGCCACATAGTTCTGTAGGAGGAATCTTCCGCCCAGACTGTGATTTCCGCAAGTAATTCTGAGAAGTATTATGAAGGCATGCCCATAAGTGCATAAACTTCTTTTATCTTTTATCACGAAACTAGCAGTCTTATTTGTTTTTCCCTCTCTCAGGCTGTGCGAGCAGAACGCAGTGAAGTGCGGAGCTTCTTTAAGACCCTCAGTGATTTGAGAGGGAAAGAAAGAGCTCTGCTCCATGGAGACTTCACCTCTCTCTACAGTTCTGCTTCCTCGATCGCATTCCTTCGCTTGTGGGATCAGAGTGAGCGCTTCATCACCGCTTTGAACCGGGGCGATAATCCCATCACCATGACACTGGCCAATAGCGACTTACCCACAAAGGCTCGTGTCCGTCTGAGCACTGATGCAGAGAAGTTTGCTGTAGACAGTATGGTGCCTTTAGAGAAACTGCAGTTAGGCCCCAAACAGGCTGTGTTACTGTCATACCCTTATGCAGGATAGGGACGTCATTAAAAAATACACACACAAAAGCCCTTGATCAAGACCATCAAGGGCTTATAAAGCTAATGGTAAAGACCTCAGTACTCCGGTTTATTTCATAATTGTAGAAGCCTGTTATAATAATCTGTTTCTTAGAATAGGCCTAACTACATGTTTGAATTTTCATGTTAGGAAATGTTTTAGGAGCACTATCTGGAACACTAAAAAAGTAAAGCAAAAGGTCACTAGACATTCCAGCTTTGTGTGTGGATTTATAGAAAAAATAAATACAACAGTTCAATTACAGATGTGATGCCTTGTGTCAATAATTACGTCTCAATCTGTCTTTGTTTGCCTCTTTCTCTCCCTCTCTCTCTCTGACAACGGTTTTTATTTCTGTCACTATGACTATATAAAACACAAAAACGTATTGTGTACGTGTTTTGGCTCTGTGCCATGTGCCGTTACTTCTCGGGGCAGGAAAAGGAAGACTATAAACTGTACAGGTGTGTAAGTGTGTCATACACACTACAGTTCTGCTATATTAAACTCATTTACTTCCTCAGGTTCCAAGATAAAAGAGTATGGTTTTGGGTTTTTTTGACAATTAACAGCAAGTGTTACAATAGTTTACTGCAGCTCATATTACCTCACATGAATTCAAATACTGTTGGCATGATTGTGTATCATTTCTATATTTTAGATTTAGAAAAGATAAGAAAGCTGTTCTGCTATTTTTATCATAATCCAAAATGATCATGTTTCAGTCATTTCGACAGTATGGCAAAGTTGTATAGCTACAACACTGCAAGTATGTTAAATAGCAAGGCGTTACAGACGGCCAGAAACTTCTCTTAAGATGCCGTTCCTATCTGCCCACTTTATCTTTTTCTCTTTCCTTTCCATTTTCTGGAGATGTAGTGTTCTTTTTTAGAATTCTCATTTTACCTGCTTTAAATCCAATTTGCCATGTTTGCATGGCTGAACTACATATTTAAGGTATGTGTGTGTGTGTGTGTGAACTTGCCTTCACATTTGTTTGCACTTCCTTTCCCTGAAAGAAAAAAAAAGAAAAAATAGACTGTGGTTTACAATGCTTCAGAAAACACGTTCTTATATTCAAATAAGTGGTAATGAAATCCACTTTTCTTTTAGCAGACCACTGGCTTTCATTCCGAATTTAATCTGACTCCTTGACACCCCAGGTGTAAATTATTATTTAACACAATTCGCATTTGTGCAAATCAAAGTTGGAAGCCAATTATTCAAATGTGTGTGTTGAGTTAGTATTGTTCGTATTAATGGCTGACGGAATCACATTCATCGTAATTCTCAGGCCCTTAGAAGTGTAGCAGATTAATGTAGCACACTATCCAGTGCTGCCTGATTGAAAAATATGTAAAACAACAGTATGATTACATAATTATATCTAAATAAGCTGAATATAAAACATGGTTCTATCACCTAAAAATCATTGCCAAATGTAAGACAATCATGATAAACATTTTCATAAAAGCCCCCACCTTAAATTCAGTGAAGCCGATTTGGTCCAAATCAGTGTGTGTGTGTATATATTTATATATATATATATATAAACTGCTGTTTTTTCTTCTTGTGGATTGGACATCAAAACTTATGCACTTATCACTTTTCACTATCATATTTGTCAGCATAATATACTGTAATTCAGCCGTCCTACTCACAGCCTATTGTGTCCAACTTATCACTAGATTTATGTTGATATTGACTGTTCATAATCAGTTCCTAAGGACTGCTAATGTTAATTAAAAATTTTGTAGATGAATGTTCATTAAACTCAAGTCTTAATGATTTCACGGACAATACTTGCCGAGAATTACTTATGAACATGTCCTTGAACACGTACTTTCTGTGGCTTTTTCAAATTCATTAATTGGGTCAATGGTTCGGGTAAAATCACAAAAAGCACTTGCACAGACGCCAGACAAACAGCTCATAGTTTACAGTATGTAAGCAGAACTGCACAGAAATCCTGGGTTCAAAAGAACTCCAAAGTACTCACCTTCAGAAGTTTTCAAAAGCTCAACTGAGTGATTATTAGATTTTCACCTAGAAAAACAATAAAATGTCATTTGACTGGAGCTGTGCACAATTTTGCATGTGCCTCTATATGTTTTGTGTGTATATGTGCACACATACCATAACTATACACACGTACATACATGCATACACACATATATATAAATATATACACACATACAAATACACATATAGACTTGAGGCACATTAGAAGATTACCCACAATTATTACTGTTCTTATGATGAATCCGAGATAAAACAGATGACAATGTCTGATTTTGTAATGCTACTGTAAATCAGCCACAGTACATTGACTCTGTGTGTGTGTGTGTGTGTGTGTGTGTGTTCCAACTCTCAGAGGAGTTGGTGATATTTGAAAGCACACCAGAGAGTGCGACAAGTTTCTGGTAAGACGCGGTGTTGCTCTCTTGTTATGACAATGTGTGGTTGCGGAACTGTGTGTATAACATGTCAAGGTGTGTGTGTGTGTGCGTGTATATATGTGCCTTTTCAGTGGGGATGGGTGTTTCACTTTGACTCGGGTCAGCTTTTGACGGCAGTGAATAGGGTTTTTTTTTTGTTCGAGAAGAGGCCCTTTACCCAGACACTAATCTAACAGTCAAATCTGTTTTCTCAGATTAAAGGTTTTAGACATAAATGTGAACATTTATCCAGTATGTGCAGTGCTACAGAGAACACACACACACTCAGCACTAATCAGGACTGCTTAACATATTTAAGAAGTTTTTTTTTATTTTAAGATTTCATTCCATTTAACTGTCTTCTTGTTTTTAGTTTCACCCTATACTAAAGCCCAACTCCCTTGCTCGCTCGCTTTCTTTCTCTCTCTCCCTCTCTCTTACGCCCCCTCTTGCCCTGACAATGTGAAACTGCTCTCGGAGCGATGCACAGTCATGCCCATCTCTCAGTTTTACTGGGTCAGCCCACTGACATTCACAACTCTTCAGTTAACCTTTGTTATCTTCAACTTTTATCTTCATTATTATTAACTCATTAAGTAACACAGAGGTAACATACTGGCTTTCGCACATTTGCTTCCAAAGCATTTTTTAGTCTTGTGTTCAGCTGTCGACCCAAGCCTTAGTGCTGCCACAGAACAATATTAACACCACATAATCGATCACCACCTTCCTCAGTGTTGTTACTGTTATCACCCCCGGTGCTACAGTCACTGTGAAATCTATGCACCTGGCAGTTTTATACTGGAGCACCACCGGGAAACCAGGTCACTACAACCACTGCTGAACCCTAAAGACAATTACCTTTAAGCCTACCGAAAGACGCATTACATCTTTTGTCATTTCGAATTTCTACATAGAATAAAAGCTACATGTTTGAAAGATATAAGTAAAACCTGGGGGAAATGAAAATGTGTGAGAACAACTAAAATAAACGAAAAAAAAAAAAAACAAGCAAAAGACTAATGTAGGAGAAGGAAAAAGAAAGAAGGGTAAGGACAAGTGCTTTGTCAAACTGAGAGCTGCCTAGGTTAGCTCGGAGCGATACGTGTTTTTATTCTCTGTAGTCTGTGGTGTGTTTTTTTCTTTTTGTTTCCAGGATCCCAGTGACGAAGTCTTCAAGAGATCAGAGGAACCAAGAGAGACTGTCGTACCAAAGAGCTAACCATTACTGCCGCCTCCACAGTCTCTCTTGCTCTGTACTCATATGTACACACACAGACACACACATACACAAACACACACACACACACACACACACAAAACATGAATCCTGTGTCCTGTGTCACAACACTCCGATCGTTTTGAGACCTGGGCTGGGTGTTCATGCTGAGAGGTAAGCACCATCATTCTGGACGTATTCTTAATATATTAAACCGTACTGTATCCTGACATGCAAGGCCTACCTAGATACGGCTGACATCGCTCTGCTGGTGCACTTAAAAGTCTGAAACGCGAGAAGATAACTACAGAAACCTGCCATTACTGCTGACTAAACAAAAAAATCTTAACTTAGAGACACAGTTTAGGCTCTGCAGTTTGTCACACCTGCATGTTGCAATCTAGAAAGGCCTACATTTTCTAAATACGACTGCAATGTCTGCACCAAGTATTACTTTTGATGACTTTCATCTGTTGTTACATTGTTCATCCATGTAACACCATTGTTATTCAGTTTAATTGTACGGTGAGCGAGATCTTAAGATGCAAACATATGAAAACATACTTTTCGGATCATCCTGAAAGGTCCTGGAACACATATTTTATATGTGCAAGCAAACGTAGTAAATTAGAAAGTGCAAATACTAGCAATGGCTTATTACCTACACTTAAGTCAATCTTGAGCTGGTTTTTATATGTTCGGAAAGGAAATATAAAGGCGTTTAGGTGTTCTGTCTCGGTGGTATCCACAGGGCCTAGCTTCTGTAAGAGTTTCTACTAGAGGGTAGGTCTTATATTCACGCGTTTTTGAAAAACGTCACTAGTCTTCTGAGGAATTGTTACATGAATTGATACATGGACTTACATGTTCTTTGGTGGGAATAAGGACTGTGAAAGCCAAGTATCCACTTACTGGTGCTCTTAAAATATGTAATCCCGACTATTAGTCAGTGGATGACAGCACACTTTTGTATCAAACATTCAGTTTATCAGGAGCTCACAAACTTTTCCTAATTGTTTTGGTTCTCAGACTTCCCGGCTGCACCAGAAGTCCCTCTGGATATTTAAGCCCGTACCTCTGAGTAAGTATCGTGCCTCTTTGCTGTTAAATACATGCATTTAAAAATTCGCTGCTCACAGTTTTATGTCATATAAAATGAGCAAAAGCTGGCGTGCATAAATGTTGTTAGGCGGCAATTACAAATCTGAGATAAGTACGACGGGACTTCATTTAGGGTGGGAGAGCTTCCACTGGCTCAATTCTTTGTGCGAGTAAACGTGCAGTTCACATGGATACAGGCCTCATTAAATACAAGCTGCTAGTTGCAGTCATCATTTAATCGGCTGTAATATACACACGAGTGATTCAACTAAAGTCTCATACTTGAACTTATTCCAAAGGAGAAAAAATGCAATTGTGTACATTTTTTCATTGTCAAATAAATTGCAGTTTTGTTCCTCTGATTTTTAAATGTCTGAATTACGTCAGTTATTCAAGTTGGATATTGCATACAAAATGAACCTGCAATCGTTCATTCCCATGAAAGTGTTAATACTTGTTCTCCCAGATGTCTCAGAATGGCTCATGCGGAGAAGTGGTCATGTGCACATTTACATACAGATCTTTATGTAACTGCTACATAAAAAATGTACTTTTGTTCCATAGGTTTGATTCAGTCAGTAAATTCAGGATACGTACACGTAATAAAATACAACTGAAATGAACACGAAACATGCATTTTATCTTAGTTTGCTTTAATGATCTGAAGCTGTGGCCACTGCAGTACGTATTTCTCCTTAGTGTGCGGTGTCATTAGTTTTTAGGTGTCAGTGCTTAGGCGCTATTAGTCAAGGACTAATAACTAGATTTTTTGTTTCTGTAATGAATGTTACCACAAGATTTATGGTTGTCACGCACGTATTCACCATCTCGCAGATAATTAACGTTAAAAGTTTTCCAATTTGTATTCAGAAGTCATTTTTCAGCAGACGTAAAATATAAACAATTAAAAAATACCGTTAGGCGTTAGTCCTGGGTCCAATTCTGCGAAGGATTTGAAAACAAATCTTGCAATGAACCTTACTATTAAGCGTAACTGGCTACTGTTTTTTATTTCAAATGGTAATATAAAAATAAAACCACACAGAAAAACTGACCCTTTTATTACAATTTATTCCATTTCCTGTCATTTAAGTGACCAAGTATATATTGTAGCGCTACATTTGTTCATTAGCACAAACCAAGTCAGGCAAATAAATCAGAATAAGTGTTTCAGTGTTTAGGAAATCAAATAATCCCACAAGTCCCACATGAAATAGTTATGGCACGATGCCAACAAAATGATGTGTAGCTATTGTGCTTCTTGTATATACATACAAACATTGGACCATTTTTTCAGAAAAAAAGGGTTTTTTTTGAAGAACCACTTTTGTTTTCCTGTAAGAGGTTTTCTGAAATCCATCAAAATCTGAAGAATCTCTGCATAACAAAGAGACTTAAAACTTATTAAAGGTTCTTCCTGTATGTCCAAGCCAAGAACCATTTACAAACCTTTATTTTCTGTTATGTGGATAACTTGAAGCTTTAATATTTCCATTATAGTAAGACGTTCTATCTTGATATACATGAATTAGTGTTTTCTTGGAGAATATGTGGTATATATTTTTA
Source organism: Brachypetersius gabonensis (assembly GCA_037577145.1). NCBI lineage: Eukaryota > Metazoa > Chordata > Actinopteri > Characiformes > Alestidae > Brachypetersius > Brachypetersius gabonensis. The sequence continues at coordinate 10,609,523 of JBBJLR010000013.1, read as the reverse complement.
GATTTTGGGAATTGGGTCATCTGTATGAATATCTTTACCACATATTCCCCAAGAAAACAGCATTTCTTTTATAACAAGATAAAAACTTCATATTATAATGGAAATATTAAAGCATCAGTTACCTGTATAATGCGAAACAATCACAGAAGCTTTACACTTTGCACAGGCTTGAACTCTGCAGTCATCAGTCATTTGAAAAGATTCTGCCGCTCGATTATCCCATCCTGTTATTGTCCTCTGTTTAACTATCACGCTTGACCTTCTTGCATTCACAAAGTTGAACTAGATGGAGGGTTAGAGAGTAATGGAAATGGAGAGAAAAAAGTCCAAATCGCTCTGTTTTCCCCCTCCTCTGTTCATTCTTTCACACATCTGACAGAAAACTAGACTAAAAGCCTCCACAACCTTCCCTTCTTTTGAATCCCGTTTCAGTCCCTTTGTCTCTGCTTCAAGCTCAAGCTTTGAGACCTCTGTGTGTTTCACAACGGCACGTAGTTAGGCCTACAAATCTTTAACAATTGTTTGTCAGAATAGTTATCTATGGAAATCATCACAACGTCTGTACTTTCTCCACTTTAGCTATAAAGGACACATTTGCTAGCTTTTAAGAAAATATGTACTTTTGTCTGGTCAAATGTTTCTCAGTCTGTGACGCGCTGTCTTACACCTCCAGTCTCTCACCCACTCTATGATAATGCTGAGGTTAATGGAGCTGACTGTTACAGGTAGAAGTACACTGTACCGACCTCACTATTAGCATTCACCCACATTATCCTATTGAACTGAACCCACAATGTGTGTGGGCCAACTACATCTGCATATCTCATTGTGTGTGAATTGATTTAACTTTCTATTATACAAGTCTGTACAGCATTATAGAGACTAGGTACGGTGTGTATCCTCCGTTTACCTCGGAAGCAGGTGTGATGACCAGTTACATTCACTAATCTACCACCTGTGAACAAATTCAAACTCAGATATCCTTAACAAAACTTTATACATTATCTATTTCTATTTTTGCTTGAGTACTGTGCTATATGTACTGTGTATATGACAGTTATTATAGTTATTAAATTGAGCTGTTAGGGAGTAAAGTTAAAGAGTTAATCAAAGTGAAAACTATATGTCCTGGCAAAAATGAAATCATATTTACAGTTTACTCTTACTTTTGAGCTTTATTTTTTTATATTACATCCAAAAATGTTTATGCTTTCCATGCTTATGTCCTGGGGTACAATAAAGGCAAATCGCATTTAGGATACACAATTAAAGAATCATGTTGTACCTTTAAGGGCAAATTTAGGTTTTTGGTAACCCTGTTGTATCCTTTTGCCGAGTAGTGTCTTTATGTAATGCACTCATTGCCGAGGTGTCTTGCTTGGCTTTGTCTACTTCTACCAGAGTCATTAAGTGAAGAAAGCAATATATTTCCTTGCGTGTGGATTTGGGTTACTCTGCCTGCCTCGCTGTGTATCACAGAACAGACGGCTGCCTCCCAGAACAACACACTTTCCAACACACTGGAAAAAAGACACAGCAGAGGCTCAATCTCCAACGTAACATTAGACCCTCTCTGATATTTTTGGTTCTTGAAGCTATATCAGTATAGCAACAGCTAGCTTTCTAGAGTCTATATGGGTTCAACAGGTCAGAGAAATCAGCCGCTGGAATGTGATTGTTTTGTTTCAATTTGATAATGCATGTTATCTGCACAATGACAGAACAACAACTTTCCCTTCCCTGAAGAACCTTTCAATGGACGGTTCTTTAGAGAACAGTTTTTGTATATAAGTGTGGAGAACCTTTTCAAAGAACCTTTAAAACAAATGTCCACATAATGCAAACTTTTTGAATTAGTATAAATGTTACACATTCTGTTCTTTAAGCTACATTAAGGTTCATTGAACATGAATGACAGAAAAAAGAGAACTTTTTTAAAAGTGTACAGATACTTTGTACAGTTCACCGCTGACTAATAGTGGTTACAAACTCTGTGGATGCAGTTGTTTGCAAAGTCCAGATTTGAATATATCTGCCCTGTTATGATTCTATACATCCAGGAAAGATCATGCTTGATCCAGATGTTGCCCGTTTGCAGACTACAATAATTACTCCCTCTGCACATGAAGGACTGTAATGTAAACTGGATCACTGCCTTTCTGGAACTTTTCCCCTGGAAACCTTTTAGGTTGAGGCCATTATTTGTCTTTGGAGATTAATAAACTATGCATTCATTACAAATATGTGATTATGTGGTGGGAGAAATTAGTACATTATGTTTAAAGGAAAAAAAACAATATTTTTAAGCAAAACTGTATAGAAACTGTGGGTCGGGACAATACGTCTTCCTAGACAAGCAGCAAAAGGCCTCCATTTAGCTTCCTGCCCCCAAAATATTATTTAAATATTCATCATAAAGTTACAGTGTCGTTCACCAGCGTTCCACTGAGTGGCCAGGATTAGCATTAAATGCTGGCTGTATTGCTTGTTATCTAGAAATAGAGGGGTTGGAGTATGTGAACTTTGCTCGGCAGATGTTCAGTACACGCACCGTACTGAATTATCATGTGCAATTATATTTTATGCATGTACAAATTAATAACAATAAAAAAAATCTGTTAAATTGCTTAAACCATCATGTAAATCATCAGTGACTACAATGTAACCACAATATAATTAATAAATTGACATAAGTTTATTTTACAGGCCTTTCTTTGTCATAGCTCATTTAAATAACGTGGGTCCTTAATACAAAGTTGACAGAATCCTAAACACAACTATCTTAAAAATGCAAAGACTTAAAACCATCTTCAGAGCTGATATGCAGCATGAAAAATTAGTCCAGTAGTCATGATATTCTGATAAGCTGCAGCTGTACAGCAAGAGCTAGTTTCAATCTGAAAGTGCATCAAAGCGTTATATGTTTTTATAATATGTTTTTTTTTGACATATTGTTTCAATTCCAAAAGAAATATTTTTAGTGCCAAGGACTGGAAATAGTAATAAAGAACACATTATGTGAAAACAGGAGACAGTGCACAGGTAAAGATACCAGAGCATCATATAGAGCATATATCTGTTTTACATTGTGTGAGATAATTATGTCACAGATTACAGTAAAAATCTACCGGGAGGAGGCAGGCAAGTGAACTGGCTGCTCTCCTGATTTCGAAGTGTTTGTAAATGAATTATCCAACACGTGCATGTTGTGGTGAAGGATGCAGCAGAGCTGAAGAGGACAGAGAGGGAGAGGGGGAGGAGAAAGAAGGGTGAAGAAGGGAGCTACGCAGGGGAACCACTGTGTGTAGGAGGAACGACGGGTAGAGAGAAAGAGTAAAAGGTGTGATATACCAAGCCGTGTATGGAAACTATACTTATGTTGTGGGGTTGCGGGCATGAGAGAGCTGTATGTAGAGAGAGAGAGAGAGAGAGAGAGAGAGAGAGAGAGAGAGAGAGAGAGAGAGAGAGAGAGAGAGAGAGAGA
>JBBJLR010000013.1:10583023-10596718 GCA_037577145.1 Brachypetersius gabonensis | reverse complement strand
TTTCAGTGCACCATCCGGGTTCTTTCAGTGCACTGAATTTATCTTGGTTTTCAGTGTGAGCGCACTATGCACTAAAATCGCGCACTAAAAGTGCGCAAGTGCGCGATTTCGGACACACTCAGACTGTGGTATTTAAAGACATTTGTTTTGACATTATGTTTGTAAGTGTATACTTAGTCTATCCATGTAAGTTAAACTTGCAAAGTTGTGAGATGACACTAAATTTTGTCAGCTGCATTGTGATTGGCTATCCCTTTGTGCTTGTGTCTGTGCAACTGGCTTGATCAGTCTGACGAGAAACACAATTTTGACAGCCATGGCGACAGTAAGCCTTTTGGATATAAGGATATGTGACATGTTCTTAAAGTATTTGCACTCTCCGAAAAAATCTTTTTTGCATTTTAGTCACACTAAATAAGATAAACTAAACAGTTTAAACTAAATAGTTTAAAATGTAATGCAGAAGAAGAACAAGAGGAAACAAAAACAGTTTTCAATTTTATTTTCATTTATCAGGAAATAAGTTCTGAAACAGCTTTCATCACACTTATGAATAAGTAATGGCTGTAACTTAACTGGCTAAGCTACCACCATCTCCACACCACTTCATTATTAACACGTTAGCTTTATTCTAGTTGTTGCAGGATCAAAAAGTTCCAAAGTCGTGTCGGGTCAAATCAAGTACGTTTTATTGTCATTTTGACCTTAACACACACAGTACAAAAAATAAAACACTGCAAGACCACTGCAGACAGGACAAAAGTGTGCAAGAAAAAATGCAAGAGCAACAATACAAGACAACATTTAGTGCATCCTTAGTACGCTTGGGAGTAATAAAGGTGTTTTTTAGGCAAAATGTCTTATTGGTTAGCAGTTGTTTGCAACTTCACTTGATCCAATTTTGCACAGTTCTTTCCTCTTATAGTATCATGAACTTTGACTTAATTTGAAGCAAGTGAAGCCTGTTGTGCTCATTGTTCGCCTGGGTATCTCTGTGACTAGACCAGTCACTGCTGCACTGTTGGACGAATATCGGCCACTTCTGGGGAAATCAACCACTGTTCCAAGTTTTCTCCATTTGTTGAAGTACAAGATAGCTATAAATGGATTCTTAACCCTTTCATGTTTGATATGCATCATGGCATGTTGCTTTTTATGTTTACGTAGATTGCCTTTGTCTTCTTATCTGTGTGAAACGTAACAAATAGGCAAAATACTTGACACAGTTTATGGTTGCTGAATAGAATGAAGTTTCTTAAGTAACATCATATGTACACTGTGTTCAATACTTTTCTCTAAAGCATTAATTAGTGTTTAAACTACATATTCTAGCATGTTTGAAAACAGTCCAATACCAATACCACACACAGCCATCTTGGTTATGATTATTTCTCATGCCAGTCAAATAGCTTGTAAAAGTATACTCCTCATGTTGAGCTACAGAAAATGACACTCAATTCCAACAGGGAAAGGTCTGGCGTGTGAGACCAAGTGTTCTGCAACCATCAATAATTGATGAAATAAACCATCAAATAATTAAATAAATAATCCATTTTCATTACCAATCAGACCAATGAGAAGCTAGCTGTGTGAATGCATACAGTGGCAAAAATGAACTGTCGTCAAAAAAAGACAGGTCAGAGTGAGACAGAGTTGCTAAAATGTAAAAAATAAATTCAAATATACTAGTGAAGTCCACAGCATGTCTTTAAATGTTGTTTAAAAGCTTTCTTTAAAGCATTCATTAGCTCTTGGTTGAGATATCTTTCATCATTTTTGACATGCATATGAAATTTTACCCGTGGGTGTGTTTTGCTGTAGCCCCATTCTGAAATTCCCCAGCCCATACATGTCAAACACAAAAACAACTTTTTTGGTTCGTGGCCATGTTAATCAACGAAGCGCCACAGACTTGCTGACTACAGGCAGAGAACTAGCTTTGAAATACTCTGCCAAGGTTTTCGGTTCGGTATGTCATTGCCTACAGTTAGCATACAGGACATTGCCATCCCTTCTTCAAGATTTTGCAAATGATAAAATTTTTCTTTTGTCAATTTAATAAAAGCAGAAACTTGGGAAAGTCATGGCATTTGCAGACTCAATGCAAATGCCATGAACAGCAAACAGCAATTTTGGCAAGTTACTTTTATGCATACAAAAAATGGGTTAAACAAACATGACAAGTGATTTGAAGATATTAAACCAAATAAACTGATACCATTTCCACTTTTGCTTCAGATTCATCCATTTGATCTGTAGTCAAAACTACTTAATAGGTATCATTGTTCTAATACTTCTATAGGACACTGCAATTCCTACCTCACTTTTTTTAAAATAAATTAACAAGTAGATTTCCCTTTTTTTTCCACACAGTGGAGAATCTTTTAGATCTCAGCACTTCTGCTGCTTTACCTGGATATGGTGCTAATCTGGAGCTTGCCCTTCATAGTCTCTCCTTGTGCCAAGGCAACATAATGGTGAGGATACTTTAGGTACTGTCAAAATGTCACAGTGATAAATAAATCTTTGTCTTTACATGTTTCTTTTTTAATATCTTTCTTATTTTTATCTGTCTGTTTTGTCTGTCACAGGCTGCTTTGGAGATAATGTTTTTTTCCAACTCTACACCCTCAAAGGACTACCATTATACCGGTACCTACTAGCAGTCTTAATTCTCAATTCGCTATCTACTATGTAACCAAAAAAGGGGACATCCAGCATACAGTAAACCCCTGCTTAATCAGTTGCGGCTTTAGTCTCTCGTGGATTTTTTTCTAAGAACCGAAATAACAATTGAATCCCGCACATTCGCAGAAACTACTCTGAGGCGGGAGATTTGAGAGTGGCCAATCCGAGAGCATTATTTATTTCTTCTAGCTGCTGATTGGCTGCTGCAGGAGTTCAGTGTAAACTGTACAATACGGATATGGGTTTACCTTTATATTTTCTTTAAGGGTAATGTATTATTTGGGGGCACATTTAGCGCTTACACACACAAAAAAGGCATTTTTTTACCACATCACATAGTTGCGTTTTTTCGCTATACGCGGGTGCCGTAAATGTACAGTAGCATTTACTGTAATCAGTTTGCACATGGCTAGTATATGTGCACAAGACAAACAGATGATATTTCTACCATCACATTTAACATAGGCTGCTCTTTGCCGAGAGTGTTTAGATCCTTTTAGGGAGTGCTATAATTGTTAACAAGTTAAAAAACATTTAAAAATCAAACTAGATGATCTGTTTACTTTAAAACTTTACTATGGAGACTTGATTCATAGTGTTTTTGGGTTGTTATACTGCATTGTGATTTTCATTTAAACCATCTTTTGTGGTCTAAATGCAAGATCACTCAAGAAGGCTTTGACTGCACTTATCTCATATAAAATTAACATTTTAAGCATCTGTATCCTTTGTTCCCCTCTCACAGGCACTGATATTTGGCGCGTGAATGAACAAAAGCTGTTCCATAAGGCATTTGCCACATATGGCAAAGACTTCTCTTTCATTCACAAAATGGTAATTTTGTTAATCGAAAATCTTGAAAGCACCATTGCCAAGACAATGTACCTCTAAACCACAAGTGGGACAAAAGCATTCTGATTTTTTGTGTGTGTTTTTAAGGTAAAGACAAAGCGGATATCACAGTGCGTGGAATTCTACTATCAATCCAAGCGCATTCAAGACAAGCAGAGGAAGCAGAAGGAGATAGAGAAAGAACAGCAGCAGCAACAGATAACCTTTGCTTCAACTAATCAAGTAAACCTATACACTGCAAAACCAGGATGCACATCTAATATATAAAGTTTATCATTTCCCCTTTCCTTTTTAGTGATATTTAGACTGAATGACACAAAACCTCAAAATACCACTTATCTGATATGCACCTAGTCTGTGTTTTTATAATTTAAAGCAAAACAAAAACAAAACTCCCTTGGATCACAGGAAGGGCAGGAGAAACAGCATCCAGACTTTACACTTACTCCTTCCTCAATGTCTATCACATCAACACCTCATTCCACCACACACTGGCCACCTCACCCACACTGGCCATCCCCCACCAGAAGCCCTCCCACAACCACATCACCCACCGCAGCCTTCCCACTCATTTCACAGACTTCGGGCATTCCACACAACCCAGGCAATTCAACACATCCCACATATTTAACTATTTTACCTTTACTGGAAGGTTACAAAAACCTTCAACAAAACTAACAATTCCGTCTTAAAAAAAAAAAGTTGCCACAATCTTCAATATATATTTATTTACAGGCCATGACTCCAGCCAAGATCAGGATGAACCCTATAAATCTGGAAAGACCTATTCATCCACCATCACTGGCAACAAGCTTCCCATGCAAACAATGTGGAAAGTAAGTATTTGGAACATACTGAACAGACAAAACGCAGAAATGTAGAACTGCGTTAAACCAACTCATTTCACAGCTCAGACACATCCATATATATTCATATAATATTCTAATAAGTACTATTGATTGACATCTTTGTCAACTCATGCTTGATCGTTCTCTTCCTTTGCTGCTCAATTGTCAGAATGTTTTACAAGATCAAAAGCAGAAATGCCCACATGAAGATCCATCGGCAGCAACAGGAGGACTGGAGGGAAAGAATTCATCCAAACAGCCACCACAACTTGACCCAGGCCCTTCAGAACCAAGGCCAGACCCTGGCCCATCCAAACCATCTTGCTACACAGACCCATCAAAATCAGCTCTTAACCCAGAGTCTGATCCAGAACCTGGTGCAGTCTCAGGCCCAGCTGGCATTCCTTCAGAATACCAAGACACCAAGTGCTTGTTTCACAACTGCTATTAGTAGCATGGGCCCCACCCAGAGCCCACAAACAGCACCCAAAGCCCCAGCACTCCCCCTTTATACTGGACACCAACAGGCTTGGGGTGCCTTGCATGGTAATTTGGAGTCCAGTGTCTATTATGACCAACTAGAAAGAGCTGGTGGGGTTTGACTTCTATGTCCATAATCTGTTGACAGATGGACTTGAATTATGTACTCTGTATACAGATCAAGAACTGACATGTACCAAGAGACTGACATGTATGGCTTACCTTTGTATATACGTTTTTATTCATGTGCCATTCCAAAAATGAATTTTTTCTAAGAATGATTATGATTGTGCCATCACACTGTTTTGCATTACATAACTCTTCTGCATGCTATAAACTGTTTGATCCTTAGTACAATGTATGGATACTTGTAATCCATACACTTGTATTCCATCCAGATTGACTGTTTTAATCCCTATGGGAGGAGATGCTTACATAAAGTCCATAAAGGATCAGCTGTACGTATATGTTGGATATAGTTGTATTACACTGAGTAATTGTGTCTGAGCGTTTTATTATAACAAGCTTAAATAATAATATGTGTCCCAATCCTAGCGCTGGAGTAAAACTGTTGAGCCAATTGTGTTGAACATGGAAACTATCAAACAGGTAATATGCAAAGCAAGGACAAGTAGTGAATACACTGCATTATAGCAGCAGGGAATAAGAGTTTATGTTGGATCTTCTTTGACCTGGAAAATAAATGTAGCCCTTCATGTCTGGAACCCGTTCAAGCATTTTACAAAGTTAAACACATGGCAAAGTTTAGTGACACTCTACAAAACAATTCCACAGGAACAATTTAAAAATACTTGGCATTCAAATAGTTAACCTAAAAATAATTAAACTAAAACACACCTGAGTCGTTGTTAAAGTGGGCACATACTGTACACGACTGCAGCTTTGAAGTCCAAAGTAGGCTCGTCTATAATTATGGGTATTGAAAGATCTCCTGCCTAGTTCAGGTTCCACCACATTTACAACTAAAAAGCAGTGCAGAAAAAGGGAATGAGGGGAGGGTAATATCCTGCCTGGGTAATTTAAAAAGTAAAATCACTCAAAATCAGATACTACTTAGAAGGAAGCGCAACTGGCAAGACATTTTGACTTTAAAATAACTTAAATAATATGCTGAACAAAAAATAACTCTCGTATTAGTTATAGAAATGGTCAAAAATATATTCATGTGTGTAAATGTTATATATTAGATCATGATGTCAGAAGGTACCCAGGAACCTAACCTCTGCTGCGAATAACATATCTGCTGGTCTCAGAAAGAGCATGACATTACTCAAGACGAAAACACTGATGTAAACTATACTGGTTGTCTGCAAATAGAATTAGCCAAATTAGTAACAACCTCACTGCTGCAGTGCACCACAGAGCTTAAAAAACACTGCTTTGGCCTCACAGACCACATAGAACATGGAAACTGCACCAAGAGAGCGCTTACACTTTGAGTTTAATTTTTGCCGTTTGCTAGACTAGGTTCCTAAAATCCAATTTGTTTAATTAATTCAATACCAAAATCAAAACAGTTCAGGGCTATATTTCAGCAGTAGTCTCCATTTGATGGCCATCCAGGCTTGACAAACCACAAGTTAGCTTGTATTGTCTCGTTATCTTATAATGAGCAGCCAAATGAATACACTATATTGACAAAAGTATTGGGACGTTTTATTCAAATAAATAGACTTTAATATGGAGTTGGTCCTCACATTGCAGTTATAATAATAGCTTCCACTCTTCTCGAAAGGCTTTCCAAAAAATGTGGAGTGTTTCTGTGGGAATTTGTGCCCATTCGTTCTGTAGAGCATTTTTGAGGTCAGGTACGAGAAGGCCTGGCTCAGTCTCCTCTCCAGTTCACCCCAAAGGTGTTGGATGGGGGTCAGTCAAGTTCTTCCACAACGAACTCATCCGACCACGTCGTTATGGAGCTTGCTTTGTCCACTGGGGCACAGTCATGCCGGAATAGAAAGGGTTCTTCCCCAAACTGTGTCCACAAAGTTCAAAGCATGGTGTTGGCCAAAATATCTTGGTACGCTGAAGCGTTAACATTGCGGCCTAGCCCAAACAGTAACGAACAACTGTGTCCCAGTACTTTTGTCCATATAGTTCATATTATTAACAAACTGTCATTTGGTGAGTAATCATCTCGTGTACTTGTCTATTGAAAGAAAACAGGCGAAAAAGGCCTAGCAGATACACACCTTTCACATCGCGTTCAGTCTGAATTTAAAACACAGCCTTTCGGTTCGCGTCAGTTCTGGTTTCTCGTCTTTGATTTCGCCTGATCTGTAAACGATACGTCTGCCTAATCTATAATTACGGCTGACTTCCATGCGGAGTTAAATGGCTAACAGGTCAGATAAAAAGCTGAGCATCCTTCTTTCCCCGTTTTTTTTTTATCCCCAGGAAAGTTGTTTTATTTTGAATAAAACTTTGAATAAAAAACATACCCAAAATCTAATTTTCTCAGGTTATGTACCCAAAGCTTAAAAATGCAGTAGCTACTTTCCAAAGTAGCACAACAAAGCTACAATGCGGTAGACATTTTATTTATTATCCATGGTCTTGTAATAACTTAACTGACGTCCAGAAATGTAATAGGATTTCTTTATTAACTGTTTCTTAATTTGTAAAAAGAAGGAATTTTAAGTATGAAGGAGTTATTAATTTGAAGAAAATTGGAGCTGGTATTTATGTAAAAACTAAATACACAGAACATGCAGCATTGAAACAAACTCTTACTTTTATTGTACTGCATTAAATCATGTGAAAATGAAATGCATATTTTTAAAATAATTTTTGTCTGATATGCAAACACGACAAGGGCTGCTGTCTTATGTGCCAGTCCAGTTTGACAGGTAAAACAGTCCAGTTTGACAGTTCTCTTCTCAGGACCACTCTCACTATCAATGCAAGGGACAGACAATTTCAAACAAGCCACCAGTTTCAAAACTCCACTCCAAGGAGGGACAGTACCACATGACGGGAGCTGATGAAAGCTGAGCTGTTCTGTGTCTCATTTAAAAACAAATCTGTGAAACGCTGGAACTGTAAGTGGCAGAAACGCTTTTAGATCATATTCATGACATTATACCGCCATAAGATTTACATCTGCAACAGTATTTTGCTTTATTATTTGCATTTAGCTTCTAAAATAAAGTGCAGAGGAACAACTGGAATAATTAAGGCCATTAAGGTGAGATAAGTAAAATTACCACAGGAAACAGACCACATTACCTAGCAGCTCAGTGGTTGGGATGACGACTGCAAGACTGACATCGACACTGCAGCCACTATAATGTCAGCATTGCTAGTGAGGGTTTACGTGATGAAGAAGTGCTGCAAAGTGATGTTCTTCAATACCTCTTGCTAGGGGTGGATAGATTAAAGAGTAATTACAGACAAATGCATGCATACATATAAATTAAATTTTAATTGACTAATATCTAAAATAAGTAAACTGATATTTCAGACTGGTAGAATGGTCAATAAGAGGGTTCAAAATTTAGTCTCCAACTTCTAAAAAATGTTTAGATGAGCTACTGCTTTGTCAAAATGGAAATCTGCATTTGCACCAGCGTATTGCAGATAAGATTGGACACCTCTGTTCAGTTTGATTTGAAGTGATCTGCTAAAATAAGTCTACTGACATTTCAGACACATTTTGGTTAATTGCTAAACAACAAACTGAAAACAAACAACTGTGAAACAACTGAGTTTCAGTTGTTCCACAGGGAGAAACAATGAAAGTTCCTGTTGCATTGGCCTATATATTTATTATGCAGTCTGCTTATAGGGACTTTCCACCTCACAACAACGCACAAAAGTAAATAAAGATGCTTCATTTTATTAGCCTCTGAAAATAACACATTGTAGTAATGCACTCATTTCCTCCCTGCAGCACAAATCCTCTTTCTTCACCCTGGTGCAGACGGCATATTCAAAGCCTTCTTTCTTCGTTGGATCTGCATAAACAAAATGACAGACGATCACAAAAGAGAAAATACAAATGCGCAACTTCTATACCTTTGATCTAGGCCTACTGGCGTTTTCTTGTCTGTCTAAAGAGCAGCTTGGTAACTCAAATGCATTTACATGAAACAGCAAATGCCATTTACCACATTAAAAAAGTGTGGCAAGTGTGTTATTCTACACTTGCCAAAAAAATGAAGTAACAATACCTCTGATGAGAGGCTGATGCTTTGCCCCTTTGGCCTTTCACGTCTGCTTCCAAGGTAATGGTGGGTGTTCGGAAGTTGCATTGTGAAGAGGATGCAGGGTCAGCGTTCTGGGGTTTTTAATTGGGTACCGACACTGCAGTGTCAGTCTTTTGCAGAATTTTACATGAGACCAATTGAGTAGGTGGTAGAGCAAGGGAAAGAAAAATTGTTATGCTCAGCCAGACATGGTTCAGTATTAGTCATTTAATAGGTGAAGCAGATGCCTCTGCATGTAAGTAATACTGGTCTCCAAAGGATGCCTTTGTGTTTGTGTTTTACCTGTAGGGTGAGTCAACACGAATGAGGGGGTCTTCTTTGGGAAGTAACTTCTGGGAGACTCTTATCTGATTCTCATACAGCAAAAAATCATCTTCCACCTGGATAAGATAAATGAAATCTTCATTTAATCTTCCGAAATCCCAGCTGCCTCCACTGCCTTCTGATACTGAACTTGTGATGCTAATGCATTAAATGGTAAATCAAATGGCCTACATTTCATCCTCAATTTATATTACACAGAATTTAATAACCAAAGCTCTGATGATTTGCTAAAGGCAATATACTGGGCCTGAGGGAATAATTAACAGGGGCCCTGATGTATACACTCATTTATTATTATTACTATTTACTATCCGTCTTGTGTTACCCTGTATGTACTCACAGTTAGACATGGCACGATACCACTTTATGTCTGATATGGATACAGATACCGATATTGTAAATTTGCATATCTGCCAATACGATACAAATCTGATACTTGAGTCTCTGAGTCTTTTTTTAAAACAGAAAACAAAAAATAATGCTTTCAAACCTTCACACGAATACAAAAATCATAACTGTGTAATAAGCGAGAAACACTGCACAGAGAACATGGTATAGTAAGATGTTCCCTATGGAGTGCTGTTTGTAAAAACAGCTTAAATTTAGAGCGGTCCTTTCTTCATCATTTAGCACAATTTTCACATTTAGAGCTAAATGTGTGCTTTTTTTTTTTTAAATGTTGCTCTAAATCTAAATGTTGTATGACTAAGTGTGGGATTTTAATGTAGCACATTTACAAAGGCGAGATATGCTTATTGGCCACGCCCTGCGTTTTCAATTGGCTTTTACTTAACGTGCCGTAATTATTTTCCGTATTTTTTTTATGCACCGGATCACGTTACGTTTATTCCTTCCTGTTTTCCGAGCCATCTCTACTCACGGTCATAGTGGTGCCACACGAGTCCACACTGAAGTTGAACAGGACTCTGTTGCTGTCAGTAGCCACAGGTGTGCAGGAAGGATCCAGCAGAGTGGTGCTATTGGGGCTGGTGGGAGGGATGGAGCGAGTTGTGTCTGCAACCACAACCATCCTTCCTTTAGGGAGACAAACTGCGAACAAAAGGGGCAAAGATCAAAATCTGTCATGGCAGAGCAAAGTCAAGGTTTCCTAGGTTATCAAAACCCCTCTTTTGTACTCTGTGTATAGTGTATCCATGTGTTTTTGTACCAGCACTCACTCCTGTATCTGGGCATGCAGAGTATCTTTAGACTCAACCCTATTTCCTTTAACAAGATTTTTTTTTACAAGGCAAGAAAGCAGATCTGCGAAATGTTATAAATATACATTCGATTATTTAAAGAAGTTCTTGAACTAGGTCTTGTTAAACAGACAGTAACAAAGAAAGGAGACAATCTTAAACATTTTTTTTGTCGTTTTTTTTAATGCATTCAGCATACTTCCATTACGCATGCATGCAAGTAAAGTGATCAGCCATAAGATCGAAACCACTTGACATAGTGTGTAGGCCACCAAGTGCCTCTAAAACAGCCCTGACCCAGACTCCACTAGACCTCTGAAGGTGTGCTGTTGTCTCTGCCACCAAGACATTAGCAGCAGACCCTGTAGATTGTGAGATGTCATTTCCCATCTAAATTTGACTTGCTGGTTGAATAAAATCAACTTTAAGTGAAAATTTGCCTGTGGTATGAATAATTTCGAGGGTCACTGTATATGCATATATAGTGTTGGGTCAAAAGTCTGAGACCACATTGATCATCTGGACAAATACATTTAATCCCAGAAATAAAAAATATTTTAAAATATTAAAAACAATTCTGAGAAAAATTAGCACATTTAGGCTTTTTCAAGTTTTTTCAGCCTCATTCACTAATATGCGCCTTCAGACGATGCTCAGGTGGATCTGAGCTACTTTTCAAGCGCTTTGAGTTTGAGTGCAAGCCGCAAAAACAAGAACACTTCATGTAAAATTTCTACTTTTCAGTGTTAATATAATTTCTATTGAAAAATGCTACATTAAAATAGAAAATATTTAAGAATAGAACGATCATCAATGGTGGCCTCAGCTGCTGGGCACCGCTGTGCATGCATTTGTATGTATGTTACCCAGCAAATCTCTAACTGGAAATTTGCAGCGCTGGACCAGGGTGTGTTTCACCTTGAGAGTTACCGCATCAGCAGCACTGACCTCCACATTTGCAACCACGTCCTTCAAACTGAAATCCTGCACATACCAGCAGCATTCATGTTCAGTCTCTTTTCAATATTACAGTACTGTATATAAAGACATTCTGCCAGTAAACTGAACTGTGGTTCACTCTGTAAAAAATAGTTGACAACAGTTTGAATGCAGAGCACCAGACCACAAGATGGCACCAAAGGTAAACAAAATGTCTGCTAGAAAACAATATGCATGCGCACACACCTCATATGTCATGCCAGGGCTGTACAGGGGTATCTCCACACTCATGTGGTCATCTCCACTCTTCACCTTGTAACCTCCTAATTGTATAAGATCCCAGTTCAGTGTGCGTCGACCCACATACAGCTCCCACTGCTCATCTTCTGAGCCATAGTGCAGAACCACCACAATTCCACTGTCTGTACAGTTGCCCTCAAGCTTGGCAGGGATAGCTGGGAGGAGGAACGCAGAAAAAACTTGACCACAAATTCATGGGATTTGTAAAGATTGTCAATAATAATAACAATAAAAAAAGATTAGATTAAACAGTTTAATGATTCACTATTACAAATCCAATTTAGTCTAGGCCTAGGCTTTATCTGGAGCTGGGAACCATGTTTTAACTGCATTAAAACGCTCACCTGGTTCTTTTATATCAGACACTACATCAGTGCTATAGCTGTAGGGCTCCTTTTCAGGTAAGATGATGAAGACAAAGGTTAAGGACAAAGTGTGTCTTCTGTAATGTCCACTTATAACCTTAATCAAAAAAGAAAAATGACACCAGGTGTTTTATTCTCACACTCCAGACTGTGAATTGTAGACTGAATATCACACTGTTCTAAAGTAAACACCCACCTTCTGGGTGACCAATGGGTGAGAGAAGGGCACCTGAAGAGCATAGGCATGGCTGCCATTGCCAAAGAGCACTTGTGTTAAAAGAAGACTCCGGTGTTGTGTCTCTGTCCATGTCAGAGTATCATCCCCAACTGTAACATTCAGGAACCGCACGTCAGCAGGGAACACACCCAGGGTTACGGAGAACATACTGGCCGAAGCACCTGTATCTTTGGAGACGACAGAATCCAAACCCAGGAGAGAGGTTAATATTTGATTAATTAATGCCTAAACCATTCAAATACATTAACAGGGATACAAGTGTCCACACAGCGTATGGATGAACACAGGTTTCTGGTGAGTGCCTGTTATAGGAGTGGGTTCTCACTGTTGGTGAGAGCTGGTGTTTCAGGTACATATTGTGTACGGAGTTGTCGGAAAATGCGAAGTTGAGTGTGAAGCCAGAGCACATCCTCCCAGTGATGCATATAATAGAGGTCCACCGCCAGAGCCTGAGCATACTGGCCCTTAATGACAGCACTCTGAGAATGAGAGAATTTTAACATGGATTTAAAATGACTGGAATTTTAAATCTAACCCCTATCTACTGCATCTGTAGCATGAGTGACTACAACAGACATGATTCCCACAACTTTTCAACAAACAGAAACCCTGCTGACTTAAGACTATATCTAATATTTCACAGTTCTACCATTAAGCTCTGACCAATGTAAAACTGAAATTACTCTTTTTGTTTACCTTTAATTGCGCACCATCTCTTTGAAATGGAATCCTGAGCTCCACTGCCTGGTCTTTCAGAGTGGCCTCGTAGCCTCTTTCATGAAAATCGCAGTCATAGAGCATTCGTCCCTGTACTTCCATTTTCATCCCTCCATTTCTAAACCCACCTTGCACCAGAGGAGAAAAGGTGAGAGGGAATGACCAGAGCAAGTGACGGCCATCCAGCAAAGCCTCAGCTAAGAAAAGTGAGATAAGAGGAGTTAAGAGATGAGAAACAGAACAACCCTCAATTATCCACATTTTGATCCTACTCAAAATAACCTTTGCATCAGAGTGAGGAAAAGGTGACCCATGCCTTTGTCAATTAAAATGTAAGGCAGCTTTTTTTATGCACCAAAATTAAGGAAAACAATCTAATGTTCGGGAAGCAACTTCTTTGAAAGACAAAAAACATCTTGCATGTTTTTTTTTTTAAAAACTGAACCAGCACACACACACACACACACACACACACACACACACACACACACACACACACACACACACACACACACACAC
>JBBJLR010000013.1:10559012-10578710 GCA_037577145.1 Brachypetersius gabonensis | reverse complement strand
TATATATATACAAATAATAATGCTTTTAATCACAAATCTGCGAGGGATGTACTTTTATTTGGTTGTCATTAACAATGTCGCTAATTCCTAATAGACTTGTCACGATATTGAAATTTCAAACTCGATACTGATACTAAGGATGGTACTCGATACTATTTACGATACTACATGGGGAGAAAAACAAACGCAGGAACTTTTTAATAAAACATTAATGCGTGTTCAGGGGCCGTTGCATTGGTTCTCTGCAGAGGAGAGCTGAGGGTCCCTATAAAATTTTGCGGTGCTAGGTTTGAGCAGACAAACAAATGCAGTGCCTGTTGAAAATTGTTGTAGTCTGCTGGCAATTTCCGTGAACCGGCAGATGCAAAACTGGCATTTAAGTATAGATATTAGTGCTAATTGATATCCAACTCGATACAAAATTTTAGTATCAATTAGTATCGGAGAATTGATTTTTTTGACAACCCTAAATTCCTAACTATTTCAGATAAAATTCTGTATGATAAGTAGAGAATAATATTTATGCTGCTGTGATTGGTTACACAGCTGACTTTGAGATTTTACCCAACTTTATTATTTTTGTTAAAACTGCCTTTGGGAAAGATTTTTCAATGTGTACTTGAGACATCATGTCACAGATTAAGCACTATAAGGTACTGTGCAACACTTTTAGAAACCTATGCAAACTGTTTAAGGCCATTTTTCTCAGTGTGTGAAAGAATGTCTTTCTGCTGGCAAAGTTAACATTAGAATAAATGCAAACAAACAAGAAAGATTGGTTTTATTTAGGGAAAAAAAGTTAATATTTTGTGTGTCGGTAAGCAGAACACATGTTCAGTTCCAGAATTCTCCTCGATTCCTCCAGCCATTGCTGCTCGGTTTTGTGAAAGTGATTGAGTCAAACCAGGTTTCTGATGGAAATTACAAATGAGATTATTATTATTATAATTATGGCAATGAGCAGTTCTGGGACCGGCCGCCAGGTAGCGCTGTGGAGGCCGGAGTCTCAGCTGTTTGGAGCGGTTGTGATGTAAAACCATCCCGCCAGCCTCGTCACTCTCCTCCATTTAGTCACACGTTGCGAGATCCTGTTCGTTCATCGCCGGGTTTTGAGCACTAAAATCAGATGGACTTCACGATCCGCGCCGCCACGCTCGAGGACTGCAAGGACGTCGCGCGCATGATCATGGTGAGCAGCGCGAGCAGCGCACGTGTAGCAGCAGGACTGTGCCGTCATCACTCGCACGGTGGTGCTGCGTCACCGGCAACGATTATAAACAGCGGCGTCATAGTTTTTAATGAAATGTCATCGATTTTATTCTTAATCCTGATAAGTCCCCACTGAACCCGGTGGGCTGAGAGCTGTGATGCAGCCTGACCGTGCACAGACCCTAAACACACACACACACACACACACACACACACACACACACACACACACACACACAGTAGCCTATATGGACAATGATCTTGGGATACAGTGCTTAATTATTAAGTACAGGTCCCCTTACTTCCAGTGAAGAGAAAACTTAATGCTTAAAGACACTTTGGAGAACTCCATTTTAAAGTCTATGTACTTGAAAGTCCCTGTTGGTGTAATGGTCAATACTTTTGTCCACATAGTGTAACTGAGCCCTTAGTAAATACAAGAAATAAAGTGGGATGAATATTGAACCGCATATGCAATGTTAATAATCCCATTGTCGTTTTTGCACCAGGAGCTGGCAGAGTATGAGAAAGTCGCAGACCGTGTGAAGATCACACAAAAAGGTATACCCACCTCAGATGGCTTCAGGTTATGGGGAAATTCCACCCATTTCCCAGAATTTCTAGGTGAAATGTAAGCAGTTCTTTTGGGTGGTTTAATGTAGAGTGGTGTATTGTGGACGGCTGTTTTTGTTTGTAACCCATATAGATCTGGAGCAGGATGGCTTCTCTAAAAACCCATTTTTCCATGGAATAATCGCTGAGGTTCCTGAACAGCTCAGGACAAAAGATGGTGAGAAACACTAAAAGCACATCAGCATTCGCAGGTGCCTTTAGTCTGCACAAGCTGTAATCTTTTTTTTATGTCGTGTTAGTATTAGTAGTAATCAGCATCACATTTGGGCAACTTCCATCACCTGGGAAACAGAAAGCCTGACTCAAAACACACTAATATCTGAAGCAAACTGACAGCACCTACAGAGTAGCCATTACAGAGTCCATGTCTTTTCCTAATTTGTTATTTAAAAAAAAAAAGGAAATAACGTTCTCTTTGGTCCGTGGTGCTCAGCTGTACCTGCAGACAGGACAGAATTTAAAATAATAGAATGCTGGTGCAGCCTCGATGTTGCCTAATCATGGTCACACATCATTTGTAGCTGAGCTTCTTCACTGTTCCATAATGGTTCTCTCCTCCCCTGTAGGTTTTTTGTCTTGCCTCTGTTTCTCACGTTTGAATCAACCTGTGATTCATTCCCACCGCAGCTTGTAACGCCTCCAGCTGTATTCGACCTCATTATGAAACTACAGTGAAGTGTGGCTTTGTGTGAGGAGCTTGTGTGTTCAGCTCTGTCACCAAATCAAAAGACTCATTTTTGTAATTGTAAAATTGTTTGCTTGTTTCAGGTCACACTAAAGCGGGTTATGCCCTGTACTTTTACTCATATAGTTCATGGAAAGGCCGGGCTGTGTACATGGAGGACTTGTACGTGATGCCAGAGTTTAGAGGTGAGTGACTTTAGTGTGTGAAATATAAATTGAAATATAAATTAAATGACCTGATCTGGCAAAATGGTATCATTGAAAAGATGAAAAAATAAGCTTTAAAATGATATCTTGGTCAAAGCTGTATCTTAAACGGTTGTCAAGTTACAATTGTTTGAATTATGGTCTCGCAGCACCATTTTCCAACTGAAAAACTGAGAAAATAGCATTTAAAGTTTTTTGTCAGTTTTTTGTTGATATCTTTAACGATCCATAGCATTCAAAGAGATGCACCCAGTATTCAACAACAAAAATTTACTACAGGCATTTAGATACTTAGAAAAACATATGAAATCAGACTGAAGCTTCAATTATTTAAAAAATTTGTATTAAATATCAAATAATTAATATTTTTGTAAGATTTGAGAGCTGCAACTCAACTTAAATAGACATTTAAGTACATTTTCACAATTAGTTCTATGATGAAACTTTGGGAGATTAATTTTAAAGACCTTTTCTTTCATATAAGACCAAAAAAGACAAATCGACAGACCTCCGACTCGGCAGATCCGGTCACATATATATATATATATATATTCTTCTCTGCTTATGAACTGAAATCACCTGAACTTTGTCCATGTTTGCAGGTAAAGGCATCGGCAAGGCACTGATGAGCAAAGTTGCACAGGTGATTGGTGTTTGATATTTGTTCTTATTCAGGTACGAGTAACAAAGCTGGTCCATGTGGAAGCTTCACAAAAGAAGTCTAGTTTGTTACTGCAGTCGTCTCATATCACCTCTTATTAATGTTTATCAATGTTAATGTTATTAATGGTGGGTTCTTCATTATCTCCAGCTGGGTCTGGCTGCTGGTTGCACTCAACTGAATTTTACCGTGTTGGACTGGAATAAGCCATCACTCGATTTCTACCTGAGCCAGGGCTGCACCAACGTGACCTCTGACCTGGGCTACCAGTGCATGCGATGCGAGGGGGATGCCCTGGAACACCTGGCCCAGGGAGACCCCTAAATATCAGGGTACAGCCACCCCCTACATCCTCAACCAAAATCAATAAGCTACAACTTAGTGCTCCAACACAGGGAAAACGCAAAGGAACCAATCAAGAAGCAAAAATGTTTCACATTTTATGTGACTTCACTCCGTTCCGTCTTTATCTGTAGGGTTTTTTTCCTCTTAATGTTCTCTTTCAAGTGTCTCTTTTTCAGGTGTGTTACTATCCACCAAAGAATCAAGTTAGTTTTCTGTTTACTGTGGTAATATATCAGGTTGCTCATGTTACTGTACTGTCTACCTGTTGTTAGGGTCAACGTTTTTAGATGTTTACAGAGTACCAGAGGTCATATTTGATGTTTGCATTGTTTGTACTGTAGGTCAAAGTCCATGTCCACCATGTAATGATCGGTGTGTTTAGATAAATACCAAGCTGTTAAAGCACGACTGCACAGCTGCTCCTTTAGGACCGGCGTCCAGCACAGCCTGGTGGGTTTTTTTTTTTTTTTTTCCACACACGTTTTTTAGTTCACCTGTTCAGGTTTAATGGGTGTCTTTATGTAGGCAAACGGCCAAACTGTGCTGGACTGCATGACTGCAGCCCTGATCTGGAAGGTTTTTTGTGTGAGTGTGTCAGGAATGTTTCATTGGTTTAATGTGTTTACAAATGTGCTTCTCAAAGACAGTGTCCTTTAACATACAGCACGAGAAATTCCACCTGTTGTTACAATAGCACAATGCACATCTAGCAGAGTAAATGAATAAACATACATGTAACTTAATGTTTTTATTGTCTCCAAAGTGGTAAGGGCATAAGGCAAAACTATTCTTAATGTAACTTAATGTAAAGAGGTGTAAGGAAGTTTGGAGCATTTTAATGAATGTTTTTTGTTTTTTTTTTGGACAAAGCATTACAGTCAATATTTTAGAGCAGTCTTTTTTAATTTTGCTCCTGGGGAGCCACAGCACTGCACAATTTCAGGTATTTTTTTGATTCGACACACTGGATCCAGTTCATCAGCTAATTATGGATGAGTTGGGCTGGTGCAGTGATTTGTGCCATCTTGCATTTACGAAATGGTTATTGTTACAGTTATTATATAACATGACGCTCTTTTAGGGCTACACATTTAGTCATCATTTACATTTACATTTAAGGCATATGGCTGACGCTCTTATCCAGAGCGACGTACATCAGTGCTTAAGAAGTCCACGACTGTTTCTTACCTGAAAAACAGCTTAAATCCAAGTCAACTGTTTAACCAAGATACTGCAGTCAGAGCATCTATACTACAACTGTCAAATAATAATTGGCCAACACCCAACCCAGCAATACATAAGCCATAGAGAAGAACAACGCAAGTCATAAAGAAGTCAAGCAAATGTATTTATTTATTTATTTATTTATTTATTTATTTATTTATTTTCATCAGTAAGCAACAACAATCTACCTTGTATCTATACATGAAGAACCCTAAGAACAATGTCCTTTACTCATAATTGACCATCATGCTGCTGTCTTGTCAGTGGGAATTGCAGAAACGGTCTTTTGGGGTGCTGGCAGATTAGTGAGAAATAAAATATAAAGCACTACAAGAGTGCACTGCAATGTTCAAGTCTATTTATATCAGTTTGTGTAGATGGGGACTTGACTGCACTTTCCTCTACAAGACTGTTTATCTTTCCTCTAAGAAGGTGGTCTTCTCTGACAGTAAAACTTGTTTAGCAAGATAGCCCTGTTGTATTTTAGGGTGTCTGCCAAGTAGTACGCTGGGAACTGGGCCTGGTGTTGTTCAAGCAACCCAACAGAGCTTAGTTGATGTCATAACCGTGTACAAGTTACAGCCTGACATTTTGTGTGTGTGTGTGTGTGTGTGTGAAGATAGCTGACATCTTTTTAACTGTGTGTTTTATTTCATGCATATTATTCTGTTATACATACAGTTGTATTCTGATGTTTGTGCCCATTTTGTTGATCGTCCACGTTCTTTACAGAAAACACACCTCTGCACTTTTACATTTACTGTTTGTTTGTTGAACATATTTCAAAAAGGTTTAAAACAAAATGTGGCCTGTAATGACAAATGCTACCTTTTATACCTTGCTTTACCTTTTCTTAAACTTAGCCAACAAATTGTGCACTATAATGTTTAAAATGTGTGCTTGTCTGTTATTTTCTTACATTTGTGTGGAGCATTGGTAGCGTCTTTTGTCATGGTTTGACGTCCTTAAACATGTTGTTACAAGCTGCTGTATTGTGAGGATCCTCCTGCAGATGCCCACTGATTACCATGTTGCCACTTTCCTGCTAATAAAGCTCGAACACAACTCTGTGATTGTGGTGATCTGCTCATCTTGTGTAATTCTGGCAGCCTGTTTTCTGTTATCTTGAAGGGCAAAATGAAAAGGTCACTGACCGGAGGGTGCTGTTTGCTGTGTGCTGGTTTTGTTCCAGTTTATAACATGCTCTATTTTAAAGGGCCTCAACTGGAGCCGCGTTCAAATCAACAAAAGCAGCGCCACCTTGTGGTTGGTAGGAAATCGGGCTCAAGAGGCGTGCAAGAGTTCACTGAGGTGATGAATCCAACTGTTCAGGCAGAGTGACAGGATGTGTGCTGTGCGCTGACACTTATATGGACGCCAAAGCAGGTTGCTTTGGAGAAGCAGACACGCCGTTATTACAAACAAACTTTAAACAGCAGTGAATTCAGCCGGAGGTGTACTGGCATAATAATGTTGGCTGATCACGGAGGATGTTTATAGAACAAAAGACGCGCAAAAGCTAATTTTTCTGTAACCAAAGTGCAAAAAGGGTGCAGAATATGATCTGAAATTGCACGTGTTGATTCTGAAGTAAACCCAAAATTATATCACCCCCCTTCCACCCCCCTACAAAAAGAATACTTGGCATAATACCATAGGGAAGGAAGTCTGGAAGTCTCTCTCTCTCTCTCTCTCTCTCTCTTTTTCCACTGAGTGCGCAGTGCTGCTCGCGCTGTGCTGCAGCGTTTCTCAGCTCGTGGACGTGAAGACGCGCTTGCAGACGCGACCTTTCACCCACTGTCTCCCTCTCCGTCCGTCAGAGCGCGCGAGGTAGACGCCACTTTTTTGGGGGTTTTTTCAATATTTTTCTTTTTTTGATTTTGCAAACCGGCAATCTGTTTTTTCCCATTTGTTTTGCACTTGCAGAAGCGGTTTCGTGGCACATGCTCGTCGTTTTGGTGATTTAAAGGGCCAACATCTGGGATCGCGCTTAAGATCGGCGCAGAGCGCGCGCTCAAGGACCTGCAGCAAACACAAACACGCACACACGCGTCCACGCTAGCACGCGCAGACGCTCATCGCCGAGAGCCCGACATGCGCCCGCGCGGCGCGTCTGTGGCGCGCGCTAAGGGACCCGCGTTGGCGCGCTGAAGCCGTCATGCAGCGCCTCGTGCTCCGGAGACGCGGGCGCGCGCTGCGCTTCGCCTGCTCGGCCGTGGCCGTGGCGGCGCTCGCGCTGGCCGCGTGCAGCGCCCTGCTCACCGCGTGGACGTGGCGCCAGAGCAGAGAACTCAGCAGATCCGTACAGAGCCTGAAAGAGAGACTGGAACAGGTACACACACACACACGCGTGCGCACGCACGTGCGCTTCCTATACGTTCACAGAAAGGTCCAGCATTCAGGCGATGTGTTATGCTTTATGGGAAACTGTCTCCAGGACAGTCCTGTGAAGAAAAAAAATGTGTTGAGTGCCCTAAAATACAGTACAGAAATTGCCTGAGAAAATGCACTGGATAAATGCAATGTATGGAAAATCAGACGCTGTGTTGAGTATTTATGGGGCAATGTGTGAGTTCATGTGAGTGAAGTGATATATGACACCATGAGGTGTTATGGTCCAGTGTGCTGGGTATGGAGCAGTGTTGTTATTGTACAGCGTTGAGATCGTGATGGAAGAGGGTGGTTAATTACGCTGGTGTAATATGACAGTGTGCATTATTGTGGGACGATGTGTGTGGTATGACTGAACAGTATGTAAGGTATTATGTGACATGTGGTAGATGATTTGGGGCGCATAGGCAGTGAAAAGAAAAGATTGCATGCGAAACTACAGATTTTATAATAAATCTATATTGAATAGGCTGTCACATAATGGCTTAGAATAAAGGAGCTCATCTGATGCTGCAGAGTTTGTGTTAGAAATCTTCTAGTCCCTCATCAGCAGTCAACGTCTGGCCACAGGACATATTTGTCTTCCTATTTTTGGTTGGTTGACTGTTCTCAGTCCAGCAGCACTACTGTGTGTGATCCACTCTGTGCAGCACACACACACACACACACACACACAAACATTCCACCACCATGTCAGTGTCACTACTGTGCTGATAATGATCCACCCCCACATTATGCCTGCTCACTGGTGGTCCTGACCATTAATTAATTGTATGAAGTGGCCAAACAAGAGTTGCAGAAAATCTAATGGACTCTTTCTATCTATAGTCTGTAACTGTGAACAATATACTGCACCAGTATTGTAAGACTACTGATTTGGTGCTGATAAAATGCACAATGAGTGTAGATAGAGGGTAGGTGTACAATATAAAGCTGTGAATATATAGTACCAAACAGCCAAAACATTAATATTGTCTATTGTCTGCATTATATTGTATATGTATTCTTTATGCTGTTGAAACAGCTCTGACCTCTGAGGTGATATCTGGCACCAAGATATTAGCAGAAGGTCCTATGAGTTGCAATTTGGGGCCTCTGTGGATTGGATTCGTTGATGTCCCACAAATGCGTGATTACATTGAGATCTGAGGAATTTGGTGGCCAAATCAACACCCTTAACTCATTGTCATGTTCCTTAACCGCTGCCATTACGAAAATATGTTGCAATGAAGGGGTGTGTTTGGTCTCTAGCCGTGTTTAGGTAGGTGGTACATGTAACATCCGCATAGATGCCAGGACCCAAGGTTTCTCACTAGGGTCTAGGGATCATTGTGCAGAGCATCGCACTGCCTCTGCCAGCCTGGCTTCTGCCCATAGTGCATCTCTTACCCAGGCAGGCAACTCACATACCCGGCCATCCACATAATGTAAAAGAAAACGTTGTTCATCAGACTACCATCTTCCATTGCTCAATAGTCCAGTTATTATGCCAATGTGCCCTTTATAGCCACATTTGCAATGGATAGGAGTAAGCATGGGCACCCTGATCGGTCTCAAACAGCAATACAGCCTCAAACACAGCAAGGTGACACCTTCCTGTCATGGCCAGTATTAACTTTTTCAGCAATTTGTGGTACAGCGACTCTTCTGCAAGATCAGAACAGAAAGGCTAACTTTTTCTCCCCATGGGTATCAGTGAGCTCTGGCCACCCGTGATTTACTTTTGCATTACTTTCGGTAGGTACTAACCACAGCATACCAAGAACACTCCACAAGTGTATTGGAGATGGTCTGACACAGGCTAGCCATCAGAGTTTGGGTCTTATCAAAGCGGCTCTGATTTTTACATTTGCCCATTTACCTCCAATGCAGCAACTTCAAGAACTATTTCCATTTCCATTTACTTCAAGAACTGACTGTTGTCTTGCTGCCTAATACATTCCATAGGTGCCACTGTTATTCACACCACCTGTCAGTGGTTTTAAAGTTGCGGCTGTTTGGTTTATGTGATATAAATGATTACTTTTAGCAGTCTGTTAGCTGTTACTTGTCCTCAGTTTCGTCATAGTTGTTTTGAATGCAGCCCTCCCTATCGCTGCAGTCTCTTTGGGCTCAGTGACGGTCGAGCCGGGAAAAGACACACACACAAACACACACCATAATGTTGTTTTGATGGCCGTAGGGCAGCTTCGCAGTGCTGGGGGTCTTGTGGGGCGTTTTTACTGCTCTTTGCGCTCTGACTGATGGTTTATTTCATCTTGCGCTCTGTGCCAAGCCCGATGGCTGCGCTGCCAGCTGCGGTCCGTGTTTAGCGCAGTTTACTGGAAGTTACTGCGCTGTTTGGCGCGCGGCTGTCGGCGGACGCCGAGTTTGAGAGAATCGGCTGTCGCGTCGCGCGGCTGTAATTATGGCTGAGTTATGGCTGTGTGAGTGAGCCGAGATCGATGGGCAAGCGCTTAAAGGCGCGATGCCGTCAGCTCCAGCCCGGCCTGTATTGTGGTGCGCGGATAAAGCGCAGTTAATTGCACAGTGCGACGCGCAAGATGCGCTCACTCGCGCGCACGCCCACGCGCACCCAGACACGCATGCACATGCTGAATCAGCGAGCACGCACAGGAGACACATGACCTGCCCACTGCTTTTGTGCTGTTCAGACTTTTAGCCTGACCTCGTGTTAACTCTGGTCAAATAAACAAAGCTGCACACAGAATTCAATTTTTTATATCAATCAACCATAGCATTACAACCACCTGCCTAATATAGCTTAGGTCCACCTGCACCCAGAACAAGTCTGACACATCGAGGCACGGACTGCAAAAGACATCTGAAGGTGTGCTTTGGTATTTGGCACCAAGACATTACCAGCAGATATTTTCATTCCTGTGAGTCTGCGAGGTGAGACCTGCACGGATCGGACTAGTTTGTCCAGCACATCCCACAGGTGCTCAGTCAGATTGGGATCTGGGAAATTTAGAAGCCAAGTCAACACCTTTATCATGTTTCTCAAACTATTCCTGAACTATTTTTAATGTGTGAGGGTGTATTATCTTGCTGAAAGGGCCCCCTGCCTTTAAGAAAGATGGTTGCCATGAAGGGGTGTACTTGGCCTCCAATAATGTTTAGGTAGGTGATGTGTCATAATATCCACATCAATGCCAGGAACCAAGATTTCCCAGCAGAACTTTGCCCAGATCATCACACTGCCTTCCCCAGCCTGCCCACATGCCCACTATAGGAGCTTTAAATGGTATACAGGGGTCAGCATGGGCACTCTGACACTCTATGGCAACACAGGTTCATACACAGCAAGATTTCTCTCACAGGCATTAGCTTTTTAAATAGTCTGTGCTACAGTTGCTCTTCTGTGGAGTTGGACCATGTGGCCTTGACAGCCCATGACCCTGTCACTGGTCGGCCTTTTTACTACTTTTTACTACTGTTCACACTCTGTGCTGTAGTGTGTTCATGTATGACAGAATGGTCAACTTACACTTTACATATAATGAACACGCATGACCTGCCGATTTGAAGATGCTCTGTCCCAGTCATCAAACTATTAGAATTTGGTCTGGGTTGCTCAGATGTTTGCTTGTTTTTCTAGCAACCTCAAGAACTGAGTGTTCACTAAAATTTCCCACCCCTTGACTGCTGACACTGTAACAAGATAATCTTTGTTAGTCAGTCCCCCATCAGTGGTTTTGATGATGTGGCTGTGTGTGTGTGTGTATGTGTGTGTGTGTGTGTGTATACATACATATATGTTGCCAAAAACTGCATCAGGACGTTGCGTAATCTCTTCATGCAGCAGGTTCCTAGCTCAAAGACTGCTCAGATTGCTGACTGAGCTCGTCTGGCTACTCTATATTTTTGCTAACGTTTTCCTTTCTTCGCTGTTTCTGCTCTCAGAGAGGGAGTTGAAACATTTCATGAATGTGAGGCATGCGTTAAGAATGTATAAGATGTGGCAAACACTTTTGGCTTAAACCAGGGGTGGGGGGCTATTAACAGACACGACAGAGTGGGTGCCAAACTCTGGGGGGCTGTTTGTGTCTAGTGGAAAAATGTCTGTGGGTTTGATTATTTCACAGGCTTCAGCTAGTTTGTGGGTGACCACAAGAGACATCAATTAATATGAACTTACTCATCCTGTCTAACCCTCTGAAACCATATACCGCAGATTGCAATCTCTCTCTCTCTCTCTATGTCTCTCTCTCTCTCTCTCTCACCAGGTGAATATGCAACGTAAGGCTATTGTCCAGCTGTTCTTGGAAAAAAGAGAATTTCTTGAGGCCCAGCGAGTGAGGAGAGAAGGTACTGTGGAAATAAATGACATGTATGATGCCGTATTGGTGTTGTACACAAACCAGTACAAGTACATTGGGAAATGGACGAACACAAGAAATGAATGACTGGCGTGAATTTTGGACCCCATGTATCACAACAGAGAGAGGCAGATATGGAAATGAAATATACTCTGTGTCATTGTAGCCACGGTGGTCAAAGTGTAGTCTTAAAAATGAAGATGAAAGGAAGAGGTTTTTGGAGCGATGCCACAGAAGAACGTCTTAGATTCCCTAAAGAAACCCTTAATGTTTTTAAGGGTCTCAGCTGAAACCACTCAGCTAAAATATTTTAAGGGAACCAGCAAGTACAAGTCAGGTTTGTTCACTACAATTACAGAAATCAGACGTCTGCAGATTTTAATGCCTATAAAAGCTACAGAAAGTTATTGCATGAAACAGTAATGAATGGTCACAACCACATGAGAGATTTGAAAATGTGGAATTTCAGTTGAAATGTAGCAAACAAATGTACTAAATGGGGTTGTTTGTAGCAATGCTGTAGAAGAACCATTTTGGTTCCCGAAGGAACCTTTCAATTGTGTGGCTTCTGAGGCCCTTAAAGAACCATCCATTACAAGACTCTTTATGGAACCTAACTCAGTTTTCCTGTGTCATCAGTCCAAACAATCCTTTTTTAAGTCTTTATTTTTAAGACTATATTTCACGTTTGGCCACCATCGTCAAAAGGTGCCTCAGATTGCCATCTCAGGCAACCAGAAAGGGACCATCTTTAGCCTTTGCGTGTGATATTTACAGAGACGAAGAAACCTTGGACAACATGGCAGCTTGGGTAAACCATTGGGCACATGTTTCTAAAAGCTGCAACAGGAAGCAGTAGGCAGCTCGCTAACTGACGGGAGAAATTGCAGGTTAGAGCTGAATGGACGTACACCCAGTAAAACCAACTGGCACGAGGGCTGCACAGGCTTGGTGGTTTTAGGGACATTGTAAAATAAGTGACCCTCTTGCTGAAGCCTGAAATAGTTTCAATTTGCTATTTTGTGTAATTACGAATGGCCTTTGATAGCTGTTGTAATTATGTGATAAGACATCTGGCCTGGTTGCCCAAGTGCGGAACATTACTTGTTGTGCTAACAGTGGAAAACAGACGTGCTGTAATAGTGGCCAAAAACGACTGACCAGAAAAACAGACAAGGTCTATTAGAGCATAATGAACAGACGAAGAGCTTCAACTGACACCTGACAGCCATTTGAAATCAGAGCCAAAATGCTTATCCGCAATCGTTCCTTGAGGCATCATCGATCTCCTGCCTATAAATAGCATCCTTTGGGGACAGTGGTGGGGGCTGAGAGTTCATCCAGCTCGCCAGCAATAACAGTCGCGTGAACCGCTTGTCGGGGCTCCCTTTGATGTTTACAGTTTGTGGTCTGAGCCGTATCAGATCATTTGCTGCACATTTTGATGGACTATTGGGGGTTCACGCAGCTCCCATAAGCCCAGACGCTGGGGAAAAAACCCTCCACTGGAGAGGGCCGAGAAAAAAATCTCTCTTCGCCCATTTTTCAAGGTGGATTGTTTAATTTATTGCACTTACTTGAATAGTAGCCACGGCCGTTGCTCTCTCCCGTTTCACAGGAATCTTTACGGCCCCTTCAGGGTCACGAAAGAGCCACAGACCCTAGCAGTCTCTCTCTTCATTTGTTTTCCATTTTTTTCCGTCTCACTGCTATTTTTTTTTTTTTTTCAATTTGTTGACTGGAACCATCTGGCTGGGTGAAAATAAAAAAATACTGTGCATGGCTGCGTGCTTGCTGAAAACAATGGCTGAAAGGTGTAGAAAAGAGGAAGGCAAGGAAATATTTGACCATCTGGACAGACAATCATGGTCTCAGCTGGTCTATGAATGATTCTAGATTAATTCATGATGTTTGAATCTGCACAAATGCTATAACCTGTAAGTTACAGGCAAACAGATAACTTATTATTCTTATCTCTGTACCAGAATTCACTCCAGAAGTATTTATTATTTATACCAAAACATCTCCTTTTTATTCCTTTGGCAAGTGGGAACAGGCAGAGGAAAAAATGCAAATGGAAAAAAAGTGGCTTCTCACTTTGAAAGTAAGTTCTCTCTCTCTCTCTCTGTCTCTGTCTCTCTCTCTCTCTCTATATATATATATATATATATATGTGTGTATGTGTGTGTGTGTGTGTGTGTGTGTATGTGTGTGTGTGTGTGTGTGTGATTACACCATTGCTAAGTACTAAACCAAGCTTTATTTTCCAACAGTAACCAAAGACTCCCTGCAAAAAGGTAAGTTATGACAAACAGGGTCAGTTGCAGTAGGACTGTGTCATGTTGATTCTTCATTACTGATGTGTGTTTTGTGTGTGTGTGTGTGTGTGTGTGTGTGTGTTACAGTAGGGAGTGAGGGAATCATTAAGGGTTGGACTGAACAGCAGCTGAATATGACCCAAGCTGTGCATTATAACGCAGACACCGGCACCTTCAGAGTGGTGCGGAGGGGTGTCTACTTCCTTTACTGTCAGGTAAGTGGGGGGAAACTGGTCATTTCTTCCTTTTACCAGCAGACTGTATGCATGGAAGAATCCAATGAAATTTTAACATTTTGAACTGTAGATTTATTATTTAGGCTATTAGATGTTATATTAGTTATAATATCACAACCACAATAGTCAATACTGTGAAATGTAAATGGTATGAAGTAATGAGAGTGAGGAAGGGAAATGCAGACCTGCTGATTGGTCCTTGGAACGATGCCACAGAATAACCACTTTTCCTTTCCAAACACTCTTTTATCCTTTAGAGAACTGACGTTAGCTCATAACAACATTTTGGCAGCTTTATTTTTAAAGATAATTATCAGAAAAATAAAAATGTACACAATATTTGGTGTCCAAAGCGTCTTTATTTCTGCACTGGTGCCGTGTGAATGATTTAGAAAACAAGAAACACAAGATTTTGTCTGAATCTATTGGGTGATAAAACTATTATTATGCCATTTTCGAAGCTCCAAGGCAGAGGTAAAGAAGGACATATTTGACACCGAATAAGCCCATTTAATAAAGAAAATGCTGTCTTGGTATGCTCAAGCATTAAGGTTGTCCATCGCTGGAAGTAAGGGGCCTAGCCTAAACCCTGACAACCGTATGCCAGAGTTTAGGTTCCTTTTTGTGCAATTTCTGTTTTCAGTCTACCGCCCAAATTTTACTCTCTCCAGTTCTCTCACCTTCTGCTTCCTTTCTGCCGCAGGTGCACTTCAATGAGAATCAGAGTCAGTATGTGAAGCTTGAAGTGTCTGTCCCGAAAGGCCCCTCACTGCAGTGCATGGAGGGATACGGCACTACTCCAGCAGCCGGCTCGCACCAGTTCCACTTCCTGAAGCCCTGCCAGGTTTCTGGCCTGCTGCTCCTAGACAAGGGGGCTGAGTTGAAGGCGGTTACAGGGAGCTCCTTCAATCTGCAGGCCTCAGGCAGACATTACTTCGGCCTTTTCAAGGTTAACTAAAAGACGTTCCAGCCTTACTGACTACACAACTTTTTGGAGGACTACAGTAGTCAAAAGTCACTGGCTCCGAGGACCACTGTTGTTGTTTCTTTTGTTAAACCTGCATCTGTGTCTTCCCACCTGATGCCTCAGCTTTTGGTTGTTTCCGCTGGCGAAGAAGGTAGATTCAGAGACCTGTAAGTGGTTTAAAAGAAGACTGCAAGTGCAAAGGTGGCATTAATAAAAAAAAGGCAGGATTTCAGAGCATTCTGAACTGTTGGACCATTTTACAGTGGATCTGTTTTGGATGACCATCTTTGCTAAAAATGGTAGTATTTTTATTGTAGCATGCTAAAGACAATGCTCCACGAACACGAGTGCCTGAAAGTGTGGAGTGGTCAGACCGAACACAGAGATTAGAGATGACGGAGGAACCACTGGACATGGTAGCTTTGATCTCCGATTGTTTGGTTGGACCAAACACTTGCCCTAAACCATACGTGCCTATTATTGTTCAGCCATGAAAAAAAGAGGGTTTAGGTTTGTGACAATTTTAATCAAATATGCACCGAATTATACTCATTTCTTTATAATGACCTTCACAACCACTCTATTTAGCTTCAAGTCTGACATTGTGCTTTTAGTGTCTGGTATACTGTACTGTAAATGGTTTTGACTTCAGATTGTGAAAATACAGTACGGGTTGGCGGCTGGTTTCATATTGCAGCTCTTTGTGTTTGTTGATGGAGATTAATTGTTTAATGAAGTCAATATGCATTTGTCTTTTTTTGTACAATTCAATTTTATACACGTTTTTTTTACGGTAAAGTTTTAGTTTTGTATACTGTCTTTGTTGCATTTAATCTTACTGATTAGCAGTGCGTGAAACAGCTAGTGTTTTACTGTGACCAAAAATATATCAGGGTCTCTTGGCCTTAGGTCTTCCATAAATATTGCCATTACTGTTAATTAAATCTGAAATGGAAACTTTGCCATTGTAAACACACTTTGTTGCAATTGGATTTCCTAATCATGCCTCTGCTTCCCTTTTGTATATCCTGCTGGGGGGCAGTCCCACTCCATCCCCACCCCCAGCACCCCGTGTTTCCCCCTACAGCCCCTCTCCATTTCCCCATGCTTCCAGCTCTCACTTCCTGTATCATTATCTTGGCCGAATAGTTGAAAACCTTGGAGGAAAAACATGTGCTTGTTTGTCTCTCCATCCAGTCTTTCCCCCTTTTTTTCTACATTTTTTTTTCACGTTTTGGGGTTG
This sequence comes from Brachypetersius gabonensis, assembly GCA_037577145.1. NCBI lineage: Eukaryota > Metazoa > Chordata > Actinopteri > Characiformes > Alestidae > Brachypetersius > Brachypetersius gabonensis. The sequence continues at coordinate 10,562,270 of JBBJLR010000013.1, read as the reverse complement.
CTCCTTGCACACAATCCACTTTTGGCTTGCTGCAGGGGTTTCTGCTTTTCAGAAACGGCGTCCAAGATAAACTCGTCTGGGTTGAGGTGAAGTGTGGAATGGCTGCATGTGTGAGTGTAAATGGCCAGGACGAGCGCAAAGGCAGTTTAAAATTTCACGGCTCTTCCATGTGACTCTGAACTCATATCTCTGTACTGTTTTTCTACTGTTCTGGAATTTGTTTGGACTTTAAATGTTTGTTTGACCATGACAATATAAATGATCTTCAACTAGTCTGAAAACTGGTTGGTTAGGTTGAACTGTTACATAAAGCTTAAATATTACATGATGTTAAATCAGTGCCAGCGATTTCACAATGGCCAACGTAGGAAGTGTGTGAAATGAGAGGTGCCTGGTGATATGCTTTAACCTGATATTCAGTTTTACCCAATAAATAAGGTTATGAAACAGAAGCGAGCCGTTATTAACCCCTTATTCACAGTAACCATAAAGTGCATTTTTCGGTTTGTCATGTTTTGAATTTGAAAATGGTGCGATATTCAGTTTTAATAATAAATTGATTTCATTAATTTTATTTTACTATAAAAATATCTGATGTATCAATTTCATTTTGATCATTGAAATGGTCACTTACAGCAGAAAGTGGTTAAAAATCCCTAAAATTCTGTTATTTATAGATGACCTTTAATGTACCGCTGGGTTTGGCTGAGTAATAACAATGCCATCTTTGACTCATCCAAAGTTTAAGAGTGTCATTCCTAGCAACTAGTACGAATCATCAGTTTATGGCTTGCAGTCTAATTATACACAGCGAGGAACAATGACAAGAAAGTCAAATGCAACTTTGCTTTAGAGTAAAAGCAACTAAAAGTGTCTCCCTGTACTAAAATGAGGACAATCCTATATTGCCACTATTGATGATAGAGACAGTTTTACATAACGTTTTCATTTGAACCTTTATTACAAACAAAACAAAATGAAAAGAAAGATGTATTATTAACATGTTCCATTCGTTGTCCACCCAGAGTCAAAGCACAACATAGCCACTGATTTGGAACTGGTTTAGAACTTACACAGTGACACTTATCATTAAATGAAAAAAAAAAACAAACAAACAAAACCTAACACAAAACTGTTGAAAAAAGGAAAACAAATGGAAAATAGAAGTATAGAGTGGACAAAAAGTGCTTGATACAACACTTCAACTCTCCCAATTACTGTCAAGCACTGAAATGTAGCAATTTTTCTCAGTCTTCACATGGGAGGTATGCCAGGGAGTGGAGCAAATAAATTAATGTTTCAACTCATCAACTATTTGAGTTGAGGCCTAGCTAAAGACAGTATAAGAGCAAGCAAGTACAGAGTTTACACACTCTATTCCACTCTTTACAGTTGCTTTTAACCATTAAGGCGCTTATGTTATAATACTGTGCATTTCAGGAACCAAAGATGTCAACTCTGAGACTTTCCAGAGATGATGGAGGAATTTAGCTTTCGGATTTCAGATATAATAGACGTATACATTATATTGTCAATGCATTTCAGGGTTACATAAGTGATCCACTTTGTATAGGTTATTTATTTGCAAGCCCCAAATCTACTGTAGATTGCAAGCTAGAAAGATGTTAATCATTCCGAAGTTCGTTCAACCTCTTCGTTGGCTATTGTTACAATACGCCATATATAGAGAAACATCGTGGACTTATCTTTGCATTTTTTTTTTCTTATTTTCATTTGGTAGAAGCTTCGCAATCGTAACATCAAGGACAACATCAACAGCAACATCAACAATAATTATAGTTGCTATAACGAGGATTAAAAACACAGAAAAAACACAATGAATCAAGTTTAAATATGCAAACAATTCAGAAACTTTGTAAAAAGGAGAAGTAGAAATATGAAAAACATACAGGGAAGGAGTGCTGAGACATAAGGAAACGGGCATTTTTTGTTTCAATGAAAGGAGGGGATAGTACAGTGATTGGGTTGGGGGAGGAGAATTAGAAGCACAGGACTATATCATACAGTCCTGTAGAGTATATAGCAACCATCATGAACTTGGCAGCGATAAATAACTATCAGAGGTTTCAATTAATAACCTTGCCAGGCTTGAATCACTGCACCCTTAACCTCTGAATCTGACCAACTTATGTGCCAATAATCTAATTACATACGCTCAATGCTTGTTTCGTCCAAGACAAAGCTAAGTGCCAAAAACACTTTTCTATTCAACCAGGATATCACAATCAATACTGCATTTCCTTTCCTAACCCTTTTAGGTCGTTTAACAAAAGCTGAACTATTAACTGGGGTAGTTACAATAGCAAGATTTACAAAAGTCGGCTTTCAGCTTACTAGTCGACACTTCTCCGCCATAACCGTTAATGTACTGAACAGCAATTTCCTCCAGCCACACGCTCTGTTAAGTTAGTTAACAAAGCATGGTCCACAGCTATGTGTGCTGCAGCAATAAAAAACAAAAACAACAAAAAACGTCCTGCCGTTTGTTTGCGACATAAAATTAAAGAGTTGCGATGAAAGACTTGCTGAGACTGCACTATGAAACGATAGGCACAGCTTGATGCACGGATGTTTCCTTCCATTGAAGCGTCACAAGCATGCTGTTGAAATAAGGGGGATGATAATATGAAGCCTGGTAAACGCTTTTACACACACGCACACACATGCAGCTTCATCTCTGAGTCAGGGGGGAGGCAGGGTGCTAGTGAGGTTCTGGGGTTGTAAGTGTTTGTGGTGGTGGGGTGGTTGTGTGTATGCACAGATTGCTTTGACTAATCAGATTGTGAGCAGTTGTTCGAGGCAGATTCTGATGTGTATCGAGACAGCAAAAGAGCAGGTCTACAACAAGGAGTGTATTAGAGTGTGTGTGTGTGTGCCTGTGTGTGTTTGTGTGTGTGTGTGTGTGTGTGTAAGAGAGAGTGAGAGAGAAAGACAGAGAGAGAGAGAGAGACTTCTGTCTTGTTTACTGAGACTGTAACACTGGGTTTCATCAAAGCACTACTATTATAGTAGCTAGATAGTTTGCCAGTTAAAGGCGCATATGCAAGTATGTGATGTGTTTGGAAGAACACTTTTTCCCCATTTTTTGTTCATTTGTCCCAATTCTATTTACTGCATATTCCCAGTTGCTGTAGTGGCGCCAGGCAAATTTTTAACAAAGATTTAGATGTGTGTGTGTGTGTGTGTGTGTGTGTGTGTGTGTGTGTGTGTGTGTGTGTGTGTGTGTGTGTGTGTGTG
>JBBJLR010000013.1:10544066-10554795 GCA_037577145.1 Brachypetersius gabonensis | reverse complement strand
AGAGAGAGAGAGAGAGAGAGAGAGAGAGAGAGAGAGAGAGAGAGAGAGAGAGAGAGAGAGAGAGAGAGTGAAAGAGAGTGAAAGAGAGAGAGACATTTCCTCAGGAATTAGGGAGTAAAGGTCCTGGGCACTTAGACATGTGCACTCATTTTTTTTGCCAAGTGAAAGATGAATCCGCTGGGGCTTCTCTCAGAGCGAGAGATGAAAGGAAGAGGGGGCAAAGGGAGTGAGAGAGAGGGGGGCTTTTGCAAGCCATCTCTCTGGCACAGTCCCCACAGCTCTTTTTTAAAGAAGTACTTGGGCGATTTCCTCTTATGTCACTCTCACTCGCCTCCTTTTATTCGATCACTCATCTCATTCGCTCCTTCTGTCTGTCTGTCCACCTCATGCCTGTTCGTATTACTCCTGAGGTCTTCATTGTCATTGCTTTGGCAATCAGGAAGGTTGTGTGGACTTTAAGTGGCTCTCGACTCCATCCTCTCTTTCTTTGCAATGCTTTCTGGCAGCCCCTCTTCTGCTCCCTCTCTCCACTTCTCCATGTCCATTTATCAGTTATATAGCCCCCTCACCATAAGTTCAGTGACTTTAGTTCAGTACTTTCTATCACTGCTTTCCCTCCCCATTTTTTCTTTCACTCTCCATTTACCCTCATTTTTGACTGTCAGTTTCCCACTCTCTGTCTCTCTCTCTAAGCTTGTCTCAATGGCTCATAGGCAGTTAGGGTTTTTTGGGCCTCCCATTGCGTGGTAAGTTCTCCACCGTGTTGCTGAGGCGGTATTTGACGATGATGCTGTGTACGGTGGATTTTGGCATGCGTAGCTCCTGCCCGATTGACCCTTCCGACTTGCCATCCTTCCACAGGTCCACCACGCGCTGGCGCTGCAGGACGTCGTGCTCCTTGGTCTTCAGGCAGGGTAGGGCTTCTGTGGGGGCAGAAAGGTGGCACACTGTAGACAGTGGAGGGGCAGCGAGCGGGCTAGTAGCAGCAGCAAGATCAGATCAGAACGAGTGGAACAATATCAGTCCTTTAATTATGCACAGACAAATGATCAGTAGACTCAAGGCAAGAGGGAGGCCTGGGGCCTTTCAAAAATGAAAGTAAGAAAGGAAAGTTGGGTCATGGGATCCTCATATGGACAAAATTTCAATGTTCAATTTTTATCTCAGTCCATGGGTGTAGCGATCCTTAGGATGTCCTTAGGATGTGATAATAATTTTGCACTTTTGACAAGAAATGTGCAAAGACGAGAGTTGCTTATTCTATTTCAAAGAAGAAAAAAAGTCTTTTCTGTAGACATTAACACGCTTTAAAAAGAAGGCTTAGCGTCCATTTAATTATGGAGGCAAACATGTCTAAAATCATTTCCTCTGTAAAGTTCATGACTCCAAAAAAAAAGTCTGAGTTTAAGCGTCAGTGACATAGGAATGAAAAACAAAAAATCATTTGTTCTTCAACTTTAGGGAAAAACGACTGAGGTGAAACAGGGTCTAAATTTTCCTAACATGGCGTAGGTTAAAGAGTTCATGGTGTTCATTTTGTTCCTTTCCATCTCTCTCCATATGTCTCTCACTCTCTCTTCTTATCTCTCTCTCCAACTCTCACTCTCACTCCATCTCTCCCCTCTCCCCGCCACTTGTTTCTTTTGTCTTTTTTGTTTAGTCTGGTTTGCTGTTTTCAGTCTCTCTCCTTGTCTAAGCTTATGTGGGGGGTCACCACAGTCATCTCAATTGGGGACCATAGTACTCAGACTGGCCCCATGGGTGGCGTATTTTTAGCCCAGTCAAGGGTCAGAGCGTGCGGTGTCAGTGTGCAAAGCTCCATCTGCCTTTGTGTGCTCACCGTTAAGAAAACCAGCACATTTTCTGCCGTGTTGCTTTTTTTTTTTTTCCCCTCCTCTTAAAAATATCCCTGGCCTGAAGAGAAAAAATGTTCCCTCGGCTAAGCGATTCCTGGCACGGCTAGGGCAGTGGATCAGCGTAATGACATTTTCAGAAAAAGCTCCATTGCACCAAAAAACGGGGCTACTATGTCTCCCACAGACGCCTTGGCTGAATGATGGGTATAGAAATACTCAATCAACAGTGCGCAGGAACACATGGGCTCGCTTAGGGTGAAAGTCTGCTCCGGTCACGTTTTAGAACAAATAAAAATACACAGAGTCAGCCATTATTGTCTTGTGTGTACCTTGCACTTGTTTATGCTGGTGCAAAATAAATTTCGAAGCAATAAACACAGTTTACTGGCAAAGCTAGAGTAGACCTTTTTTGGACCAGAGGAAAAGGGAGAATTATTTAGTCAAAGTTCCTCAGAGGCTTTTCAAATTAAAATGCAACTGCTTCAGTCAAAACTGTAACAAGAGTCACATTTTGCAGAATAATTCACAGTTGAAGTATTTGGCTCATGTCACAAGGTTTTGTAACAATTGGCAGAATGACGTGCTATTGTTTACAGAGTTTTTACGGGTAGCCAAATTCAAGGTCCTCTCCACTCCATTTCACACATGCATTCTGAGCTATTTGTCGGAGTATGTTGGAAAGTAGCCTAGTGTCTATGCAGATACACTAATGTACCACTCCTGGCTCACAGATCTCCCCTTTTATTTGATGTAAAGTGGCCCCTTATAGTCATGTGTGAACACACCACAGCATACAGTGTGAACAATGTGAAATTCTTTTTCTGTATTTAACCCATTCACCAAGTGAAGCAGTTGCTGCCACCAACAAGGTGCATCCAGGGAGCAGTGTGTGGGCACAGCACCTTGCTAAACTCCCTAACCACTAGGCCACCAGCTGCCCCCTATGTTACTACAAACACTGACTGCGATTTAGTCCACTATTTACCTTCTGCCCAAATCTTTACGCAGGGAGCAAAGTGTGGATTTTTATAAACATCTTTCTATAAAATGATGAAAACAAGTAGTCTTAAGTCTACTTTTGCATACATACAAATATTCAGGATAATAAGCTTTGATTTAGCACTGGTTTAATAGCAAAGCATTAACTAACCTTCACTTCTTTAAAAAGTTTGCATGAGAGAAAGTTGCATAAAATAAAATGCACACAAATACTAAGAAATTGCATGAAACTAAAAAGAGTCAACACTACTACCTGCAATTCAATTTGGCAATATTCTGAAACAACTGGCCTTCGCAATGGGTTAGAATGGAAGTATACTGCTGCAGGATGTATAAAACACATTTTCATCTTGCCAAGAATATTTATAACTACAGATGGTACTCTATCAATTTTTCTGGAAAAAAAACAATTTCCCTTTGTTCATGCAGTCAAGAACCAAGAAGGTGCTATAAACAAGAGTGCATGCTGCATGTAACCAGTACAGCCTGTCAGAAGTCACAACAAGATAAAGTAAAAACGTTTCTGCTAACTAGTTGCCTAATTAACATCTCAGAGAAACCATCCAAAGAAGTGCATTTCACAAAAAGTACATTCAGTAATGCAGATCTTTTCTCTTTAATTCAAACACCTGGATGATAATTACTGCTTTTCTGAAGCCATATATTTTCAGAACACTCCACAGCCCTAAAGGCACAACCCCAGCGAAATGTTTTACATAATGTTTTCCTTTAAATCATTTTCAGCTTTCAATGATCTAACCCACATCCTCTTGACACAGTCATTGACATATTACAGGAAGTCTTTTGTAAGGTGTGGTTTTGATCAGTTACAGTACACCTCATTTTCATCACCCTGCATACCTTCACACTCGTAATTTCTAATAATCGGCAAATCAAAAACAAAAAGGAATTATGTGACACATGCAAAGTTCTTTCCCAAAGCTTTCATGATTAAAGCTTACTAATGGTTCCATTATTGAAAAAAAATTAGGACTAGAATGTACCTTGAAAAGGAGCAGGAGGCACTTCTTCTGTAACTAATTATTGTTACAGATAAGCCAAAGCTGCAACTACGTTTTACCAGTAAGGTTTTGTATTCTTTGCTGAACTCTAGCCTGGAAGGTTAAAATAATCATGTGAAACCATTGGTGTATCTTTCATCATGGTTTTGGAGAAGTCCTTTGTATGAATGGAACAGCAGCACTCACCTGATATGAATGACCCCGGAGGCATCTGGCTATAGTTGGCCCCGGCCAGAGCCATGCCGCCCGGGGGTGCTGGTGTGAAAGGGGGGCCGTAGTTCTGCGGGGTAGCATAAGGTCCTGGGGGAATAGGCTGGAGGGAAGAAAAACCATTTCTTAGTATCCCCTTAAAATAAATCACTTAAAACACAAACTTTCACTCCTCCTTGTCCACTTGTAATTATTATCTCTTGTGTGGCTCGAAACATATGAAAATGTTGCAACTGATACAGATTTTAAAGTGTTAAATTGTTTAAGTTAAACAGTGATTCACAGATTGATGACTGTCAACTGTGAATAGTCAAATATAAATATTTTTTATAGAAAGTTTGTTTTCGTGTTTTAACATCATGTTAAATTTGGTGAGTCTCTAAAAAGACAGATAAAAAATTCACAAATAATCATTGCTTTTAGAGTGGAATTTTTGCCAGTATACAAGCATTTGCATATATATTTAGGATAACTAATATGTTTATGCAATTTGGTTGTTGTGGAAGTTAGAATGCCATGTTTAACTGTGCATTTACCGGCGGTGTGTGTGTCTCATTGCCCTTGTTGGCTAGTCTACTGAGAATGCTTCTCTCTGACATCTGCAAACGTGCTGCGATGGGTGGGACTCTGGAGAGTGTGGCCGGAAGCCGCGTCACATCTGCCTTCATATCGCTGAGCAGCTCCTCCAGTTGGTTGAGAACTGTAATTAAACCATGCCAACTGTGAAAACACACTAAGCAAAAGACATCCACATATAATTTTGCCTTCACTAAAATTAGAAATTAATAGTTTATAGCTGAATTTCATTTTATTCCTGAGGTCTATTTATGTTATTCAGCTAGGTACTGAGTGCGGATAGGACCTACCTGTAAATGACTTTTAAATCACTTTTTTCCAACCTGTCTTTTTATTGACAGTCATAATTTATATGCTGCAAAAAATTGTTTTATGTATTAAAAAAATGTTTTTATATGATATGGGCCCTTTGAATAAGCCCTTTTCTACAAAGGACATTAAAACAAGAAAGATAAGAAACACAACACAAAATATTATAAAAATAATATTTACATTAAAAAAATTGCTTTGTAACATCAGTAACTCTGTTGATCCTTGAGCACTGTTGATCCTTACCATGCTCGAACACAGAACGGCTGAGCTAAAAATCCCTCCTGAACTGGCTGAAGTGGATCTGTTAGAGCAGGGCCAGAGCTGAGATTTTTTTTTACTTAAAAATAAAACATATCTTGATCACTGTGTACATTTGTGGAACGTATCAAAAAAGGATATATGCTTCATGGAATACTTCCAGTGACTGTTATCAGTTTTACTTTGAACAGACGCGACTAACTCTTGCATGCTTAAGATCTTTTTGATTAATAAATCAATCAGTCTTTAAAAAGAATTTACAAGGGTTTTTTTTAATGCAACAGTTCTACTGATGAGTTAAACGATAGTAGAGCCAAAAGTCTGTTTGTCTTTGAAGATTAACATAGCAAACAGAATTCGGGTTCCCAGGCAGTGCATTTTTAGCTGAAAATGCCTTTTGAGGTTGTGAGTGTTCCCATATCTTGGAAATATTGAGAAATATGGAGTTCTTCCAGAAGGAACATTTCTTTTTTTGGTGCATATGCTCAGCAAAGGAGTGTTTAGCCATGTAGTATCCTCTACATAGACAATGTCTTTGTAAGGTCTCTGTGCAATTTTTGTGATCCTCAAATCATGAAAATCTGGACAGATCTAATGTACATATAGATGTGAAACAGATGTACAACCCATGACTGTGCGCTTCTTACCCTTGTGGAGGACAGCATTAGCAGGCTTGTTGCCTGCAAGGGACTCTTTGCTGAGATGTTGATGTGACTCTGCGAGACACTCCACCTCAGCAAAGCGGGCGTTCAGGGCCATAGCTGGGTGAGTGGGATCCTGGGTCATATTGAGGTATGCTGCCCTACGAAGCTGCTCCTCAATCACCAACGCCTGCTCTAGCAGCTGAGAGAGACACAGAGAGAGGACCAGAGGGACAACATAGTGAGTAAAAGCGCTGGCAATCATATGTTCTACTCAGACAAGAACAGAGAGGATCAGGTGGTGGAGAGGTAGAGAAAAACAAAGATGCTAGAAATGAATGAGAAATGATGTAGCCTTTGTTTGGGAAATGTAAAGAAAATTAATATAGGCATAGGGACTCATAAGGGGAAAGAGCAGAAAAGAGAAAAGATAAGCCTTAAAAGCATTGTTTTTAAGGCATGCAAACAATTAAAAAATATATTTGTACATAGAGGGTTTGTGGAGAAAAAGCAAAATATGGGATTTGAAAGTCATAAATGTGAGTTCTCTGCATGAAACATGACAAAAACTGAAGTGGAACAATATGCCCTTAAGTGATAACCACAAAGAAATCAATAACAAACTATAACAAACTAACTAACTGTAGCGATTACATTTCAAAATGGACACGAGAAAGAGAGAGGGACAGAGAACAGGGCAGGGCAGGGAGGAAAGGAGGAATGAGGATGTAGAGAATGGGATATGAAACATGTGACAGAGCAAAAGACCAGAACAGAGAGGATGCTGTTGCACAAGAGCTTGAGTCAGCATGATGTGTGCCCCTCATCACATGTTAACATGAAGATGAGTAAATTAGAGACAGATATAAGACAAAGCATAAGTAGTGTAGGGTTATGGCAGTCTTATTGTATGCCTTGAGTTAATATGGTGTTCTCAAAAGAAAAAAAATGTATTTCTTTGTACATTTGTCCATTTATGTGTGTTCACATGGTGACACTCACTTTGGTCTCAACTACAAAAAAACTCTTTAGATGGAAAATATTTGTCAGGGGTGGGGAGTTGGGACTTTAAGATGTTGACAGGGGAGGGGTTGGCTATGGCATTTCAATTTGTCCCAGGGGTAGTGGGAGGGCTAACAAAATGTTAAGTGCTAACATTTCTACATCATGGTTTCATATAGCCTCTGGGATCACATCATCCACACACCTATGTGTATTCCATAAAAAAATACAGGATTAATTTAAGGCAGGCCTTTACAGTCATAAAATACTTGAACAGAGTGTTTTCGTTGTTCTAATAATGTGTTCTCAGCTTATTTTGGACGACAGTGCCACAAATAAACCCTCGCTTCAGAAAGGATGAAATTATTGCTGTTCAGGACCACATAAGCCCTTTGGCTGAATAACCTATGGGACATCATGAGTTTGTGCTCATAAAATCATAAAATACTTGTTTTTGTTGTTATAATAAGGTGCTTCAGAAAAGATTCCTTATTGTGAGTAAATCAGAGGCATAACTTCATCAAAAAGTCATAATATTAAGCTTTGTCTATATACACACACACATCTTTGTTAACCTATGATTAATCAGTTCTGAAGCATTAAATTAGTATTAGTACTTTAATTGGTATTTTAATATAATGTATTCTTCTTATTATTATTACTATTATTATTATTTATAATAATAAACTGCACAGTCATTTCTGAAGACCTGCAAGGCCTCACCTTAAACCTCCTGGCTAGGAACTTGTTCTTCATCTCCAAGAAGTTGCCCTTGTTGGCTTGTGACTTAAATGGCTCGTTGACGATAGCAAACTGTGGGTCATTCTGAATGTCCTGCCATCGGGCATAGCCATGACTGAAAGGGGTTAGATGTTAAGGACTAAACAGAACAACCAAAAGTCTGAAATGGTCAGCCCAGCTATCCAGCCATGAAAAACTTTTTTTATGATGTAATATTATGTGTTACAAAACTGTACCAATTACAATATTCTTAGATGCAATGTGTGGAGTTACTTTAGAATCAAAAACCGTGTATATGATGATGCAACTAATTTTCAAATGACTTGATTTGGGAGGTGGGGGAAGGTGGTACATTCATTAGTCATGTTATTTCTTCATTCGTACCACGCAGTGACGTACATCAGCATGTCTTACTCCATTCTCACTCTCACAATGGCTCATATATAGTCATACACATTTTTACACATAAAGACAGACTGTTTCCATGGCAACACCAAGGATACTGTACGATGCCTGCCAGCAGCCAGAAGTCATGCCGTCGGTGCCAGATCTCATTCATCTTGCCAGAGGAGATTGCTGCTCGCTCTTCATTCTGCCACAGGGTGTGTAGCTCTGCAGAAAGGAAAATAGAAACATAGCAGTAAACTAACACTAAGAAAATCATTCATGTAAAAAAAACAACATTGTATTTCTATTTCCGTTGTTTAACATGAAAATACAAGGTTCCCTTAACATTGTATAAATATATCAAGAAGTCAAGGTCAACAGAAAGCGTCTAAAATTACTTTATGAATGTTTTTTCTTTCCCAGTAAAGGTTTTAAAGGCACAATACTTTGCTTCAACAGTGATAAAATGCCACACTAAACTGGCATCAAGCAAGCACTTTACTAGTCTTGGCTACACATAAACTTACAATTAGTGCTGATTTGTTCAGTCCAACAAACTACTTTTTCCTTCAATTACAAATCTGCCTGTGTTAATTCTGTCAGGATATTTGCCGCTCTGCTCCAAGCTGTTTGAACACTTAAGCGATGTTTGTGTTAATTTTTTTGTTCCAGGGATGAAATATGGCCAAAATTCCTCATGGTAGGTCCACATTTTCTATACCAGCGTTAATCAGGTTTCTTAAAATGCTTTGGATAAAACTCACACCAGAGCCATATATCTATGAAACTAAATGCAGGAATGGTCCTCTCTATCATAACTACTTCTATTTCTACAAACATCAGAAAATAATGTGGCATGCTTTGATCTAAGGAGGCTTCTGTCACTGCAACAGTAAAGTGGAAAAGAGGAAAGTGACAATGAATAACAAATACATGATACCAATAGACATTAACATCACTAATTAACAATCTACTCATACTCTATAAACCCATGTTCACCAACTCTGCCTCCAGGGATCTATCACCCAGTAGACTTAAGCTCTAGCCGTAACCCAAATGATTATCTTCAGAAGTTCCTGACCGGCTGAGAGAGACACGTAACATTTGGGGTCAGTTGTGGATCTCAAGGTCGCAGTTTGGTAGCCACTTCTATGACGAGTGGATCCATCTTGTGCTTGTGACAAAATCATTTACCTGTGAATCCTCCATCTGCAATGTTGAACATGAACCTTGGGCGCTCGGCTGGTTTGCCATTCCCTTTGATTGTGTCCTCCTTTTGCCCTTTGACCTCTTTTCCCAAATCCTTTTCTCCCTTAACCTCCTCTGTGGCCAGGAAAATAAACAGAAAACAATATAACTGAAAGGTTTATATATCGATGTCAAAAAGAGAATGACAGCTGCAGGAACTTATGCCCAGTAAGCTGTAAGCAGGAGATTCTTCGGACAACTGGTTACATTGTCACTTAAAGCTGAACTTTTTTTATTACCTCAACATGGCATTCAGACGACGTGCACGGTGGGAGATGCATTGTGTGCAAAAACACAAAGTAAAATTGTTGAGAAAGTGGTTCTAATTGGAAAAGAAAAATCAAAAACACCACACCCACAATATCGTCTGTGGTCTAGCTGAGAATACTGTTACAGAAGCACACATTAGTCTGTGGCATAGTGGAGATTTGTGGATGCTGTGATTTGCTGTTGTTGCAGAGGTTTTTTGGAAGTTAAATGAGACTTTTTCTGCCAATTTGCTGTTTTTAGTTTGTTGAGTATTCACAAAGCAGTATTTTTTGTCCCAGTGTCAAACTACATTCTGTAGCTAATTCGACATACAATATTTGGATTGAAAAATTGGATCTAACCAGAATAATCACAACTTTTCTGTACTGACAGTGATAAACCCAACTTTCTGCAGTTAAAGATAATAAAGAAGTGAAGGAAGAGACAGATCTTTTTAAAAGTCACCTTTCTTAATATCGGACACTTCAGTCTTCTCTTTCTTTTCCGGTGTTTCTGTGAGAACATGTGTCTCCTCACTCTTCTCTTTCTCTTCACCAACTTTCTCACCCTTCTCTGTCGCTTTAAAACAGAAAGGCAGATCGGACAACAACTTACTAAGACATACATTTCAGATCCAGCTGATATTCAGTCAGAGTTTATCCTGAGATTGAGCTACTCTAAAGAAAAACTCTACCTGGAGTCTCGTCTTTGACTTCAGGGTTTTCTGAAGTGGATTCCTCTTTCGATTTTTCAGTAACAGTTTCTTTCTTAGTGCTTTCCTCCTCTCCACCCTCTTCATTCTCGCACCTTTCTTTTGGTGAGGGTGGAGTGGTGTCAGGAGATTCTTTTGCTTTAGAGTCACCTGTAGCTGCAGCTGTGGACGATTCAGATGGCTCAGGCTTTTCAACTACCACAGGGTCTTTTTCACCCTCCTTAACAGCTGTAACAGGCTACAGTGTAAGAGCATGAAAAAGATAGAAAGAAAGAATATTTTTTATGATTAAGATTTTCCTGAAAATGTACAATCACAGATTTAGACACATGCCTCCTTCCCACTCTCCCTGACCACTGCTTGCTTGCTTACTGACGCACACACCAACACACCCATGCCCACAGACATCCGCATCTCCAACCACACATCTAGCCCACCCACATATTTACACACACACACACACACACACACACACACACACACACACACACACACACACACACACACACACACACA
>JBBJLR010000013.1:10504948-10531800 GCA_037577145.1 Brachypetersius gabonensis | reverse complement strand
AGAGGGAGGGAGAGATAGAGAGAGAGAGAGAGAGAAAGAGAGAGAGAGATAGATAGAGAGAGAAAGAGACAGAGAGAGAGAGAGAGAGAGACAGAGAGAGAGAGAAAGAGAGAGAGAGAGAGAGAGAGAGACAGACAGAAAGAAAGAGAGAGAGAAATGTAAAAATATAAAAAACGCAGCAGTAAGCAATACAAAAGCAGAGACAGGTGCAGAGGACAAAAAAATCATTGAGGCTGTTTTGTGCTCATTCATCTTTCTTACTTGAACTCTTTTTCCGATTTTCCTCGCAGATCTCGAACCAGCCACTGGCAAGAGAAGGCATCCTGAGCAGGCATACCCCACCTCATGACAGCATTCAGGAAGGCCTTCCTCTGCCGAGTGTTAAAGCCCAATACCTATGAAACAAATACAAAGACATTCACTAAATATCCACAAGTATACAGACACCCATTGAATTCAGTCAGATTGTGGTGAACCTGATGACACACATGGCCCTGAAGGCACCATGCCCAATGGCATGGCCAAAGGCAGGTTTTGGCCTGTGGAGCAGCGGAATTTAGCACCTGAAGTCAGAACCTGACTTTACTAATGATATTGTGGCTGAAAGCAAGCACAGCCTCACAGCATGAAGCCTTTAAACAAACCTTTAGACATGATGAGGAAATGCACCAACTGCTAATCAAACCATTAAGTATTAGTTTATTTATTTTAACCAAAATCAAAGCATTGTGATTCCATTCACAGGGCAAAATGAAGTACAAATGAAACTTTACTGTGTTCCAGTAAAGGATAAAAGAATTGAATTGGATAGTGAGGGGCTCGGTAAAGATCTGTCAGCTTGTTGTGTTTTAAAACGTACAAAGCTAGACATGCTGTGTATACTGGCTCTGCCAGTAAGTGACCACACACCAAACGTTGATAAATCAATAAAATCTTTGGACAAAAGACTAATGTTGATGTATACGTATATACGTATATGTATATAATTACATCTGTGTATCCACAAACGCCACTAAGAAAGGTGTCAAGAGCCCTTGACTAACATTAGTAAAGCAATCCATCTGTCGGAAAGAGCTATGTTACCTCAAGGTTTCCCCCCACTCTGGCCAACAGAGGGGGCAGTGGCTTGTCCTTCTCATTTCTGATCTGCCTACGAGACTGTCTTCGGCCTAGAAGAGGTAGAAACACTAGTGAAGGTCGGTTGAAAACAACATCACTGCAATTGTTTGTTTTTGTTACTAGTGGAAGATGTTCTGGTGTTAGAATGTTATAGTCCTGTTGGTGCATTTGCTTTCTTCACCTTCAGGCCTCTCATCAAAGTCTTCATCCTCCTCCTCAGAACCAACAGAGTATTCAGACTGATTGTCTGAGATATCAGCATGCCACTCTGAAACCAAAGACAGCAGGGTTGGCAGGCTAGCTTCTTTTTCCTTTTTAAGGAATTCAGCAGAGAAAAGCAGGTCCTTTAACAATATTGACACTAACACTGTGTTTTAAGCAGACATGGCACGATACCACTTATTGATGTCCGATACCGATTCGATACAAAGCCGATACTTGCTGATTGTTTTTTAAACAGAAAACAAAAAATAATGCTTTCCACCAACATGGAGGATTTGCCTTAAATGATATTAAATCTAAATGTTAAATATGAAAAATGTATCTCGCACTCTAATGTAAAACTTCACAGTTAGATGTGGCTCGGTGAGACTTTTCCAATGACCTCTCGTTCGCCATAATAGCCCTGGGAGTTATACCGTTCACCTCGGACAAAAGTCTGTGGAAAGGGCTCATCGAGTCCTATCTAACTGGGAAGTTTCACTGAGATTGATGGTTGCCCTGCCTAGAAAAGCTGCGAGCACGTTCTGAAGGGGGTATAAAGTACACTTGGACGAGGTGTTCCAATGCATTCTTGGCTTTTTCTTCTTTGAGCCTGAAGTAACTCCAAACTGCTGACATGATGGCAAGTCTCACACACAACAGAAACTCTTATCACATAATATCCGATTGGCGCATCTTTAGTTTTAAGCACTTTTTTGATTAAATAATTATTAATTATTAATTAAATTCACACACATACATATGTCTGTCTCAAAACATAAGATTGCTACAAAAAAAAGATATTTACACTGAATGATACGAAAAGGTAGGTTATTTTACAGCCTTTGATGTAACTGCATACTGTGTTTGTGTGTTTGTGGTGTGTACAGTGAGGTACCTTGGTCCTCCTGGGCGGCGTCATTGTAATTGACTTGTTTGCGTACTCTTTTGCCCTTGCCCAGGTTGCGGGCCAGGTCCTCCTGCTGTTGCTCATAATGATGTCTCAGTAGCTTCTCCCAGTAATCTGGATCAACGTTCTCCTCCTGTTTAATGATCTCTCTCTCTATTTCTTCAATCTACAAACACAGATGCAAAAGAATTGAATTGATAACAATGAGCATTTGAAACCAGTACTTGAATAATAACTGATAGTAACATCATTCTTAATGATTACTTTACTTTTTGTTATCTTTCCCAGTCCTTCCTTTTTCCTTTTTCTACCCCACATTCATACCTTGTCATCTTCTCGGACGGTATACTGAGCTACTTTGAAGGAGCTGAGGTACTCATTCATGTTCTGCATGTCTGTATCATCAGTGGCATCCTGGCTGCGGTCCAGCAAACGTTCAATAGCAGCGTTGTCGTAGTGAATCACACTGCCGTCGTCCTCCTTATTGTCCCCGGCTGGACACAAACAACAGGAATGACAGGAATGTTAAAACAGATGTTAGAAACATATTTGTCATCTAAGTCTTCAGGCTATCAGCGCCAGATGAGAAGCTGCAGTGCACTGGCTCACTGCAAGGACCAGGCCTTAAGACTGCTGCATGGATTGAAAAGACTAATTGAAGGAGGTGGTGTTTCAGGCAGTGCAAAGAGAAAACAGAGGTGCAGCAAGAAGGCTGGCATCCATGGGAAGCTAAAGGCTACCCTCTAAATATTGGTCCTTTAAGGAAAAAGTTGACTCTCAGGCCTATTCAACACATACAAAATGTAGTGTACTGGTTTTCTGTCTACACACACAGCGTCTCTGCAAACTGACCTTTCGGAAAACTTTGGAAAAAACTGACCTTTTGGAAAAATTACCACATTTTATTGTAATTCATGTAATAGTTATTACAATAAGAGGTTATTACAAAAATAACAACTTTTTTGCAGGCTTCTGATTGGCCAACATGGCTGTTTTTATATTCTATAAAAGATTCACAATCAGGAAAGGCACTATACTGTGCAAGATAGAAAACCCCGGATATGGACGAAGGATTTGACATTCACATTTAACAATTTGAGTATTGGTCCATTTCTTCTAGTCATTAGTTCTGCCATAATGTATGACATTTACTGTTCACAAACTTGTGCACTGAAATGACCTGCATACGCACATCTTTATCAACAACCTCATGTGAATGATAAACGTCAGTCATGAACAACAATAACATATTACCAAATCATCTCAAGCACCCTTAACTCTGAACAACTTCCAAGTACCCACAATACGAAGAATGGCCTGATGATCTAATGCTTATTTAGTGTTTTAAGTTAGAGTCCAGGTGCTTTAATAGTTCTGCAGCAATTATTGCTACCCTGTGAACTTGGTGTGCAGTGGAAAAAAACAAGTTCCTGTCTGATTATTTCCAGTATAGTTGTATGGCCACGAATCCTATATGCATCCAATCTAGGAGTACATATAAAAGCGGCTCAGATCTGATCAGATCACTATTTGGCCACTTCAAAGTCAGAATATGAACACAGTCTAAGAACAAGTGATTCACAGTTAACCTTCCAGTGTGAGAAGCAGTCACTCACAGTATACAATTTAATCCCTCACATTCTATCCCATTCTCTTCACAAACACAAAGTGTCAACAAAATGTCCTTATTTACTAAATCGGTAATTAATTTTCCACTCTTTTGCTTAATGTGTCTCTCTCTCACCCTCAATCTCATCCTTGAACAGCTCTTCCGTGCCGAACTTCAGAATGTCGTCCAGCTCCTGTTTGGACATGGAGCCAGCTTTGGAGCCCAACCCCGGCCGCACCACCAGGTGGGTTAGCATCATCTTGCGCTTGGCTACTTGGGTAATGCGCTCCTCTACAGAGGCACGGGTGACAAACCGATAGATCATCACCTTATTCGCCTGACCAATCCTGTGGGCTCGACTGAAAGCCTGAGAGAAAGACACAAATAGAAGAACAGAGAAAGAGAAATGAATAGAAACAAGTCAGGTCAAGATAAACAGACATGCTAAAACAAGATTTCCCTGTATGGTCACACCCACAAATATACTACAAAATCCTTTCAAAATGTCAGGCAAATTAGTAATGTTCAGTCTGGTCTATTAGCTAGGCTGGCTCTGCATGTCTGTGTACAAACACACTATACCTGAATGTCATTGTGAGGGTTCCAGTCAGAGTCAAAGATAATGACAGTGTCTGCAGTCGCCAAATTGATGCCCAAACCCCCTGCTCTTGTAGAAAGAAGGAAGCAGAACTGAACGGCTCCTGGAGCTGATAAACATATAGGAAGAAAGAAAGAACGAGAATGAATGCAAAAATCTTTGTTTTGTACATTTCATACACAAAGTTGCTCAAGATTCCAGATTCTTTATTTTTCATTTACAAAGGTATACAAGTACAACATGTAGTGAAATGTGCCCCTAAAACATCCATGGAACTGCAGCTACAATAAATTAATTCAGATTCACATGTATAAACTAGATCTAAAGTGTGCAAATATAATAGAACAGAGTATGTAATGAGTTGTGTTGAATAAGTGATAAAATGGAGGTATTCTGACCATTGAATCTGTCAATGGCCTCTTGTCTTAGTGCACCAGTGATGCCTCCATCAATGCGCTCGTACTTATAACCCTCATAGTCCAGGAAGTCCTCCAGTAAATCCAGCATCTTGGTCATCTAATGTATACAAATACAATCAGAAAAACAAATATGAGCTCATTTTAAATTGTTATGAAATTCACAACCTGCAGAAGTATACACAGACTTACAGATGCAGAGCTACCAAAGAGCAAGCAGAAATGTGTGGAGTAGGGATGAAAAGATTAGAAAGATAAGCAGTGGCAAAAGTGTGAAGGACTCGAAATGTAATAAAGAATTTGTGTTTAACATGCAAACAGATAATCAGTATAGCAGATCAATTGATGTGTGTTAATTCTTTAACAAAACCCATTTTAAATACACTGAATACACAGAATTTAGCAGCAAGACCAGCAAAAACAGCAAACATACAAGAGGTAATGGACTAGTGTCCTAATGCAGGAGGTAATGGACTAGCATCATTATTATTCAAGAGGGGCCAAATATGTGCAGCATTGCTCAGAGTGTGTAAAATGTTATATCAATTCTACCTGAGAAAACACAAGCACACGGTGGCCCTGTTCTTTCAGTTTCCTCAGCATTTTCTGCAGCAGCATGAGTTTCCCAGATGCCTTTGTGAGGCTGACTCCCTCATATGCCCCACTAGGTGTTTTAGGGGCTTCCTGTAAAACGCGCAAAAACACACACCTTTAGAGAATAAAAAGGTAAACATATTTTTAAGGACAATAATATACTAGATAACATTTCTATGTAGAATCTCTAGCAACATAAGCAATATTGTAGTGTCATGGTCAGACACAAGGTGGCGGCACAGTTCACTGAATTTGAACAGAGACAAAAAAAAAAACAAGACTAAGACTGTATAGAGGTTTAGTGGAACTAAAAGTTTAGATGATTAGTGTATTTTTGTGAAGAAAGAAATGTAAGGAGAAGGTAGGTGTAATGTGTGTGTGTATAGTATTACACCAGGAAGGTGATTGGTAAGGGTATGTGAGTGTGTGTGCGTGTTTCTATTAAGGGTAATCTAGCAATATATAACATAGTAATTGAAGATATTTTCCTAAAATCCCTATCCCAATATTTCATTTTTCTGAGATGCGATTAGTTGAAACAGAGAAAACAAACACAGTATTTCTTATTCTTTAAATAGTGTTACATGTTTTCAGCATTACTGCACAGCGTCACATTATACCAAGTTTTGCCTGAAACCTATAGTTGGATTTTGCCATAGGAGGACTGATATTCTCAGAAAAACTCATGATATAATTTACTGTGTTGATGACATCACATCATCATGACATATTGACATGTTTATATCGCACCATGGAGGCGACGGGAAAGAGGTAGGGGTGATTGCAGCATTTCTTCAGGTCCATCATGATGTTCAACAACGAAACCTGGTTCCCTCCTCCTTTAGAGTTCAGCGCCTCAAAGTTCCGTGTCAAGATGAACTTGTAGTATTTCCTTTTCAGCAATAGACACACATGCACATACAAAAAGGTTAAACAAGACCACAATCTCCAGTTTTCTCCAGGAGATTAGTTTTTGCTCTTTTTACTCATAACCTTATGTGTGACTATGAAAGAAAAGTTCTACAAAACCATGCATGGTAAGGTCCCCTCAGTCCCTAGGCATGCTCTCACTTCTGCATGGGGCTTAGCTCAACTCGAACGATCAGCTCTGTTTTAGCTGGCATGTTCTTAAACACGTCGGCTTTCAGCCGTCTGAGCATGTGCGGCCCCAGCAGGTCGTGCAGCTTCTTGATCTGGTCCTCTTTGGAGATGTCTGCAAACTCCTCCAGAAAGCCCTCCAGATTACTGCAGACAGAGAGAAAGAAAGGCTTAGTTCTGTGTGTGTTTGTAATCTTTTTTATACAAGAGTGTGAAGATCATCGTGATTAAATGCTTAAAATTAGGGGTGTCATGCGATTAATAAAATTGATCACAAGCTCTGTAACTAATTCATCAAAAAAATCGCACGCATTTTTGATGTAAAAATATTTAAAAATGTAAATGGATTGGGGCATATGAGTGAATTAATAATTGACGTCTTCATGTGCAGTTATGGTCACAGCATACAAGGCATCTCAAAATAAACTCCCATTTTCCTGGGTCACAGGTAGACGGGTCAGTTTGGGTCCGAGCGCCCGGACACTGGTGCTGGGATCAGACTGTTCTGGCTCAGACAGCCAGGTTTGCTCCTAAACGCTTCTTGCATGAATTGAAGTTAACAATCCTCCGATCAACTATTCCATCTGTCTGTTTTTAAACATAAACTCTCCACTCACTGGGCCGAGCAGCGCCCTCTCATCTTCATTTTACATAATGGAGCGGGTGATCAAAGTCACGTGCAATTAATCAGGGTTCATTTTTTTTAACACATTACTGTTTCTGTAATTAACTGATCGAAATGAACATGTTAACTCGACACCCCTACTAAAAATGTAAAAATATTATTTTAGTGAGTGTTCATGTGAGTCTGTATATGAGTTTGTTAGTTAGTGTGTGCACAACCAAGTGTGTTTGTCCTCACTTGAAGCGGTTGGGTGTGAGAAAGTTAAGCAGGTGGAAGAGCTCCTCAAGGTTGTTTTGAAGGGGCGTGCCTGTTAGCAGCAGCTTATGGTCAATCTTATAGTCATTCAGTCGCCTGAAAAACTGTAAACACACACACACACACACACACACACACACACATATACACTTCCGTTTTTACCATAGAGACTTTCAAACACTCAAATCCCAGTGAATAATTATATTAGAATAAGCAGTAACAAATTATTCAAATATGAACCACACAAATATTAGCAGCAATACACACAGTTACATTATCTGCACAAACAAAGGCAGATACCTTGGACTGGTTATTTTTAAGGCGGTGAGCTTCATCCACCACGAGACAGGCCCAGTCAATGGACTTTAGAGCAGTCTGGTCTATGGTCACCAGCTCATAGGAGGTCAGCAGCACATGGAACTTAATAGGAGCTTCTTTCTGAGAAAGGCACAAAGAAACAAACATGCAAAAATGTAGGTTACCAATCATATTATAGATCATAGTAGTAATTAAGTAATCTACCAATTACACTGACATATCAAGTTTTACTGCTGAATCATTATGAAGATTTTTTTTTATTTGAGCAATCAGGGTTCAATTAGTAGCCATGGCACCCCTACCAAAACCTTTTTATTATTTATCATTTTTTGTTGCACCACCAAATTACATGGAATACAAGCCTTTTGCCCAACAATTATCAGGAACACAGGAGGAAACATAGAAGGGAATTGTTCATTTTATGATAACTTTAAAAGTAAAAAATGTAACATTTCATCTAGCTTTTAAAGTTAAAGCACAGTTTTTTTTTTACAGTGAGTTCAGGCCAGTTTAGGCTTCACTTCCCTTTATGCTCACCCGTAGTTTGAAGGCCTTCTTTCCTCCTTTCACAGCCGTGTCGTCGAAGGAGAACTCGTTCTCACGAATGATGGCTCTGCTGTCTTTGTCTCCTGTGTAGGTGACAACGTAGAAGTCTGGAGCCCACATCTCAAACTCCCTCTCCCAGTTAATGATGGTGGAGAGGGGGGCGCTCACAAGAAATGGCCCCTTTGTGTGGCCCTGGGGTGTGGAAAGAGGGAGAATATATGCAACAACAAAAAAATTGCTTAACGCTGATATAGGCATATGATGACACCAACAAAATTTCCTTATAACCCAAAATTTTCTGGACTGAACTCAACCAAAGAATAGGGATGAGTATATACATTTTTCAAATCTGTAGAATGATATAATGTGGTTCCGTCTTAAAATAGTGTTGAACATGACTTCAGTCAAAATGTTTGTGCTTGTTAAATCCTGCTACAAACTCTCTTTTATACTTAAAAGAGTTGCCTTTCACCTTTTGCAAATGCTACGACAGTTGTTTGTTCCTGAGGCTGACCCATGGGCAGCTTCTTTCACACAGTTAAACATGTACATACATTTAAGTAAAATTATCGTCATCACAAAGCAACAAACAAAACTGTTGGTCAAAAGCAATACATATCACAAAATTGCCCAAGCCTATTAAAAAGATTGATTGAACAGCACACATACCTCTTTAAACAACGAGTAGAGAAACACAATGGTCTGTATTGTTTTGCCCAGACCCATCTCATCAGCCAGGATGGTGTCGGTACCCTGAGCCCAAGAGAAGCGCAGCCAATTGAGACCCTCCAACTGATAGAGGTGCAAAGTGCCTCCTGTCACCGTCACAAAGTCTGGCTGCTCTTCATACTTTATCGTAGGCTGAAGTAGGATGAAAAAAATGAACAAAATAAAGAATAAAATAGCTGAATGACAAATACATCAAATACATATAATACAACAACAATAAAACAATACAACAACACAGGCGCAATTGCAGCTGGCAGCCACTTAAAGCAGCTTGTAGAAAAAAAGAAGAAAAGCAAAAAGAGGCTGTCAAGGATTCACACTCACATCAGTAACAGGGGTTCCAGGTGCTTCATCATTCTCTTCTCTCCTCCTCATGCTCCGTGGCTTGTCTGGGTCCTCCTTCATTACCTCCTCCCTTTGAGGCACAAAATCACTCAATGTCAACTGTTCAGGGTATCAATGGTGGGTCACACATGCAGCTCAACAATGATATGTATAATATGTATAATAATATATATACAAATAATAATATAACCCATAAAAAACCTGCACAATGATATCTGAATCATATCAGTATCATAAGAAAACTGCATACACACTTTATTGGACAGATTTTAAGATTTGACCCGTATTTTAAAATAAGACTTCACTGGCATCAGCCCACATTGAAATCCTAAAAGCTTTAACTAAATTTTAGTTATACAGTCCACTTAATACTTTAATACATTACCAACAAAAACAAAGGAACACAAATGGAACTATTGTTTACATAAGTTTGACAGTACCTGTGTCTCCAATAAGCTGCCTTATGGATGCCAAACTCTGGGATATCCAAGTCATCTCTCTCCCATGTGCACTGATCATACGTTAAGTCTCTCCACTTCACCAGATAGTGGTAATTCCCCTTCTTATCCACACTGTATATATGCACACACATAAAGTACATTAAGTACTATCAAAATCTGTCTTGTGTATTTCATGGTGCACTGCATAAACCCTCACTCACCTGTGGTTAATTATCCTTTGTACCATCATCCATTCCTGCTTGATGCCATAGCGGTAATACTTCTCCTCTAAGATGGCATATTGAGGGTCTTTGGCTCGTCGTTTTTCACTCTTTCCAGAGTCCTCTTCTCCTCCGGAGCCGTAGTCTAGACTGGGCGGCTCGTCCATATCAGTCTTCCGCTGGTAGTTACGGAACATTACAGAGTGGAAGATCTCCAGCTAAAGATTGACAGAAAAGGAGAAAGAGAAGGGTGCTGAAAGGGTGCTAATGCAGAGCAAGTACAGAGTGGAAGTCTCTATGGACATACCATGATGCTCACACACCATGACGCAGCTTTTCAAAATTAGTGAATCTGTATTATTTATTTGATAGATAATGAACATTACAGTACTGTTTAACTTGCATGCAAATTGACCCATCACAAATTGTTGGGTTAGGGTATAAGCCACAACAACAAACAGAGCTGGAATAAAGTGCATTGGATGGGAGATGCACAAGGATCTTATCTACTTCAAAATGACTTTGAACAGATTTCCGGAATGGTTCCTAAAAACACAACAGTGTCAATGATTTTCTGTTTGCCGGTGCATGGACATGCTGATTCAGTGGCAGTTACACAGTGGTGAGAGGCAAGATTCCGATGTGAGATTATTTTTCTGTCTGAGACTAACTAAATGAAACACATGACTATAACAAATATATATGTTATTTTATTCTGTTTATTGGTACAAAACGAAAATGATTATAATTTCATTCTGTAAACGCCAAACCAGTACATATCACCTGTACCTTTAGACACTTTAACACACCTGAAGTTCAGTGATCCATGTACAGTGCCAGTAGGACTGTCCTGCCAGCTTCACAAAGAACTCTCTCTCTGGGCGGCCTTTCATTGGAGGTGGGGGCGGAGCATCAGGAGGTGCATCTGGGGGTGGAGGAACAGGCACTGGGGGCGGGGGCTCACCCCATCGCCAGTGTAAGATTTTCTGTACTCTGCCTTTAATTGGTGGACACTGCAATGTGGACAGGAAAGGTAACCAAATTCAGTATATCATTAATTCTTTTTTACTCTCGGTTTATTATTCAGTTAATGAAGTAGTGTTAAGGTGTCCGAGAAAGTACAGTGAATAACCTGTAATTACTATGAGTATCCCAGGAATCCCTATGAAACTTCAGCAGGTTTGAGGATGAGGATTGTGAGTCTTTTGCTACAGATGTTTGAATATTTGAGTTGACTGAAATCAATTCAGCTCCTTCAGATTCATTTCATCTGGTCTGAATCTTATGAGCTGAACTCAATTATTTTCAGTTCATTTCATTGACATTCTACAGTACTCACTGTGCATCTAGGACAGAGCCACTCTCCGTTGGGGATTTCAGGCAGAGGAGGGTTGAGGCAGTGTATGTGATAAGAGGAAGGACACGAGTCACAGCACAACAGCTCTCCTCCGTCCTTACACACTCGGCAGAACTCCATATGATCATCCTCTTCTTCCTCTCCACCTCCTGGTCCTGTCTCAGCCACCCCTCCATCATCACACTCTTCCTCAAACTCTTCAAAGTCCTCTTCTTTTGCTTCCCACTGAATCCCTTCCTTCTCCTGGCGGAAGTTCAAGTGTGATCAAATGTGATCAAGTGCACATAGCAACAACAACAGGATGGCTAACCAGGCTAAGAGCAGATTCCTTAATTGTAGTTTCTTTTTTTTTATAAATGGCGTAGTTGTAACAAGCTTACCAGTTCATTTTTTCTACCTAACTGCAGATCACATGGTTGGTCTCTTGTTTTGTAGCATCAAAATGAGAAGTAATTAGCTTTTTCTTTGTAACCACACTACTACAGGGAAAGGGGCTTTTGCTTCTCATGAAAATGTCATTTTCAACCACCATATAAAATTAATAATAGACTTGCTCCTTTAAGCTTTTAAGCAGGGTTCAGGAGAACTTAAGCATTATGAAGGTGACTCACGCAGTGTGGACAACTCCACTTGCCCTCAGGAGCCTTCTCCAACTCAGGCTCCAGGCACACTAGGTGGTACGCTCTGGGACACGTGTCACACAGGATGATCTCCCCTCCCTGCTGACACACTTCACAGTAGTCTTGATGATCCGTCTCATAGCCATCCCCATCCTCATCTCCCACCACTGACACAGAAAAAGTTAGAGAAAAAGGAGGGATTGCAGGAGTCAATACCTAAAATCACTTACTCTTCATACATGAGAACTAATTGATTATTTCTATAAGTGTAAAATTGTACAAGAGGACAGGTTAAATAGAAAAAAATGTATCCCACTTTTTTTCTTTTTCTTGGCTGGGCGACCTCTCTTGTTCTTCTTGACCCGGCCAGAGCTGTCCGAGCGCACTGATGAGCTGTGGACACTTGAGTTCTCTTGCTCAGAATCATCATCATCCACATCTTCACTCTATATAAAACACAAGACATGACCAAACATATACACACACAGAACTTCTGAGCTGCATATCTACATATGGAATCATTGAACAAAACTGCACACATAAAGACACATACAAGCGAAAACCCACACTCATGAGTGCCAGACTGAGTCACTCATTCACCGGACAAAATATGAGCATCCTGACTCATTTCTCACCGAGCTGCTCTTTTTACGTTTGTTCCCAAGAGCTCCCAGTTTGATTCGGAGGGGAGCCATCTTTTTAAGCTTGGGCTTCTTCTTGTCCGAGACACGAGGACTCTTACTGCGCTTCTTATAGCCAGGGCCTGTCAGACACAGTGAAAGAGAAGCTCACTGCACACAATGAAGGCACTAATACAGCCTATTACCTGTAATGGTACGATTATGACATTATTAAAAATCCAGGCACACAGAAAGTTGCTTTGAAGGAATGGTTCACTGGAAAGTGAAAATGACTAAACTATTCAATTTCTTTCTCTTAGTCAAATGGTCAAGGCTCAACTACAAGTAGCAAAATATCTGTTGTATTAGCCCCATAGCTCCAATAAAAACAAAACAAGCATACTCTAGACACCACATATGCCACATATGGGCAAATTATCTTAGCTTGTGGT
Source organism: Brachypetersius gabonensis (assembly GCA_037577145.1). NCBI lineage: Eukaryota > Metazoa > Chordata > Actinopteri > Characiformes > Alestidae > Brachypetersius > Brachypetersius gabonensis. The sequence goes on along the minus strand of JBBJLR010000013.1, from coordinate 10,518,727 downwards.
GTCAAAATTTTAAAGGTGACATTTTATGCAAAACTCACTTTTTTAAAAAACAAGTTATAATCTATGAGTTATAGTCTATGGGTTATACAAAACATCATCAAGAAGTTCTTCGCTCAAAATCATTCTTACATAAAGAGATTTCAACAGTTTTATTCTTGTCAGTTTCAGTCCCTTTCAAAATGAGCTGTTTAAGGAGTCTGCGACTTTTATGCAAATAAGCTGTTGCTGGCCACACCCCACCCATGAGCTTATGAAACGAATGGATACAAACAACCTTGTTCATTTAACTGTAATAGAAACACAAAAGTCGTTATTTGAGTACTTACTTACATCTCCCTCATCTGCTGACAGTAGGAACAGATCCCCCCACAACGCTGAAGTTAGCTCATTATTCACAGCTCCTTATTCGAATTTTTCGTTCCACCATAACCCATATTTTTGTTATTCAGCCCGTGTTCGTGGGTCTGGTGGACCCGCTCCATTTGTGGGTTTTCAAAACAGTTTACATCATCCCAATTACAAGCCATATGAACAGCATATTTAGTTAATATTTTGCCTTTACCTTTGGAAAGCATTTATGAATTTCTTTTGATTAAAAATGAAAACGGGTCCCACAGACTCAAACACCATTAAGGGTTAAATACTGCTTTAAACCGACTGTTGCTGGGACATGGCCATTGAAAATAAAATAGAGCCATGTTCTTTGGTTGTCTTTGGCTGGGAGAACATGTAGGGATTTGTGTTGTTCCTTAAAGCCAACAACACAACACTTCATGTGTGACGTGCCTCTGCCTGTAGCCACAGCGCTCGGCGTCTTATCCGTGCTCATAAAACCAGCAGACAAAAATGGTGGATCTTCAACTAATCTAGTGGGTGGGGTCTCGACAGATGAGGGGCGGTTCTATGCAAATTTCCCTTATTCTGACGTCAGAATAAGGGAGCAATCCAAACGGCTCATTTTGAAAGGGACTGAAACTGTCAAGAATAAAGCTGGTGAGATCTCTTTATGTGAGAGTGAAGAACATCATGAACATGTTTTGTATAGCCCATAGACCTATTATAACATAATATGCCCCCTTTAAGCAGCAGAAACACAACTTATGTTATACTTAATGGTAAGCCATATTTTCTATCTGAACAATGTATATGCATAAAAAAACAGTGTACATGTGAAATTTCATTCTGCATTAATTTTACATGAATCAGCTGAGCTCTGACCAATCACACTGTTGGTATTTTTTCCGAACCAAATGTAGCAAGACTGTAATAAAGATACAGCTGAAGACTGAATAATCTGCACATCTGCAGATAAGTGCTTTGGTTAATTCTTTTAGGTTTAAAGGAACTGTAGGATCTTTTGGGTCACTGAAGTAGTCTACAGCTTTGCTATACATTTACACCTATACCTGCTTTAGTTTGGATGTCAAGTGGCCAACAGCTGGCCAATAGCTTTGCTTGAATGAAAATGCAGCGCTTTAACATGAATAACTACAAATTTTGAAAAATAAATACATCATGAATTAAAAACAAAAAATTATGTTCCAACAAGCACACAAAGGTATTTACTATGCTTATAATATTTTTACGTCCTTTACTTCTATTATTTTTCTTTCATTGTTTTCAGTAGCTGCGTCTCTGAATGACAGTGCTCTAAACTGAAGTGTAGAGAAAACCTTATTAGTCTCAAAAATATATTTTAAATGTATTCTCTTAAAAGAGAACGGAATCTAGACTAACTATAACAGCTCAGCATGATTTATAACATCTGAATATAAAACGGTGAAGAGTAGTCCATGCATCTCCCTACCCTTCCTCCCTCCTCACCTTTCCCTTCTTTGGTCTTGGCCTTGCGAAGTGGGGGTGGCTGAGGCGGTGGTTCGGGGGAGGCAGTTGCTGCAGAGACCTGCTCAGCAACGGCTGCTGCAGCGGCGGCAGCAGCGGCGGCAACCGCAGCAGCCGAACCTTTAAAAGGGTTATTAGAGCTGAACTCCCTCCACTTTGCCCCTAAGATGGTCATCATCTTAGACATAGGGATCTTAGGGTTCTTCTTTGCTATCATTGGCCTACAAAGCAGGGCAGATCAAAAAGGAGACAGTCAGCTTCATCAAAAAAGGGATTATTCAGTAAGGAATCACTTTTAATAATTACCCTTCTACACCAGACCTAGTCTATTAAACATATCAAGTCCACCGTTTATTTCTTTAGTTTTGTTCTTGAGCTATAAGGCTAAAGTAGTCAATGTTAAAAACCTGTATGACATTAATTAGCACTTTGAGAAATACAGGCCTAAATCATTATATTCCTACATCAAGTTTGTAATTTCTGACACTATATAACGCATATTTGTCCCATACAAAAGGACAATAGAGCATTTTGTAGTTAAATGGCAGCATTTTTGAGAAAGAATTTGCCTTTCTACTGTCCATTTGTTTGGGAAAAATTGGTAAAATATACTTTGCAAATATACTCTGCTTTTCTGTGCTTTTTTCATGGCAATATGTAATTTTTCAAGCATTTTAGTGCAAAATTCTTAAGAAAAAAAATATTTACTATATTTTACGTAAATATTAATGTACATTCAGATAAATTTGTATATAAAATATAACTTTTCTGATGAGAGAACACCAAGCAACTGTGGATGAAAACATGTCATTGGATGGTAAATTACCCCAGTACTCCCCAGTGGCTGCTTTCAAAACCCAGTGGGAGGTTTGAAAGCAGCCAATCTGAGAGCCTTTTATTTCTCCTGGTTTCTGTTTGGCTGCATCACTATCCCGCAATCCTAATAACAGTTTCCCACATGTAGCTATCTTGAGGTTTACCTTCCCATTTTTAAGGGTAAAGTATTCAGCTGAGTTAAAAATGAAATTAAAGTGATTTGTGAGTGTAGTTGGGGGGCATATTTAGGGCATAAAAACAGGCATTTATAGGAATTTTCCCCCAAAAATTTAATGGGTTCTCTTACAATATAGACCTCGCAAATTTCGGGGGTAAACTGTACCTCATAAATTGGCTGAAGGCCTTATAGTTGGTTAGTGTACGGTAGTCCTCTTCAGTGAAGGTGTGATCCACATCCTCCAGTCCCCAGTCTTTTGCTAGTTGGGCAGATGTCTTCTGTTCTACAGGCTGTGGAAGAGATGTAACCAAACAATGCTACTGGAAAAATAAATGATGTATGTGGCTACGTCTCCCGCTATATAGTATCAGTGGTAAGGCCTTTTGAAATTTTAAATTACACAGAGTTCACAGAGATTTGGGGGGAAAAAAGATTTCATTTACAAACTTACCATAAAACCAATAAAATTAAATGGCTACAGTGAAACAAGCATATATTTGATAATTAAAAATCTACCAGCCGTCAGTTCTTTGTTGTTAAGGTATGAAAGAATCATAAAGTTGTCGTACTTTAGTGGTTTCCTCGTGCGTACTGTCGTCATCATCTTTCTTCTTTTTCTTTGTCTTCTTTTCTTTCTTGTCTTTGTGTTTCTTTTTCTTCTTCTTCTCTCCACCATAATCACTGGCAACACTATCAGAGTTTAGTCCATAATCTTGTCCTGAGTCCCTCTCTATATCGCTGTCCTGAAGAGACGGAAACGTTATATTTAGTCCTAACGAATAACTGTAGTAATCTGCACGTAATGGTTCATTTGTAAGTTGAACCTTATTAAAAATGTGAAATAAAAGGAAAACTGCTGGTTAGAATGACCTACTATTTTTTTCCGCTTGCGTGCTTTAGGGGTCTTTCCATCTTTGTCTTTATCTTTCTTCTTAGTCTCCTTCTTTTTTTTGGGACCTCTCTTCTTCTTTCCCAGAATGTCCCTTTCCGAGGCCTCTCCCCCATCCTCAACATCATCTGAAAGAGCGGTCATAAGAAGGAGACGGGGGGCATATAAGAAGAGTGGTGACTAAATGGGACTGACAATAATCCTTTACAAAAGCTGAAAATTATCCTTTTAATCGCTTCCCAATGCAATTAGAGCCAACAAAGGTTTGAAACTTGGGGGCATTACAGGGGGTGCTGAAGAAGACCCCTTCACTGCCAAGCGACAACTCATTCAACCTTTGGCCTGCACTAAGCTGTGAGGTTTAGGGAACAAATTTTAAAAGCGCAATCATGTTTGTGGCCCGAGACCCTACATGGACTAGTGCTGGGACTGAGGTATGTTCAGTGACCATATTTTACACATGGTATGCTTCACTCCAAGTGAAAAACATGTCAAAGAAGCTAAACATACATTTCATTTACCTACATTGGAAAAGACAGGGTAGAGGTCCACAGAGGTCATTTTGACTCTTTTGTAAACAGACATAGCCACAAAGAGGCATTTTGACAATGTAAACAGATAGGTTACAGTCTGCTGTACCATCTGTTTAAACAGAAAAATCACGCCTAATCAATTTATTTACGACATAATTTCGAAAATGTATGTTCTTTTATAATATGAGTAATATTTTCTCACATCTGACCAACCTGAGAATACATGAATAGCGTTTGTTTTGTGATTAAAATGCAATTATAGATTTATAGATGGTCAATAACTGATTAACTGCAGAGCCTCTTCACGAGTGTGAAAACAAAAACACACGGTCTAGTTGTGTTTCAGGTCCTTTAAAGAGAAAAAAAATCCAACAGGCGCCATTGCAGTGAAACAAATTAGTTGGTTGTTTTTTTTCTGCTCCATCTTTGTTGTAGTGGGACGCAGAAAACGGGCGTGGGCGAGCCTATCTCTCCGCGCGCCTTTTTCCCGCGCCCGGCTGGACTCGCGCAGCCAGAGGCGGCAGCAGCGCGCACGCGGGTCTCGGTGATCGGGAGGCCGCGCGGCCAAGAGACACGCGACATGAACCGCGAGGACCCTGCGTCTGCAGCCCCCCCTCCCGCCGCAGCGGGGGTCTTTCACCTGGGAGCCGCGCGGTGCGCGGCCGCCTGGCTGAGGGTCTCGAGGGGCTTCAAAGGGGCACCAGGGAATCAGGGCTAATTGATTCGCGCGCGCCGTTGCAGCCAGCCTTGCGCGAGACACTTTTTTGATTTGCTCAACTGAGAAAAAGGCCCTGCCGAATGAAATAAAAACAAACATGTCTAACATACATGTATACATTACGACCCGCTATCACATCACAATACTTTTAAACACAAAAACCCTCTGCGGTGCGTCCAGACTTCAGACTTTAGGTTTTGAGACTTTTGTCCTGTTTTTTTTTTAATTAAAAACACACGTGCATGTAGGTCATTTTAAAATGGGGGATCACATGTTGTAAACTGTTATTAACATGTTACTACCCACTTCTGTTGATTAGATCTCTATGGCAACTCCACAATATTATGTGCGGTGTATATCTATGCATGCACTATAACCTATATCTTTCTCTCGCCCACTATAATATTAAATATATATATATATATATATTTATTTATTTATATATCCACTAATGTCTCTGTGTCAGTGCTGTTTATGACAACAAGACTGCGTACGACATGCATTATTAGCGAGATCTGGACAGAGACAGACAGGTCTTGGTGGTCTTAGAGCGGTCTGTCCTGCTCTGAACCGTGGCCGTCGGAGTGACAGTGGGTCGGGTCAAGTTTATTTACAGTCTGTCACAACACCACTGTCTCAATCAACCGGTAGTCTCTGTGCTCTGCACTCTTTCTGCAATCCCCCCTCTCCATTGCTCTCGCCATTCCTTGTTATCTGGGCATTACAGCCTCGGGTGGCTTTGTGAAAAATCCCAGAGCAACTTAAGAGTGCGTGGCAAGTCCCAGAGAGAAGACAATAACATCAAAAAGAGGGGGGGAGGGTGTAGAACGTGTAGTGCTGCTGAAAGTGAGAGGATGGGACAGTAAAATAGGGCATTGCGAAACTTTGGTTAGAGTCTAAACTCTAAAAGCTAATAGTGGAGGAAGGCAGCGCGACGGGGGCTATAGAGTAGCACGGCTACTTTAGTAGTGCAGATGTTGCACCCCACCACCCCAGTTCCATGCTACATGTAACACTTTTTTTTCGGGAAGATAGTCTGGAATTGCTGTGGTTTATGTCTGTCTCCCCGGGCTGCCCCGGGTCTGCTCGGTACCTGGCACGACGAGGGCTGCAGTTTCTCTGGGAGCCGCCGGAGAGTTTATGTCGCTTGCGTTCTCGTCCAGCTCCCCGTCGTCGTCCTCTTCTTCTTCATCAAAATCTCCTCCCTCGGAATTAACCGCCATGCCCTCATCTTCCTCACAAGAACGGAGAGGAGAGGACATTATACTCCCTCCAGCGACCCCGGTCCTCCAGATCAAAAAAGTCTATTCCTTCCGAAATTATGATATTTATTGAATATTCAAATCGAGACACACACACACATACACACTGGGGGGAAAAAAGTAGGGGGCGTTTTGGAATATTTTACACTACAAGGCAGAGAAACAAAGATGGCCGCCCTTATATTTATTTTTTAACAACCCCCCCAATAAGAAAAATCCCCTTACATAAAAAATGGCTGACTATATTATTTCAGAACGCCCCCCCCTCCTCCTCCTCCTTTCTCTCTCTCTCTCTCTCTCTCTCTCTCTCACTCTCTCTCTCTCCAGTCTCCCCTCCCTCTTCAAAAACATTCACATTGTTCCAGTAGAAAGGGGTGTATGGCTGATTCTAAGTTGTATTTTAACTCGTAACTCTTTTTTTCCACTTCTTCACTCTCTCTCTGGCTCACATTGACTTGCATGCTAGCTGTCTCGTATGTGTGTGCGCGTGTGCGTGCGTGCGTGCACTCTTTTCTGCACTGCAGAGAGAAACAAATCTAACATGGCCACCTTAATAGTCTTAAAGGCTGTGTATGAAAAAAGTGTCTCGGAGTGAAAGGGTTGAGCCGAGCTCTCCTCTGGTCTGGAGGCTGGAAAGAACAGGGGGTGGGGGCTGGGGGGTGCTGTGCCGCAGCCATGCCCAGATTTACATCAGATTGTGTTGCTTAAAAATTAACCTTTTAAAGGGTGGATGGAACTATTCTGAAGCTCATTTGCCTTCAAGTTCAAATGGGCAGGTAAGAGACCTGTAAAACACAATTTCCTCTGTTTAGAGATTTTTTATTTAGATAGGAGTACAGTGGAAGAAAACCTGGTCCTCAGCCAATGCAAGAAAGACTTTCATGCAGTTAGCCTCACAAACCAGACTCTGCAATGTGTAATCATACATAGCAGCTATAAGGAGCCAATACCTTTGGACAGCAGTGAAACTACTGCCCTTTTTCTCTCTTTCTCTTTTTTGCAGACTATTTTAAAAGGACAAAGCAGCTATATATATTTCATCCTTGAATGTTGAGAGGTAGTTCTTTTTAACAAAAGTCACAATGTGATCTACAAATATCATGTGACAGTGTTAAGTATTATTTTAGTAGAAACTCAGGGGGTACTGATTTCAGACTGCATAATGCAGCATTAAAGTGGTATGCAACATCTCAGGTGTGGAAAAAAAAATGAATTAGTTTAGAATTTGTTTAGAGTTAGCTGTTGTTTTAACACAGCAACTGATTTTTTATATGAACATTTACCATGGCAACTGTCTGGCCTTATTATGGTGAGATTGTGTTATGGTGTGTGGCAAATTATTTATGTTTAAATGAACAGAATTCAGTGGGCAAAATACAATAATAAGGTCATGGAATAAAGAGATCTGTTGTGAACATTTGTGTTATAATGTGTCTTAGAATGCAACATCAGTCCTGGGTTAAAGTTCAGTAAGATCATCATTGAAGTACAGACATAAGGACGGAGTATAGAGGTCCCGATCCATGCGAATCTGGTAGAATTCTTCGTCTTCGTCAGGGATGCAGTTTTGACTCAGGGTCTTAGTCATGTCCAGGTTATTGCCATTGTGCTTCCAGGTGTAGCTGGCTGCGTGGGAATTGTAGCGCAGGTAACGCTGCAAAATCTCCTCTAGTGTTTCCTCAGAACATACCTGGTCAGAGAACAAAGACAGAGAAAACCCTTCATATACCACCCATATCCTATATTTGCAATACAACACAAATTAAGAGGGTGTTTTTGTTCTTAGGGCATAATGTGTTTAGCCAAATTCCTCCACTTATATGAATTATACAAGCATAGTCTTATGGGTTTACCAAAAGAGAGGGAAGGAATTTATGTCAGTTTGATCCAATGATGGTGCACAGCCAAGAGCCACTGGAGAGGGAGGGGACAAGTGGGGAAGTACAGAATGGGGTGGTTGGGGTGGGGGGAGCACAAGAGAAAGACAATAGGAATGCTCTGCTAAGCCTTTGGACCATGCACAGTAGCTCAATGCCAGATGGGGCATGTAGCAGGAGAGAGCTTGCCCACCCTGCAGTAAGTCTGGTGGCCACTGGGCTAAAGCACCAGTCCAGTTTTGGATCACTCGCCTGCCCAGAGGCACAACATCAGTAACACTTCCCTTTGTCGAGCAGGATCAGATGCAGAGAGCAAAGGGAGGGTGAACTGAGCAAGGCACAAAAAAATATTGGGGGGGGGAGGGTGAAAGTAATTGAGAAATAGAGCGATCCTGCCCTCTTCAGTATACAACAGCACAGTGCAAGTAACCTTTCTGACAAAAGAAAAACAATGTGTGCCATGCATATACACTCTGTATCCAACATTTCTTATGCGTTAATACGGAGTGTGTGCCTAACTTTGATGGAGTAACAGCATTCACACTTTAAGGGAGACTTTACTCTACACTGATGTGATTTAATTGCATTCAGCCATGTTAGATGATTTGTTTTTGATCACAAATGCCACTACAGCTCATCCCAGAGGTAAACAATGTTGCTCCATTATTCCAGATAACACTATGCCAATACTCTGCAACTCAGGGCTGGGGAGGGTGGGGGTGCTTTATTCTCATCTTGGCACTGGGTACAGGGACCTTAGGTTCATGTGTGGCTGCACCAGAGCATCCATTTCTACTTTTCAAAAGAGATTAAACAAGCTTTATGTCTGTCATTTTTTTTATCTGCATTATTAATATCCACCCCACTGAACACAGCATTTTATATTCAGGGTTTATTTTATATTTATTTTATTTTGACTTTGTGTCTCTGTGAGACTGTGCAGGTGCTGCAAAAGCAATTTCCTCTGGAATCAATCCATTTTTATCATTCTGATCCTGATTCTGATGTAGCATATCTCTGCACATGGTGGTCACTGTGCTAAAACAAAATGCACGCCTTTCAGAAGTATTGTGCCAAGTTCAGTGTGGCCTACCTCCAGACCTTGCTCCTGGGAGGTGAGCATGTTGATGATGCGGATCCAGCGGGTCTTGGCAGAAAGCAGGCCCACCTCATAGCAGCTGTCTCTCCACCACGGACTCCCAAAATCATTAATCCAGTCTGTGCGAGGGCAGGGAGGGGGCACATGCACGAAGCGTCCCCTGGGGGTGTAGTATTTCACACAGCCCGTTAAGGGGTCGATATGGGTACGGATCTGAGAAAACAGAGAGTCAGTTTCACTCTGCAGTTTCACTCTTTCATGCGAATAAAAAAAATAGATGAATATTCAGTGTAGTGAATGACAAAAGCAGAATGTTTAGATCATGGATATCCAATCGTGGTAAGGTACACTATATGGACCAAAGTTTTGGGATACACCTGTTTTTCAGGGTTTGGGGTTGGCCACTTACTTCCAGTTAAGGGCAAGCTCAATGCTTCTGCATACCAATGCCATGCTTCCAACTTTGTGGACACAGTTTGGGGAAGGCCCTTTTTCTATTGTGCCCCAGTGCACAAATTAAGGTCTATTTGGTGGAAGAATTTGACTGACCCAGAGTCCTGACCTCAAAAGCAACAAATCTTTTAGCACACAGCCAAGTCTTCTTGTCCAACATCAGTGCCAGACTGCATAACTGTTCTACAGAATGAAAGGTTACAAATTCTCACAGAAGTGTGAAGAGTGGGTGGGGGGTTGTATATTAAAGTCTATGTATTTGAATGCAATATCATTATAGCCACTGTTGGTGTATTGGCCAGGCATCCCAATACTTTTTCTCAATAGTGTAAATCCATTTGGGAGAGTGCACACCCAACACACTTATATCACCTGTTAGTCCCCACACTTCATACAAGCGTGACACTTCATCACAATTAATATTGTGATAAACTGCTTACATCTTTCGTTTTTGGGTCAAACCAGTGACTGATGTCCTTCCCTGCGCATTCAATAATTGGTTTCAAAAGTACGTCGCCTACAAAATGAACAGAACAAATTAGGTGTGCTAAGACAGAACAAAATTGTTGTTTTGAATAACAAAAACAGCAATAATAATGAAAAAAGTTATTACAATTTCAGTACAGGCTTACGGACTTACCCTTATATTCTTCAGCCAAAGGTGTCAAGTTGTAAACTTTACCGAGGTATGACACCCAGAGGTCTCCAATCGTGCTGTGCACAGACACTTCTTTCGGTGTAAAATACTTGGGCCGCCCCATTGACATTTAAATGGCAAAGCAATACATAAACAGTTTTAAATCCAAAATAGTGTAAGTAGGTAGTTGTATAAGTAAGGGTAGCCCTCGAGAGCAACGTTTAGCGCAGCCGAAATGTAAACAAAACGGTTGCCCTGACAACCAGTGTACCTGACGTGTACACAGGGAGGAAAGGCACGTTTGGACAAAAGTATTGGGACGCCTGACCATTACACCAGTGTGGACTTTATTGACACTGCATTCAAAACCGATGACCGCAACCACCATTATTGGAAGGCTTTCCAAAAGATTTTGAAGATTCCAAAGATTTCCAAAAAGATTTGTGCCCATTCATTCTGTTGAGGTCAGATACAGACTCCAGTTCATTCCAAAAGTGTTGGATGGGGTTTAGGTCAGGGCTCTGTGTGGGCTTGTCAAGTTTTTCCAGATCGAACTCCTCCAACCATGTCTCTATGGACCTTAATTTGTGCATTGGGGCACAGTCATGCTGGACTAAAAAAGGGGCTTCCCAAAACTGTGTCCACAAAGTTGAAAGCCTGGCGTTGTCCAAAATCTCTTGGTATACTGGAAGTAAGGGGCCTAGCCTACACTCTAGAAAACAGGGGCGATACAGTACTTTTGTCTGTATAATCTAACTTCCACAAACATGTGGTCAGGTGTGTGTGTGCCAGCTCATAAGGGCAACAAGACACTGAAGTCTACAATACTAAGCTGTAGGATGTAGTAACTGCTGCGTTTGAGTTTAGCAACCTGTAAGAAACGTTTTCCACAGAGACATGTCTTCACTGCCCTTGGGATTTAGGTGGCTGCTGGTTTAACTATGTCGCTGTCAGTCTGGTGTGGAGAAAAAAGAAAAAAAAAAGAAAAAAAAAAAAAAGACACTTGACACCATGAGATTATTCTGAACATTCTCTTATTTTAAATAACCCATTTGAAAAGCAGTTCCAAATGAACAAGTTTGCCCCAAGAAGGCATAAAATAATAAAATACAGGCATAAATATCGCTTGGAAAACCTAGATCCATAAACCATTCCGTTCAAAGGGGAAGCTGCATTGGCACATTGATATCAGCATTGTTAGTGCAACAGAACACTAATCAGCTACACACCTTCTGATCATGGCAACGTCATAGGAAGAACTTTTTATTTATAACCTGTTTAATCAAAAATACCCAGGAGTGTTGAAATATCAAGTAAATATATTCTTTTCAATAACAGCTTTCACCAGGGTGGGACAGTTCAATGGGAGGTTTATGTTTTTATCTGCAGTGATGCCATGACTGAAGGCTCTAAAGCCATTTCAGAGATATTGTATACTGGTAGAACAGTAAAAAAAAAAAAAAAAAAAAACAAGTTTCAAACTTGATCATAGTGACATAGGTTTTCCATTGATTCAGTAACACAACTAGCTAGCTCTGCTGTTTTCAACAGGAGCAGACTACAGAAAACAAATTGAAAACAAAAAAGGCAAATAAGATTTCAAATTGGAGCATGAGCAACCACACCCAAAACAAACAGAGAGCTGTTAACTGTTAAGGCAAACATTCCCTCCTTTGTAAAGTACAGAAATGGATTAAATGCACAAAACTGTGCAATAAAGACCTAATCTATTAAAGATTGGAGTTTTAAAACTGGACCTTTAAAAGGCCAGCATGTGATACTTCTGTTACAAATACTTTACTTTATGTATACAGGAAGCAGAATAGAACCGAATATATCAGCTACTCAGTTGTAGGGCAGTAGAGTAGCAGATGTAGATGTGACAGACTGAGCGATAACAGCTGACACATCCGCCTGATAAACGTTTGACCTGTGAGAAAGAGGAGCAAGAGGAACTAAAATGCCAGAAAGAGAAGGTCAGCTGATAAAGCTGAAACGATTCAAAATGACTCCAAACTAAATAGGACTTCATTCATCACAGCCATTTACTGTGTGGTATCAAGTGAACACCCGTTAAACAGTTCTCCTATGACATAAGAGTAACTGACTCCTTCCGAAGTCCAGAACTGCCTGCACATTCAAGTCTGAAATGACTCGCAAATAACCATCTGAGAGCCATATAGATGCATTTTCTTCAGCCTTCATTTGCAGGCTTTCAAATGCGTCCAGTCCACCCTCCATTACAGTTATCGCATCCACAGTATCCAGTAGCATAGCCGTATTAGTTGTAGTGGAACTTGAAGTGGAAGTTTCCACCCTGGAAAGGGTTAAAGCCAAAGGGCCACTCTCCTCCGCCTCCCTGCTGGTTCTCGGGGTCCAATGGATCCTCGCCTGAATCAAATTTCTGTCGCATCTCTGCAGAATAAAACAATGTGCCTTTCATTCTAATCAGTTAAACGAAGATGTCTTAAAACAATGTTATTTTAGATGACCTGTTCTAATTAAATTCTTAATATTAGTTAGATTTGAAGTTACCTGGATCTGTAAGCACCTCCTTAGCTGAGGCAATGTCAATAAATTTCTTCTCTGCCTCCTTCTTTTCTGCTTCAGACTGGAAGTTGTCTGGATGCCACTGTTGTGCCAGTTTTCTATACGCTTTAATGATTTCCTGCTTGTTAGCATTCCTTAAAGCAAATAATGGAAAATGGATTAGAAACAAGTTGATGCTGGAAAAGCACAGCAGATAGTGCAGAAATAAGTAAGAATAATATCTGGTCCATACCGACTCACTCCTAAGATTTTGTAATAGTCCCTCTTGCGTGAGAGCTTGAGTAGTTTTTGTGCACGTTCTAGACCCTCACGAATCTCCTGGTTCTCCTGGTCAAACTCCCGTGCCTCCTGATAGTCCTCCACAGCTATGAGAGGGCAACAGTGTGAGAAATTGAGCGAAGGAGAACAGACAAAGCAAAACGACATGATTAAATGAGGGTAAAAATATAATGCTCCTTAATGCAATATCGTTCATGAAAAAGAGTTCTACCCTTCTCATAGTCCTGAAGTTGGATGTAGGCCTCAGCTCTGTCCCGGAGGATGTGGATATTCTGAGGATCTCTCTGGTGGGCCTCTGAACAAATGTCCAAAGCCAGCTCTGGCTCCCTAATCTGCAGAGAGAAAGAGAGATAATTAAAAAGTGAACGACTGTATCCTACATGTATGATGAATACAGATCAAGGTCTGAAGGTAATGCTGATCCTTAAACATTAAGACGAAGAAGAATTATGACCATCTACAGGTGCTGGTCATAAAATTAGAATATCATAAAGTTGATTTATTTAAGTAATTCCATTCAAAAGGTGAAACTTGTATATTAGTTTCATTTATTACACACAGACTGATGCATTTCAAATGTTTATTTCTTTTCATTTTGATGATTATAACTGACAACTAATGAAAGTCCCAAATTCAGTATCTCGGA
>JBBJLR010000013.1:10487099-10502101 GCA_037577145.1 Brachypetersius gabonensis | reverse complement strand
ATATAAAAAACACAACAATTTTCTAACAAATACGAACGTAATTTCAGCTACATTTCCATCTAAAATATAACTATCAAACTGTACCTCCCCCCAATTTTCAACAAAGATCTCAGTTTATTTAGTATTAGTAAGTTGTGCCCTGTCTAAACATGTGGGTAGAGGTTTTTTCCCCAATGTTTTGTGTACGAGTCTTTGTTTCGGCTCGCCACATGCTGCAATGCAAACAGCTAGCGGTAGCAACCCGGTTTTGTGCAATTTTCTTCCGGGACCAAAATTATTTATTTCTCCTTGCTGCTGCTTCGGTGGCAGCTGCAAACCAGAAGCTCCCGCGTGAAGAGTCTCAGTTTTTCATTTAGTCTTTAAAGTCCTGTATTTTTACTACTGTAAATTAAATTAAAAGAGGCGAATACATGTTTACATTTACAGGTTCTTTAAGGGTGACGCATTAAGTGTTTTGGGCGTATATGTGGGGGCATATTTAGGGTTTGCGCTATAAAAAATAGGCATTTGTTTTACCACATCAGAACAATGCAGTTTTTTACTACATGCGTGTGCTTTTGGAATGTAACCCCCACGAAAAGCGGGGGGCAACACAAACAAACAGATCGCGGACTCACCTCTATAACACGGTCCAGCACCTGGATGGTAGTGGTGTAGTCTCCACGGTGATGGGCCTTGTGTGCCTCCTCCTGGAGCTCCTCTAGCTCCTCCGCTTTGTGGAGATAATTTATTGCCTCTTCCTGGTTCGGGGAGCGCTGCAGCTACAGAAGAGAAAATAAGAAAAGTGGAGGTTATGGAAAAGAATCTAGAAGAAAAGAATCCGGAAAAACACCTGTTACACAACCACTGCAGTAACAGCACATGAATAAAAACCGAAGCACCATAGATGTTAAATGGATAGACTAATCATGTTTGAACTCACTACTGCCTCAAAGTCCTCTCTGGCTTCTTGTGTATTCCCCTGCTTCAGAAGGATATTTCCTCTCTGTATCCGGGCCTGAAAACACACACACCATACGGAATTACAACGTACCACATCAGACCTATAACTGAGGGGGATTCATCAGAACGGCCATTCAATATTTGCATTAAAATGTCAAGTCTTTTTCATATCTCCTTCTTTAACATAAAACAAGCCACCTAATTAACTTACAGCCAGAAAGTCGGGTTTAAGCTGGATAGCCCGGGTCAGATCCGGCAGGGCAGATTTGGACTTCCCCATCGCCAGAAACACAGCCGCACGCTTGTAGTAAGTCAGGTAGTTCTTTGAGTCACCTTCTGTTTTAAGTTAGAGAAAAGAGGAAGGAAGTACTGAGCTGACAATTATTTAGCATGAAATGCCACAGTCATAAGCAATGCCTGATTATTGAAGTACGGGAATTGACACGAATACAGTCAAGACAGTGACTGTTAAAAGGAAAATGTTTTTAGCGTTACTGCATCTTTTTTATATAAGATTAAAATAATTTTGATAGTGTTTCAAAATCTTCACGATGTGTTATTAGCTACTATTTAAGCAAAACAAATACAAATGTTCACTTTCTAAATAAGATAACTATTTAAAGATAAAAAAAAATATTAACTGAAAGTGAAATGTCACACACAATGCAATTTACCAGAACAACATTAAGGAGAAATATACTTTTGCGAAGTTATCAAAATTGTTGCCCTAGCTTATAACCCTAACATGCAAATTTACAGTACCTGGCTTACAATGTATGTAATGTATGTTTATGTGCAAATTGCTCACCAACAGCAGAGTGGTAATGGGAGAGGGCCTCGGCCAGCTGTCCCGCTGCCAGCAGTTTCCGCCCCATTTCCAGGTGCTGCTCAATCTCCACAGGAGAGCTCCCCAGTACACCTGAAACGCAAGTGAAAGTAATACTTGATATTTCCATGAATAAACCTACAGGCACGTATTGAAAACCTACATTTTAATTGTTCTATGCTTTACTTTGCCAAGTCTGCACTGAAAATATATACTGGTCTGGCATAAAAAATGCCAGTTTTATAATGGAATACAATAAAATCCAAATGAACAAAACCACAGCAGATTTGTTCACAGGCAGAATTCTAAGCCCATAACTCATTTCATAAACAAACCCAATAAAGCTATATGGAATCAAGATCTTAACCCTAGGTTGACAGATAACACTCAGTAAGCAAAATGATATACGTGAATGCTGAATCACTCGATTTGACAGTTATTAATAAGTAATCTGATATGTGGTTTCATAACATCTTGGCATTGAAAATGGTTCGCTTCAGGATTCTAGAGAAGACACGGGGGAATATGCTTATAGACATGTTTAAAACCATTATTTTGAATGATTATGGCGTTTATGTGGACCAAATATTTGGCTAGACCACAAACAGATGGTATAATCGGTTCTAGTATTAGACCAAGGCGTTCGGCAGAAGCTGGAAGGTTGGAGAATAAAGAGAAGGGATGTTTAATCTGTTAGAGTAAGTTGGAGCAGTAGAGTCCAGTAAACAGTCCTACCGTCCAGCTGCAGGTCCAGGACCACACAGAGCAGGGACAGGGAGGACACCAGGCTGCTCACACCTCTCCGGCGTCCCGACTCCATCATTTCAAACCAAACACCTCCGTATCGTGTCTGTATTCACCCAAACAACTCCTCACGCCGACATTTAATCACAAAATTCCCCCAGCCTGCCAAAAAGCCAACTCCTCAACGACAGTCATCTTACGTGTGCGGCTGAGAAATAATTCCGACTGCCTCAACGCAGCCCCAAAACTTGAGTTCCGATTCGTTTTTTGGTTTGTCCCCTTTTAAAAGTAAGACTCAAAAGTTTTCCCAAGCTAGAATTGACGAGGGACAATGGTGGACAGCTGTCAACTGTGTGCTTCTGAGACACTTTGGGCTTTTGAGATCCTTGGCGTAGCTTTCAAATGGCCCTTCATTGCAGCTCTGTGAGTGGCTGCTCGAGCTCAGAACACGCCCGGGTTCGCAGGGCTTTGACGACGAACGTGGTCTCCAATGATTGGCTAGATTTATTTATCGCCTCCTTTAAGAACCGCCCATGCCCATTTAAGGAAAACCACCGTCTCTACCGCATCATCCCCGGTTATTCCTGGCTCTAGGCAGAGGGCATTTGTAAACTTCGTTTGATTGAACTCAGGTTGGAGTATTTCCTCGCTGAAACCATGCCATAAATAGAACATCTGTTCATCCCAGGCGATGCATTATCAAGACCCGACCTGATTTTCACTTTTTAAAAGGCTGTTATCACACAAAAAGCATACAATCTAGGTGTCCTCTTGGATGAAGAGCTCTAAATTTCAATTCAGTCTCATGGTCCAGCTGGTGGTCTGGTAGTTAGGGAGTTGCCCCTGCGATCTTGGGTTAGTATAAAATGCAGGTAAAGAATTTCACATTATTCACACTATGTGCTGTGGTGTGTTCATGTGTGATTGTAAAGGGGCCACTTTACCACTGATGCCACGCAGATACTCAACCAACCACTTGTCATCTCATATCATCTCTAAAGACCTCTACAGGTGATTCAAAATGAAGCAATAATACACCAAGGTCTTCAATACACCAAAATTCTCACACATGACTTCACTACTGCTAAACCTTCACTGGCCTCCTGGGGCCCCTCGCACAAACACTTGCCTACAAGGCCAAAAATGTTCTAGCTCTGTCTTATCTATCAGCCCTCAGATGGGTCATAGCTTGCCCTCTTGGAGCATGAAGCACAGCCTGACTTGACCTACCTCTTCTCAAAAGTTGAAGACCAGCATTAAGATTTTTCTTAGTTTTGTCACTAAAGTAGTGGAATGAACTTGTCCTCACGGAGACCACATCCGTTCTGGGCACTTAGAATACTTAACCACAACACACTTCACCTCAAAAATGTCTTCTGTGTTTACTACAATTATTTGTCTACTAGCAGTTCTTAATTTTAGGTCAAGTCTTACTTGTGTGAGGGATTTGTTTTCTTGTATGTCACTCTCGATAAGAGCTTCTACCAAATGCTACAAATGTAAATGTCATGATGCTAAAATGTGTCTAAAACTGATTCAGTGGGCTACTGCATAGAAAGTGAAGTTTGTTAGTTGGTATTTTTTTATATGCTTGTATGTAATAAAATTGCAAAGCACTCCAGATTCTTTCATAAACATAATGCAAAACTCAGACTGAAAAACAGATTCCTGTAACTGTACGCTTTAAAGCTTTGAAAATACTCTGGAAAGTTCACATGCATCAACCGTAATGGTATACATACGACCAGCAACAATTTAGCTCTATTTCCAGTAACAATAAAACCAGAGCACAAGATAAGAAAAGACTTCACAGTATACTGGATAACAAACGACATGTGAAATGCCTCTCTTGCTTCCTCCTAAATTAAATAAAAACTCAAAAGTTCGTATTTCATTTAGTGTTTTTATTTGACACTTGTGTGGAAAAAATAGTTAAAGGCTGACGTCTTGAACACACATACACACACACACACGCATACGATACAAATATTTGACCTTAATTCATGTGAATATGTTCTACATATCACAATTAACAACAATTAATCATCTACCAAGTGAATAACTGGCATTCTTACAAAATCTTTATAAAAACATCTACACTGTGAATGTAAGTGCATTGTGAGAAATTATAAAATCTGTATACATGTGTTATAATTCCAAGGTCTTTTCTGTACAAGTGATTTAAAAAGCTCTAGTATAAAGATAATTTTGGGATACCCTGGAAAATTGGCACTGCTTCTCTGCTTGATGAGATCCAATCTATTTTGCCTCCAGCTCTGGTAAAAGTCTAAATATTTACATATTTGCACTGATAATGAATGTAGGGACATACAGGTCAGTAGATAGGGAGTGTTGCATATTGGCACATTGAATTGACCCTGGCGGTATTTGATCAGACGTATGCGTTCTTGTCATAAGTGCTTGCAGCGCCTCTCCTTGATGCGGCTCCTGAATACACTGTTCCTCTGGAGGGCTGGTAGGGGTAAGCACTGAGAAACAGAATAGACACAATAAATATGCAAATAGCTGATAAAGAGAGCAAGCAGGAGAGAGAGAGAGAGAAGGAGAGAGAGACTTACGACTTGTTGTCGTCTGTGTCCGATTTACAGGCAAACATTAGACAGATTCCACCACAGATAGCCAGAGTCCCGGAGCACCAGCCAATGTAGAGTCCCTCTCCCAGCTCAAACCTGCAATACAATCACATGCAGGAGTCACACAGCATCTACATAAAAGTACAACGTTCAGTAGAACAGTAGAACAGCTATCACAACATCTCTCCCATAGCTTCAGGGGAGCCAAGCTATTGACCACAGCTATTCTCAATGATAGACCACGTAAATCACTACATTAAAACCACTATTGCTGGAATATAGCAATGTACAAGTTAGCACATTTACTCAAAGACAAGATCATTATTATAAAAAGAAGAATTTGATGTACTGTATCAATGCTGTTCAAGTTTTAAGATGCAATGCTCTCTCTCTGTTCCACACAGTAAACATCTGGTAACTAAGCTCTAAAAACAATCTGCTATGTTAGTTATTATCATATGCTAAATGTATTCAGTGTGTTTTAGAAAAAGAACACTAATAAATCAGGAAGAATAAAACTAGCAGAAAATAAAAGAATAAAATAAAAGAATGTATAGAAACAGAGATCATTTACATTCTCCAGAGGCATTCTTCTTCAAAAAAATGCAGTAAAATCAAAGTTTGAATATTTTCAAGCCTCCTTAAAATTATTCATATTTGGTGTTATTTATATTTGATGAAGTCTACTTATGAAAGAATAAAAGCACTGAGCTATTTCCTCCATATAACTGTTCTTTTCAGTTATCTGTTGGTTCAAATCTGTCAACCACTGATCTGGTTTCAGCCTTTTGGTAGAGACATATTGATTCTGAATCAAAATAGTATTTGGAGGATTTGGAGGAATGTATTGATTTTCACAAGAGCCCCTGGACCACTAGCAGTAAAACAGATATTTATTTTTTTATCTCATCTGACCACAAAATGGTCCAGTGATATTTTGCAGCTTGCTTTCAGAAAAAAAATATTTTGTGAAACTCTTGTCTGAGTGATTTCTATTAAATAAAACACAAGCATTTTTTCCCAGAGCATTTAGAGGAATATTTTCATCAACATGTATTGTTTTGTACGACTATTGTTGCAGCAATTATTCTGCTGTTGTTTGTATTGGTCTTAAAAGTATATTAACAAAAATAAAAATTTTAATTCAAAGGAATAAAAATGAGGTTGTAAAAATCAATTATGACTCTTTTTTTGAACATAAAACTACACAGATGTCATAAGTTGACCTCAGCGAAAAGTAAAGTACGAGAAAGTGTATAATGGTTGGTCTTTTTTTTTTCTCCCTCTCTCTCTGTCTCTCTCTCTCTGTCTCTCTGTCTCTCTCTCTGTCTCTCTGTCTCTCTCTCTCTCGCTCTCTCTCTCTCCTCTCACTCTCTCTCTGACACACATGTTGTTTTCTCCACACGACTCCAGGGGGAAGCATTTCCTCACAACATGGCAGAACCAGCTAACTCACTTTGTTCCTGGGAAGATGGGGTTGAAGAAGTCCTGAGTGATGTTGAACGCATACCACGACACAGATATCATTGTGCACAAACCTGGTATAAAAAAAACAAACATTACAATCATTCCAGGGCACAAACCAATAACATTAACCAAAGAAAATTAGAATTTCACAGATGTTTCATCATTATGCATTTATATTACCAAAAAGTAGTTATTAGGATGCAAACGAAGTCATTCAGAGTGGTTTGATATGAGGTGCTACATTCTTGACAGACTTATGAAATCAGAATTGTCCATAGTATCGACGATTGGTTGTGAACATCATGACTTCTGTCTGAGACATTCTTTTATGATAGTTATCATATTCTGGACATATTCGTCTTGTTAATCTATTCATGGAGGAGTGGCACTCTAGGCAAAATAGTCCCTGAAGTATTTTAACACTATTTTACCATCAATTACATACAAAAACTTCACTATTAAAAAAATAATGAAAAGTGTTTTCAAAACACACTAGTGGTTGGGGATAGAAATTAAAATGGCTATATAGATTGGGTTGTGGACATCGTAACCACTCACAGACCCACTTTAGGAAAATCTCACCTCAGGAAGTTTCTCTAGTGTTAAACACTTCATATCTAAACACTCTGAATGGCTTTGTTTACAAATTGAGTGTTGAATTAAGTAGAAAAAAATCTGACTGCATGATTGCTGTGAGGTGACTTTACCTTGTAGAATAAAGAAGGCACCCCCTGTTGCAGTGAGTCTACCCTTTAGCGTGTAGTTGTCCCCTCCTGCTTTACAGCACTGCATGCCTATGAGAGAAGCCACCAGCCCTAAAGCCCCCAGCACTACAGAGGCGATCATAAGGGCCCTTGAAGCCTGAATATATCCTGTACGGCACAAACGTTTCATCAGAATATCTGTGTTTGTGTTCATCAAAAGAACTACATTAATGCACTACACAGGCGTTTGATCATAGAAGAAACTATTAAGGCAGCGACTCAATAATGATTCAGTTTTCCTGAAAAGAGTGTATTAATCACAAGGATGGGAAAAATATTAGTCTTATTATATATTTAAAAATGAACATAGTTCAGTATAAAAGGATACTTCACTGGCTAACCTCTAACGAAAAGACGCTGGGAAAAGAAAGGACAGCACGGCTACATTAACAGGAATACTTCAGCATTTTTTAAAACCTAAGCTCTACGTGGTTCGTCTATAGCACAGTTGCCACTAATAATAATATTTTTCCTGTACTTGGAAAAGAGCGGGAAACCCAACTCAAAACACATTTTCAATAGAAGCCAAAAAGCATACTTTTCATGGTCTTTTTGTGGGTCAGGTTGTTTTATCTTATATATACTGTAAATATAAAATAAAATATACAATCCAATAAAAAAACACAATTTCTTTCATTCATTAAGGATACGAATAAAAACTGGAAGAATATTAGTAGTTTGTAGTAGAGTGTAATGCTTTAGAGTGACAAGTTGATGAGCATGACATACAAATATAATAGTACACTGATATACTGGTTTCATTTTCACCAAGATACAACTATAATGCTTAATATTCTATTCTATTCTATTCTATTCTATTCTATTCTATTCATGTCAATGCCTAACTGAAAGCACCAGTGTACAGGACCAGTGGGAAACAAGTATAATACAGAAAATATAAGCAAAAGATCATTTTAGTTGATGTAACAAATATAATTAAAGAAAAAGAAGAGTCTAAGTCTGGTGTTCAATTATAGGTAAGATTCACCATGGCCCTACCAGACAGTGCGAGCAGAGATGGAAACTCGCGGCAGTTGTGGACTCCGGTGGAGTCGGTGGCACATGACATCCACAGATTTTCATAAAGAGTTGAGGTGGTGATGACGTTCCCGTCCACAGTGGAGGTTTTCCAGTAGCGGTTTGGTATGGCCACTCCAACCATCACCCAGCCTAAAAATCCCAGCAGCAGTGCCACCACCTCAACAATTGGATCCATTGCTGTCTTCTGAGTGAGTGAATGCAGAGATATATATTGTTCAGCTTTTTCCTCTTTTCTCCCCTTTTTCTTAAAGTTTCAGGCCAGACATGTCCAGTGCCCAGGGATCCGTGGAGCTTAGTGATCACAGTGAGAGTCTGTGGGGAGGGAATGTGCTTCTGTGAGAAATCAATAAGGGAGATGTTGAGTCTGAAGTCATTAAATCAATGATTTATGATTGTGCTTTTCCCTCCCCATTCTGTGTGAGCTTTCATCCCTGCTGTGCTTTTCACACCCTGAAACTCAGCAGGTGGTTATCAGGAGGCTGCGTAAGCGTCACCAAAGTCCAACAAACAGCCCACGACCTTGTGAGCATGGTCACTCGCCTGTGATGGACTGAAAAGGTGTTTTTGTTTTTTGTCTGCCCATTAAAGGAACAAGGAAACATTTTTTAAAGCCACAGAAGCCACAGTGAAGTGAAGTTTGATCCTAAAGCTGGGAGTTTAAATCCTGGCAGGGCCACTTCCCAGAAAATATCTAATAATTAATAATCAATGAACAACTCACCAACAGCTCTGTCACTGATAACCCTCAATACTTCTACAGACTGACATGTCATTTAAACAAGCAGAGAAACTCTATTCTGGCAGATTCTAACATCAAACCAATGCTGTATTTGATGGTTTCATTAGAAGAGGAAATATTTTGTTATGATCTGAAAGTTATGAAAAGCTATTTGTGGGCATACAGTCTGGTGAGGAAGCCCTTTTGTGGAAAGAAGAGTAATATTTCACATTTGACATGTTTTGAAATGTATCACTTTATGTAGTAAATTATGCTATTTTGTAATTACATTAATCTGATTATGTATAAATAAAATATTTTGTGAACAGTAATAGCTCTGGAATGTACGGTCTGAATTACTTTTCTGCACTCTTTTATTAAAAAGTCATTCATTTACATGTTTGTTTATCCACGTTATATGTCACAATTCCTACAGCACCAAAATTGGTGCATTCGTCCAGGAGGTGATGATTTTAGACTTTTAACTAATAATGCAGAGTAACACCCCAGATTCTCACCAGGTGTGAGCTAAAATCCGTTTTATAATTTATCATACTGTACATAAATTATTGTCATAAATTATTGTGCACTTGAAAAATTGCCTTGAAAAATTGTTAGTTCAAATAAATTAGTTAGTTCTAATTAATCAGACTGTAATTGAACCTTTTGCCAACACTAATTAGCAACCCTTTGAATTTCTTTTGGATTTATGAATGAACTCTTGAACATCTGTGTGGTCCCGAAGTAATTTCTATTATCCAAGGCGACTGCAACAGCACCTCCAAAACATTTCATGTTTCATGAAACAGTTAAGGGGCAGCTGGTGGCCTGGAGGTTAGGGAGTTGCTTCTGCAATCAGAGGGCTGTGGGTTTGAATCCCAGGACTGCTAGTGGCACCACTGAGGTAACCTTTAGCAAGGTACTGTCCCACACACACTGCTTCCCAGGTGCTGTGTTGCTGCCTGCCCATTGGTTCACTTGGTGAATGGATTAGATGCAGTTCACACTGTGAAATTACCTACTTAGCTTTTGATGTTGCATTTAGATTTTCTAATGGACTAAATTTAGCAGGATTTTGTGGATGGACATTTTCAGCAGCAAGGTCTCGGATAAAGGCTAATCCCAGGGTTGTGTCCTGTTCTCTTGACTTTTTATAGTGTATACAGACCGCTGTAGGTGTTCTCAGGAGGGCAGCTATTTGTATTTTACTGCCCTTTTACCTTTTCTGTATGGCTTGGAGTCAGATCATGGTTGTTCTCTACCTGCTTTTGTTAAATGGTGTGGTGATGAATTCTTTGACCTTAACATATCTAAAACTAAACAATTAATTGTTGATTTGAGACAAAATATTCACAAATGAAAAGCTAGCACTATACATATAATGCTAGCTTTTATACACAGAGGTGCTTGACTCTCAACTCAGGTTTGATGCAAGCTCACAGTCGGTGGTCAAGCACGGAAAACAAAGAATTCTCTATCTCTTTTAGTGCCTATGATACTATTTTATTATTTGCATCAGCAATCAATTAAAGCCGTTTAGTCATTAATTTTTTGGTTTATTGGGTTGTCTGTGAAATAGGAGTGAAAGTCTGTTCCAGGATCATTAGAGTCCATTCAAGAAACTTGTTCCTGAGAAACAGATGGCCCAGAAAGCAAACTTTATCTGCCAATCTGATCATGTCCCAGTGAATTCACGGTAATAACCTCAGTCTTGTAATGTGCCACTTAGCAGGACAAAATGCGTCATTCATTCTTTCTGCTATAAGGCTATTAAACACCAACAGTTGTCACTGTAAATTCTGTAAATGACTGTTACATTCGTTTTAAACCAAGTTATTATTTATTTGCAGGGGTGGCATGTGGCCAGGTGGTTAGGGTGTTGCGCCTGTGATCAAAGGTCTGCTAGTGGCACCTCTGAGGAACCGTGCAATAGACCGTCCCCACACACTGCTCCCCAGGCACCCCTTGTTGGTGGCTGCCCACTGCTTCACTTGGTGAATGGGTTAAATGCACAGAAATAATTTCCCATTGTTCACTGTGTGGTTTGACAAATGAACACTTTAGACTTATTTATATGATCTGAACTATTTGATTCATTTACTGCTGTCCGTTGTTCCTTATACTTTTTCAATATGTTGCCATTGACACGTAACCTGTGAGTTGTGAAGTGTTTAGACTAGATAAACGACTGTGAATGAATTGCCCTTCTTGGGATCAAAAAAGTTGTTGAATCTGAGAAGTTGATATGTGATCAATGCGACACACCCAAAGTTAACAAAGCGGTAGGGTGTAAGTGTTTTAGCCTTGAATCCTGTTATGCGGCTTTTCACTCTTCTATTTCATAGGTATAATAACACTAAGCGTAAGTAATGAGCTCTGCTGAGTTGCAAAGGTCATGTTTATGGTGGGCACGTTTACGAGAGTTTGGTTTTTATGGCTTTTTTTAAACGCAATAATGGTTTTCACACTGTGGACATCCATTAAATCTGAACACGCTGAACTCCTTTGCAGAGACAAACCTTTCTGCTAAAGAGGTAATTTACTCAGGAAACTGTCTGATAAATGAAAAGACATGGGATTCAATAACATACGACAACTGCAAATATTGTGCTGAATGTCAGTCTACATGTTGATGCATACATCTAATGCAGCAGAAGGAGAGACTGCTGAAGAGGCAAAAATCAGCTGTACAATGTTCTTGAATACACTTTTAGTATTTCACTCTTGCTCCTTTCAAAAATGTGAAAGGTGGGGTGTGAATTTGATCATAATTTCAGTCAAAAACCCCATTGTTTGATGTTTCCCATGAAGAAAACTAAGTATTAGTAAATTAGAATAAGTAGATTAAACTCTGTCGACATGGTATGATGGGTCTCCTGAAAAAAGCTTGCCTACCACACACCCAGATGTCATTTACTTTTACCTTAGTTAATTAGTAACAGCATTATATAGCAATAAAAGAACATTACTAATGGCAGTCATAATCTCTGCTGTTGTAAAAATGTACAATAGACCAAGAGGAGCTTACATCTATTTAAAGGAAAGGCAGTGAGATCAATAATGTGAAAAAACAGGCCAGCAGCCCATATCACCGTCAACTGATGACCGGAGCTGGAGTTGGATGCATAACTTCAAAAAGCCATTTGTTTCTCCTAAGGCCCAACTATGGTTTTGGTTCAGGGTCAATGAAATGAAGGTTTTTACATTTCAGGCTCGGTGTACATTAAAAGCCTTTTTGGATTGAAACTAAAAAAGGCTGGCAGATTCACACAGCATGTGCTCATAGCATGATAGACTTAATACTTCGTCAAAGAAAATTGACCTCAGCGTTAATGCTTTTAGATAACACATGACTGGAGGCCAAGAATACTTTATAGTGGTAAAGCCAAATCAAGAGTTGGCCCTGTATTTGCATAGAAATGGATGGGTATCATTCAAGAATGTTTTGATACTGATATCAGTGCAATACTGAGTCATTAAATATGTCATTAAACCTCTGCTCTCTAAGAAAGGTACTTTTATGTTATTGATGCGACACCTTCAGATATATATTTTGAGGACCATTACATAGGAAATGTAATTGTACCATAATTGTTTCCACTGTTCTGTTTTAAATTGCTAGATAATGAAAGGTTAAAAATTCCCTAGGGAAAAAAATTAAGGTACATATACCTACATCATAGTTTAATCTTTACAGTAGAAAGTTCACTTTTACAAAAAGAAAATAACACAATATACTCTTTTTAGTCTAGTGTTAATTTATTTTTTATCACCTGGTCTTTTTTAAAGCTTGCTTGTAACAAAATATCCTTAAAGTTAAAATCACAGCATTGGTCTCATTACACTGCCATTTACATTTGCTTAAATGCAGAACCGTTGTCAAAACCACAATGCTGAGTCCAGATTGGCAGGAGTCCAAAATGTTCAAGTTCAAGTGAATGCTCGAGACTTCCTGGCCTGTTTATGTCTGTCTGATGCTGGAGACACAGTTATTTGTACAATTATTTGTAAACAGGCAAGGGCATCATAACACTGTAGGATCAAATGATGTCTCAAATTAAGTAAAGTTGTTTCACTTAGTTCACTTGCCTTTGCATTGCTGTCTGTGGCCTAAATAAAAATGAACACACAGAGTTTCAGCTCGTTGTTGGTAGAGTTTGAAGTTCTCATTTTCTAAACAAACTCAAGAAATGCTTTAGCTGACCATTGCATCTGTGGTCTTGGGCAAGGAGTCGTTTTATTGGCCGTTGTGGGTGATTTCATTTTGCTGTGCTTTCTTTTGTTTTGTCAGTTTACTTATTTTGTGTTTTATTAGTTGTGGTGACATTGATGTTGGTGTGGCTGGCTGCTATTAAGAAATATTACTTGTGGAAACACTGTAGTATATTGCAGTTGGACAAAAAGTCCAAATACCAGCAAGTCCAGGAAGCCAAGTCTGAGATTACACAAACAACGTCCAGACTATTCTCCTGCACTAGTTACTGCTCTCCACTAACAAATCCACACAGGACAAAGACGGTGACCGTAATTAAGGAGAAGTTTTGATTTTGGCCCTATTCCCAACACGCTTTTACAAAACTCCATGATAAATAGGTTTAAGTGTAAAAACAGACAGACAGAGACATTGTGTCATTAACATTTGATTTGTAAGAACAGAGAGAAAGCTGCATGGGAACAAAAAATGTATTGTATATAATGTACATTATATAAAATTTAGAAAAAATCTGCATCTGCGTAATAACTGTGTAATACTACCTGCTGACCCTAGCATTAAGATTCCCTTGTGTTTCCAAAGGTGCGGGGAAATCAGTACAAATCTTGCATACATTTCACTCAACTCAAATTAGCTGGTGCTACAATTAAAATATGAGGCCTCAGCGTTAAACTAAGATTACATATTTGTATAAATAAAAAAAGTGGGAAAGGAGAAACAAACAAGGCAGAAGATTAATACCATAGTGCTAAATAAGACCACTTTCTTTTATCACCTGCGGCAACATGTGATTAAACAATGATAAACCAGCGTCTGAGGATCAGCCAGTTATTTACTTCGGAAGAAGGAGTCGACAAATTAAAACATGCTTCCTCGCTTCCTTATTGGGGTTTTGCTGATTTGGCTACAGCCAATCCAATCAGTCCTGCTATTCCTGCCACACCCAGGCCAATGCCTCCAACAATCGCCATACCAACCAGGCCATCTGGGGGGAAAAAGAGAAGACAAAAAATTATTACAATCCTCCACTGTGATGTGAAGAACTAGGCTTATTAAACAGCCATAGACAAAGAAAACCAAGAAGAAAAAACCCAAATCATTAAGATTTGTGTGTCTTACTGCTTCATATATTTCATAACATAATATTCAGTGTATTTTGCTCTAAGTTAGTACAGTTTTGTTTCGCAACAGCAAGTGCTCTCTTCCCTAATTTTACTTTCCTTTTCAAATAAAAACAGCTACATTTGGTGAGCCGCACATACACCCCTCTCAGCAAACATGTCTTTTTCTGTAACACACACACCGCCCAAGTAGATACTTCAACAAAAAGTATTTGTGTGGCCTACCTGTTTCTGTTTTATTGTGTACTGAGAAAATCCTGTCCCAATTGTGACACTTTGTCAAAATTCAACAAAGGATTTACAAGGTGTGACAGGAGCTGGAGCTGGTTCTTTTGTCAAGTGTACATTTGAGCCAGTAGCTGTGTGTCCAATTAAATTTTCATTCTCAGTATCTATTTGTATAATTCAGATCTGTTCAGTAGAGGCTGACATTTTTTCGGGAAACAAAATCACTATTAATACCGTGATTGGGACGGGAATGGAAAAAATGTACGAGGGAGTGGGCGGGACCGGGAATCATAGTAACACTATGATAACTTTAAACAGTGAAAGAATCAGTAGAGTCTAACGGA
>JBBJLR010000013.1:10471560-10484805 GCA_037577145.1 Brachypetersius gabonensis | reverse complement strand
ACAGGAGTGGGAGGGAATGGGAGTCATTCTTCTGGGATTGGGACGGGACGGGATTTTCCCCCAGTTTTTTTATGGGACTGGAACGGGACGGGAATTTTTTTGTGGGAGTGGGACGGGAGAGGTTTGAAAATTCACTCCCGTGTCACCCTCTACTGTTCAGTACAAATTCATGAACAATCCATGAAATCCCACTGAATTCCATCCATTCCATCCATACCATGACTACTGAACAATTTTCTGGAAGCAGCTGAACTGCAGCCAATATGCATAGTTTGTTGGGATATAAAAAAAACAAAACAATTGTACAACTTAAAGATTATTTTATCAAATGAATCCATGAATATGAATCCTCATATTCCTAATTATGTCTGCTGGCAGAAATAGTCTATATTACATTAAATGAATTCATTTACAGGCCAAATCTATAACACAGTTGCAATTTCCAAATGAACTTATTCATTTAACTCTATAATTAAACTGCACAGATATTCAGATCATAGCTTTAGATGAATTTAATAATCTTTTAGAACAAGTGAACACTAACTGATGAATGAATGTGGCTCCACTGTAGCCATGGTTAACCTTTTAATTCAGTTGCCTGGACAGCTATTTTTGATACTTAACGACTTGCAAACTAGGGTACTTTTAAGATATTTAACCAGTAAATATTTATTGCTTACTTTATTCCAGGTACACTTTACACAGACAAGGCTACAGTTTTCGAACCTTCTCAGTCTCAGAGTCCAACAATAAAAGCTCTGCAAAGATGTGTCATGTGTGTTCTAAATGGGAAATGCACACACAGATATGTCTGATGTACTTGTTTTGTAATAGCATGAAATTTACAAGTTTGAGAATTGGAGTGACAATCCCCATGGAGGGCCACCTTGTGGATCTGTCCCTAAAATGGAGGACAGCCTTGACCCTTAACAGAGCAGTCAGGAAACAAAAGGTCCTGTCAGAAAAACATTTAATTGGTGTAAAAGAGCAGATTGCAAATTCAGACAGTATGGAAGTGAAGACCACATAACTCATCTGACAGATTTAGCTTTTTGTTTGTTGTGGTATTGCACACGTTCCTGCACTGCCCTTTTTCTTTGACCTTGCCTCTGGTTAGTGCGTGAAATAATTGTATTGTAATGCTATGTTCAATATTACATCATTATGTACAGTGACTAAATGTTTACAGCTTGTGCAGCGTTTACTACTTCGTTTATACTTGTGCAATTTTACTTTCTGCACCATGTGTTTTTAATGAGAGGATATTCCCACTACCTCATATTGATACGCATTAAACCTCCAAACACATTTAATTCAAAACCCACAGATGGTACCTTTCTTTAGTGCTTCGTTGATGAGCTTCTCCAGATCAATGGCCTGCTTGTTTCCTGGTTCATTTTTGAGCAAAATCCGAATGTACTTTAGAGCTCTTTCATAATCCTGTGAAAGGTGGAAAGGAGAGATAGACAAGAATCAATAAGACATTCAGACATTACTCATGATCACGGACTTACGGCAAGGCAATATTTTGTTATCATTACTGATTGACTACTAACTGTTATGAAAGATATATTAGTCATCTGTAGATATAAGATCATTATTCTCTTCACCTTGAGTCTGTAGTTTGCAACAGCCAAGTAGAAAAGAAAGTCCCTCTGGTCATCTTTCATGCTTTTATGCAACAGCTCTGTGAAAGAAAAATGAATATACAAGAAAAATGCAGCACATTGTCACAGCAACATCTACTTTATATGGGTTCAACTGAATGGCACTACAAAGTTTTTCAGTTGTTGTAGATGTAGAGAAGGCATGACTGAACTGTAACAAACATTCTTGGTGATGTCTAAATAACCTACTCACCCTCCAAGAGCTGAATGCCGTTCTTGATGTCATTAGTGTATTTACTTCTAATCAAACACCACGCATACTCAAATTTGGTTTCTTTGGACACGCTTCCTTTTGCCAGTTCAGCTTTGTATTTCTTCTCAAATCTCTATAAAAAAAAAAAAGACATTGACAAAAGATGAATTAGGACTGGAAACTCAAGCGTGAAAGAAGGACTTTCTTTTCTACTTGTAGCCTAGTGGGTAAAACACTTGTGTGGGAACCCGATGACCACAAAAGTCCCAGGTTCGAACCGTCCTAGGGGGGACGGTCCCTGTAACTAATGATTGTAAGTCCCTCTGGATAAGAGCATCAGCCAAATGCCTCCTTTACCCTTTACCAATATTATTGTCTCTTGCTAGTATAAAGTGATTGACCTTTTGAATATTTTCTCTGATCTGACCATTTTAAACTCTGGAATTTCTATCAGGACTGCCTTCTGTACTTTTAAGGAATCCAATGGACCACAAGACCTGATATAACAAAAATAAACACCTCAAAATAGCATACCTACACAACTAGGTTACAGCAAAAAAAAAGAAAACAACAAAAAAACAATCATATTGTTGACAACTGAACTATAACTAAACTATACTGTGGATTATCAGCTCAAGCTACATTTAGTCCAAGAGCCAGAGTCCAAAATTGGGTTATTAGCACTTTTATCAGAATAAAAAGGGACAAAGGTCCTTAGCATGTCTTTTAAAGTAGTTGAAGAATAACTTACAGAATTTTTGACAGCAGTAGCTGCCTGTCACCACTCTTTTTCTTTTCAGTAATTGTAAAATTAATGGTGATTTACCACTGAAGAAGCATTTTAAGTCTATGATAAAGCTCAATCTAGGTCTGGGAAACTGACCTAATCATTGTATAAACCATGATTTGATACAGTATGCAGAAAAGTATCCAGATACCCCTTCTAATAAATGAATTCAGCTAATTTAGGGTGCAGTCACTGTTAATGCAGATACTAATGATACACACACCACTAGCTCCATATTATGAACACCCTTACTCATCCATAGGGGCTGAAAGTAGGCCACATAGAACTTGCCCAGTGTGAAGAGTTATGCAACGCAATAGCAATATGTATGTATGTGATTTTGTACTTCAGTATTTTGTTTTTTAAACTGGATTGCCTTTTGACAAAACTGGCTAAAACTAAAAACACATGATAGGTGAAGAGAATAATATTGATTAGTCTAATTTCTCAAAACAGTCAGTTCTTGAAAGCCAGAAACATGGACAAGCATACAGAACTTAGTGACTTTGATAAGAGGCCAGATTGGATCGGAGCATCTCTCATGGTGTCTCCTTGGAATTCTGCACTCAACACCTACCAAAAGTGGTCCAGGGAAAGATTAAGGCTCACTCGTGTGTGTGGGATGAGAACGCTACCATTTCTGATTCTAAGGGAACCAGAAGAGATACTGTAGAGCTACAAATTACTAGCAACAGAGGGCCTAGTCGTGTAGTGGGTGAGGCCTTTGTGCACAGCTCACCTGGGGAGGAGAGGACTCGAGGATGTTGGAAGAAGGCAATGTGTGCTGCTGAGGGAAGTGTGCTGCCCAGAAACCTCTGTCATTCATGCTGATATTAAACACGCAACACCATAAACACTGCTGCAGATGTACAGGGCAACCTAGACTAAACCATGGCGACTCGCACATGGATTCTGTACAGCTGCTTTGTGACAACATTCGTTGTAAAAAAAAAAAAGCACTATATAAATAAAACTGAATTGAATCGATTTCTATGCACAATGCCAAACGTTGGCTCGAGTGGTATGAATCACTGACACTAAACTCTGGAGCAGTACAAATGTGTTCTCTGGAGTGATGAATCACTCAGATGAAAGCTCCATATTAAAGCTTCTGGTTTTGAAATGGGGGTGGATAACACACTCATGTATGTGTATACAAGTGACTGTGTGTGAGTGTGTGTGTGTCTCGTGAAAAGTATTTTTGTTTCGCTGGACGACACGGGAAACAGAGATTCCAGTAACGCTGTTTCAGTGAAATTAAGTAAAACACCACCATTGTATTTCTCAGCAAAACAGGCAGCAGAAGATACATTCAAAACAAAATAAGGTAAAATATCATGACGTGATGTCGCCGTAGGGAACACTGTCTCTACATAAAACACGGTCATTCGGTCGCTGTCGAACGAACAAAGAAGCGTGTCTGGGAATGATAAGACTGCCATGTAAACTGGGTCAGAGAAACTCGTTTTAAACAAGTGTTTACCATCAAATCTTCAGGAGCTACAACGTCCGTCACCACCGCCTCCATGTTGCCGGAAATTATGTCACAATCACATGATAAAAGTCACGAAAGCGTTCACTCCCACATAAACTAATAATGAAGTAGATAAATAAACACACGCGTGTTTGCTGTTTTCGATATGTGAACATAAAACCGGCTCTTCGGTGCACAATTACATTAGTTTCTTACAAAACGTATTTTTTGTGCTGGGTTATAAACTAATTTTAAATATTTTACATTCTAAAATTAAAACTCGTTCTTCAACATGCATTTGCACGCTTTTCTTATAAGACCATACGTTTTGTATGTAAGTACAGAATAATGTAAATAGTTTTACACTTTTCTGAAGGTAAATACACATTTTCTCCTTTTTCGTTTTAATTTTGGCTGTCAATGACGCAGCTCGAGCACGTCACCAAAACAGGAAGCAGCTGTCAGAGAGTCCACACAGGTTCTGGTTTGAAGCAGGAGAGATGGGTCCTGACTGCTTGTAGGAAATATCTTTGTATTTCATAATGGCTCGGAAGACTAAGAAGGAGGAGTACTACCGCTTCTTCACCGTGACAGACCCACGCACTCACGAGAAAGGCCACACGGAGTATAAAGTAACAGCGAGGGTCAGTAACAGTCTGCACTTTCAGATCATCAGTTACTAAAAAGGCTCCATAACAACGGAGGAGTAACAGGGGTTTAAAGCAACTGTCAACTGCACCTTTTGCTTCTTTCACTTCTTTTAACAGTGGACACTTTGTATTCAGTTGCAGCTTATTTGACATAACAAAATCTGTTTCTTTCTTTTACTGTCGGCTGATCAACCGTGTTCATTTTCTTTTAATCTTTGCATCTTCCTCTCTCACAACTGCCAGCATGCCCTCCCGCACCACACCCAGAAACCTCTTATTAGACCTTCCTCTTTTCCTCTTTCCCTCTTCCCCTCTTCCCTGCAGCTCCATCCTCAGCATCCTTCTCCAACATACTCAGTTTCTCCCTTGCACATCTCCAAACCAACGCATTCTTGCCTCTCTGACTTTTCCTCCAAAAGGTCCAACTCGAGCTGTCCCTCTAATAAACTCATTCCTGATCCTGTCCATCCTCCTCACTCTCTTAACTTTCAGCTTTGCCACCTCCAGTTCTGCTTCTTGTCAGTGTTATTTGACATAACGTGTAAAATAACGTTAGTTTTATAGACATGTTATACACTTGCATTAGTGAAACGTACCGGTGTTGTTATATGTCTGGACACAGTGACGCAGTGTAAAGAAATACATCATGTTGGTTAGTGTGTTCCTCTGTCCCTCATTTTAGTTTTAGTAATGGGCCTTTGTTCTCTGGTTTAATGAAACTCGTGACAGTGTCTTAGAGGCAGCTCCCGTGACTACATCTGGCTGTGTGCTCATTGGTTGCATTAGGGGGGTTTATTTTAACTCGCCCTCCTTCTGCCACAGCAATTTAAGTTTGAATCACACAAATTCTTATGAAAAGCTTGAGTGTACGACTTTGTCCTCAAGGAGAAAATTGTTTCTCACAGACCAAACTTTTGTAATGGAAAGTTTTTTCCAGTACAGTTATCATCAGAATGTGTAAACTGCACATGAATCACAATTTAAAAGTATCATTGCAAGCTGAAGTATTGACTATAATAATCAGCCAAATTGATTGATTTGTTTTTGCACTAATGTATGAGTTATACTTCCTTCTGTGTTCTCCCTCTCCCTTTCTTATCCACAGTTTGTGTCCAAGAAGCGACCAGAGGATGTGAAAGAGGTGGGTTGTGATCCTGTTCTGTCACTTTGCAACTTTCAATCAGAGAATGTGCACATCTTATGCTGGACTGTTCTTTATTCTTTTATTTACGTATTGAAAGTCAAATTGCAATTGCTTCAGTGCTACCAAGTATAAAAAAGTAATCAAACTTATCAACGTCAATCAGAATGTTGATCCAAAGCCTAAACATCAGAAGTGTCTCTGAATATACTTACTATGTAGTCTTGACACTATGAATGAAATTTTTTTAATATTATTTTTAGTAGCTTTTATTACAAAAAATAAAACTGAGAACAAAAAGTGGGATGTGCATTTCTTTTTTTTGTGAACCTAGATATTATACTGTGGTTCTAAAATAGTGTTTTGTGTATTTTGCAAATATTCGGTTTAAAAAAGGATAGCTCTTGAATGACTTTTTGGGTGAAGCCCAGTTCTAGTGTCTACTCACCGAAAATAGCATTATGTTAATAAAAAGATGACTCATAATATAGCTGACTAATGTCTAGACCTTGGTTTCATATGTGAAGAGTCTAAATGTATTCCACATTATTGAGATGTTAAGTTTTAGACATTTGTGGACAAATTGACTTTCATAAACTCATGTGTTTTAATGAGCTTGGCAGCAAGGCTGAAGCACCAAGGTAAAAAGCTCAGCGTCGGATTGTCTCAAAATAGGAGCTTATTGCTGGGCAGCACTTTTTAAAATGTTTCATAAACTGAGTTGAATAATGACACACCAACATAGTTCAAATTTATGTAAACTGAGTTGTGTGTTGCTTTGATTGTCAGATAGTGGTATGGAGAAGGTACTCAGAGCTGAAGAAGCTGCATGGAGAGCTGGCTTATACTCACAGAAATCTGTTCAGAAGACAAGAGGAGTTTCCTCCTTTTCCTCGGGCACAAGTATTTGGTAAGACTTGAATCCAATAGTGTGGGCGAGGATTTCTGTAGCTGTAGACAATGTGGTTATTTTCATAATGAAACCTCAAACCCTGTTTTTTTTTTACATCACTTGAAATGTCAGTAGCTGTTCATGATGACCAAGAGAATTGGTCCAGAATTACTTGAGAGAAAATCCTGTTCTTTTAATATGAGTTTTCCTATAAGTTAACATTTACAGAGTATTGTAAGGGCAGCAACAATATGCTAACATGCATTATTTTTAGCTATTTGAACTTTCTCTCTCTCTCTCTGCCTCTCACCACAGGTCGGTTCGATGAGGCAGTGATTGAGGAGAGGAGAAAAGCTGCTGAAACCGTGCTGCTCTTCACAACGAACATACCAGCCTTGTACAACAGCCCACAGCTCAAAGAGTTCTTCAGGGTCAGACTTGCATGTGTACACACCCTTGCACCCAAACACACTGATTTGACTAACCGTGAGTCAGCAGCTCAGAAAAGAGATAAGCAGAAGATAATGAGAACATTTTAGCCTGTATTTCTTTTTTGTGTATATAGTATTATTCATTTATTTATAAAATACAAATGGATAAATATATTTATTGGGGGCCCAAAACATATTTTTGTCATGCTCATGAAACCTGCTCAAAAAGTATTTAATAATAATAAAAAGTATTTAATAATAATAATATTAACAATAATAACAATAATAATATTAACAATAATCTTATCTATCTATCTATCTATCTATCTATCTATCTATCTATCTATCTATCTATCTATCTACCTACAAGCATTAAAATATGACATTGGCTGATGAGATGAATTTTTTTATAATATCTTGCCAACCATCACTGTTATGTATCAATAACATATTAGTAAATGCAAATCAGTAACAGTTATTTATTTATGTGGGTCTCCTTATTTCTCTCTTCCACTTGCTCTCAGGGAGGAGAGGTGAGAAGACCCTTAGAACCGTCTTCTATCTCTTCCTCAACTCCTCTACCTCCGCCTCTCATCCCCTTACCCAAGGGAGCCACTGGACTGGGGGCAGAGGAAGAGGCAGGGAGGGAAGCTCCCCTTGAGGCTCAAGAACTGGAGTCTAGTTTGAGTGAAAAGGAACTGGGCGAGACTGAGGTGGCAGTGGAGGCTCTCAGTGATATGGAGAGCAGCCTCGTCGAAGAGACTGAGAGAGAAGAGGAGGAAGCAGGACAGAGTACCAGCACAGACCAGCCTGCTACAGGTGCAATGACGTTTCTGGTTTATCTTGTTTATTTATAAATGGCAACCATTCAAATTAGCATCCAAACAAGCTGTTGGACTGAGCAGCATTATGTATTTTAATATCCCTGTGTTACACAAAGTATATGACTTTGTCTTGAACAACAAGCCATTATTATTACCACTTTAAAACAAAGGTTCAGCAAAAGTAATATTTTACATTTTCTAATTTACCCCAGATCTAGTTGATTGACCATGAAATGTTTGATGAAATATACTAAACCTGTTGTTTCTAGTTTGAACATTTGTTATAATTAAGTGATTGATTGTTCTGAAATATGACTCCTTGTCTATTTTTAATATAAGATGCTCAGCCTGAGAGCTCCGGATCTATACTTGACCAATCAGAGGAGTTTGATTCGCTCTTTGACTGCGTATCGGAGGAACCAGTGGACAGAGCTCCACCCACTCTCTCAGTTGAGGACCTAGCAATCTTCGACCCATGTGCTAAAAAAGGTCTTTCTCACCCACAGTCTATCGTCCACAACTATCATGTCATCTGTGCAACTGCGTGTTGCAGTAATGTTTTTGTGTGTTTGTTTCATTTTTGTCATCTTTGCTTTCAGATCAGTCCTGTGGATCTCCTGACCATTCAGAACTACTGTCCCTCAAACTGACGAATCCAAATGGCGCTGGATGTGGCCAGGATGAAGGCTATGTGGCCGAGGCAACTAAGGAGCTGAATGCAGCCCAGGAGAGAGAGAAAGAAGGAGAGTACAGCGAGGCAGTATTGAAATACAGAACTGCAGTGGACATTTTCATGAAAGGAGTGCATGGTGAGGAAAAGGCAAAGAGGCAGTGGAAGTTAGGAAAATGTTATAAAGCTAAACCTAAACCTAACCTTAACCGCAGCCCAAAACCTAGACCTAACGTTAACCCCTCTCCCGTACCTCAACCCAAAATCTAAACCAGGGCTATTCAACTACAGTAGCAAGTGGGCTGGATACGAAAGTTACTGGGGTTTCGTGGGCCACAGAATATCGTGCTGTCCAGGGGGGGTGGAGGGGTGCTAACGGGATTTCGGGGTTCGAAACGAGAACTCTGACCGTTAAAGTCGTTACAGTAGATACATCACGAGCTACAACTACAAAGATTGTCCCTCGCTGTGTGTGATTGTCCCCTCGCTGAGTGTGTGGCCGGATTCTCTTTCGTTACCGCCAGCTATTCTCTGCATTAGGTAATGCACCCATTTTCTGACAAATCCCGCCTCTTTCGGCTGTGATTGGCTAATAATATGGCAACTTCTGTGGTTGGATTGGCCAATCTTGGCAAAAGTAGCGGGGGATTACCAGCCAATCATCATCCAAATCGCATTGCTTTATTATATCACACGCATCACTCACTGATTTCCTGACAGTCTTGCGTGCCATAAAAAAATTCAAAAGGGCCGGATCCGGCCCGCAGTGACTGTAACTTCAGCCTTAACTGTAGCCTCAACCCGAAACCTAATAAGCCTGGTCCCAAGCCTGGTCCTAATTGCAAACCTAATCCTAATTTTGTTGAGAATCAACTGAGCTTCATCACAGTTTCACCAAATAGTTTCTCAATTATTTGAATATCTGGAGATAACTTATAAGGGGCTTTCCAAATGAAGTGGGACCAAAATATCATATAAAGAGGCAATGTATTATTGCAGCAGCAAAGAAAATGAACAATTTAACACACAAGAACTCACCAGAGATGTTATTTGCACTATAGGTTAGCTGACTCACCTACCCCAAAATCAAATGAATGAGCAACATCACTGTCTCTCCATTTTTTCTATAAGCTAGCTGCCACGCTGCCGACACATGCATGTGATTTTAAAAACGTCTATTCTCATCAGCAAAAAGAGTTTAGTGGTTTATAATGAACCTAGCCAATGTAAGAATTTTTCACTGAACTTCTTTAATTTTCTGAATTCTTGTAAGTAGTAAGCAGCAAAGAAAAGAAGACAGAATACCTTATTTCTCTCCGCCAAATAGCTTAACCTGAAGTGGAACGCATGAACTAAATTGGAGCATTGTTTGCATATTTGTCTTTTGTTGTTACAAGGTCATAAATTGTAATACTTTCTTTCATGCTCTGTAGGAGAGGTGGATGCTCAGCAGAGGGATGCAGTGAAGAGGAGGATAGCTGAGTGCCTTGAGCATGCAGAGAGACTGCTCTCCTTACAAACTCCCACTCAGCCACACAACACATAGAACACACACACAGACATTTTTACAATACTACTAGTGCCACTCCTAAAGAGTAACAACCCAATACACATGGAGAACATTTGTCTCTCTTTCTCTCTCACACTCTCTCTCTCTCTCTCACAAACGCACACACACACACACATTCATTATTTACTCCCACATTTTGTTACAGTATACCTGACTGATATGGGCCCGGTTTTTGGGCTTTTTTCTAACTGTGTGGCATCAGTGACGTTTGAATGATTCTAACTTTTAAAAAAAACCCACAAATTCCATCTCTTTCTTTTGAGGTGATTCCAGAGTGCACATTTTCTCAATCAAATTCTTTAATTTTATTTAAAATAAGCTTTGTTAATGGTTGTCAAATCAAATCTTACGGAATTAAGCCTTTTTATGTAAATAATACAAAAAATTGGTACGAGTGACTTCAGGTGTCATTTTTTATTTCGCCACCAGGTGTCCTTATGGAGCATCATACACGAACTAGTAATTTGAAGGTGAGGACGTTAAGGAAGGAGAAGTTTATAACTGTTACCCACAGTGTGACCTGTGTTAGATACCGACATTCGTCTGTAGAGCAAAGGGGACAAATGATAGATAATCAGAGGAGAAAAGGAGATGGCAGACCCTAAAAAGCAGAAGCATGATTAGAGGATGAGCAGGATCATCTCTTCATTGTCCACAGATGGAAAAATCCTCCCCTCTTTTATGTTTTTTTCCCCTTGTTACTCTGTTATTCTCTGTCTCTCCCTCCCTGTCTCTCTCTCTCTCCCTCTCTCTTTCCTCTGTGCTTTGCTGATATTGCGTGAGTGGAGAGATGTGGAATGGAACAGAGAGAGGTTATTGCACCTGTGTGTGTGTGTGTGTGTGTGTGTGTGTGTGTGTGTGTGTGTGTGTGCGTGTGCGTGTGTGTTTAGAGAGATGGATGAAGAGACAAAGAGAGAAAATGGGGAGGTGGAGTGTGTTTTGGCATTAGCATGCTGAGAGTGTCAGCACTCGATGTGCTTCTCTCCCCTCTCCAGCTCTCTAGCTCTCTCTCATCCCTCGTTCTCTCCCCCCCCCCCCGATCTCTCTCTCCTCAGTGTCCATGGCAATTATGCCATCAAAACACTCCAGCCAAAGAGGATAATTGCATCCTGAGTACTGGGGAGAGAGTGAGCGGGAGAGTGAGGTAGAGTGTGTATTTGTATGACTGTGTATGTAAGAGAGAGGGAGAGAGAGAGAGAGAGAGAGAGAGAGAGAGAGAGAGTGTGTGAAAGAAGAGGGAGTGAGAGATTCAGGGAGTTGGCATACATGCATATGCCTGTGTGTGTGAGTGAGAGAGTGCCACAGTGCATTACAGTAAGTGAGGTTCTTCACTGTGTTTCAGGAGTCATTCTGGTCAAAGATCAAAGAATCAGTTTGCTCTGCTAAGTGGACTGAAACTCTATTTAACACACTCTCTCTCTCTCTCTCTCTCTCTCTCTCTCTCTCTCTCTCTCTCTCTCTCTCGTTCATAGGTGCTTTAATGGTGTGAATGTAATAAGGTACACCGTTGCCAAAGCAGTTAACAATAAACATGTAAACAGAAATGAAAGAAAAACATTTGTTGAATACCATTTCTTTCTATCTTTCGCACTTTTCTCTTTAAATCTCTTTTTTTCACACTTTCACCTTCTTGTTTTCTCTCTCTCCATTCTGCTCTCACATCTCTCATTCTCCCTCTGTTAGTTTATCTTTTTATTTCTGTCACAACTCTCATTTTGTCTCTCGTTCTCATTCTCTTTTATTGTCTACCCAGGTTTATTTCTCTTTTCTCTCTCTGCCCCCCCCCCACACACAGAGATATGGCAGCTTGCCTAAGGTATACTTTATCTGCTAATTATTTAATTCCTACAGACGGATGATGGATCAGTGCACATCCTCTTTTACTGTCCTCCTCTACTCTCCAAATCCTCTTTTTTTTCCTGTCCCTGTTACCTCTCACACTCCCCTCCCTCTGTCACCTTGCCCAAGGCATTGTGGGTGAGTGTGTGCGTACACACACATACACTTTCTCTCAAAGGGAATCAATAGGCAAACACTTTGGCTGTCCATCGACCCTCTCCAGTCGCTCCCTTTATCTCTCTCTCTTTCTCTCTCTCTCTCACACACACACACACACACACTCAAACACCCACCCCTCCTTTCTGAAACCATTTTTTATTCCAGCCACATTTGGAGTCATATTGCAATATGTTTGATCACGACTCATTCAAATTAAGCATTTTGATTTTGTCTCCCACTGTTTGAAAGGACTGAGAGTTGGGTGGCATTTTTATAATGCAGTGCACAAATGGCCATACCCCAGCCTCATGTATTTTGCTGCTCTTTGTTCAAATGACTCATAAATTTTAACGGGGATGCTGTCAGTCATTTGGCTCCAGTTCAAAGGATTCAGTTTTCTGTGTGCAGTTGTCACAATCCTGTGGCACATCCAGCCCAGGGCCAGTCTCACAGGAGACAACGCTCAGTGTGCAAAACTGACCCCGCCGTAAAAACAAGGAATCTAACAAGTGCTTAATATGACACTTTCATAATTTGCCATGTGAATATTCATAATCTAACGCATCTAAGATGCGTTTGCTTATTTTTATTTCATGCTGTCTTTTGTTGCTTGTGGCCCACACACATGAGCAGCGCTGTGCTTTTTCGTTTTCTATTTCTATCTGACCTTTGCTCTACTATTATTTTTTTATGTCTATTCAAATGTTTTTGTTTACTCAGATCTCTGGCTGCCAGCTCTCTTTATTAAAAAGGCTTTGTGTCACATTTCTTGTTTCCATAACAACAGTGGCCGCTGGTCATTGTGGGCTGGCTGGCTGGTGGTGCTCTGAAGTGGGGGAACGGGAGTGATCTGACAATGAGAATGAGTAAGGGGCAGGAGAGAGAGAGAGAGAGAGAGAGAGAGAGAGAGAGAGAGAGAGAGAGAGAGAGAGAGAGAGAGAGAGAGAG
>JBBJLR010000013.1:10451289-10469500 GCA_037577145.1 Brachypetersius gabonensis | reverse complement strand
TGTTAATAAACAGGACTTACTGGTTCCAGTCTGTATGCGTGTGTGTGTGTGTGTGTGTGTGTAACTTTGTGGGGACCACATGAAGAAGGATCACTTTTTCCCTCATTCAAAATTAGTTATTCCCATATAACCATATACAAAAGAACTATATTCTCCTATATATTTGTAAAATGTTTTTAATATATTAACAGCGAACGTTTAAATATTAAGATATTTCATGTTTAAATAAATTTACCACTGAACATAGATTATTCTTAGCATGTAGTATTCTGACTAATCTCATGAAAAACTTAAAAATGATAAACCAAATCTTAGTAATGTTAAAAAATAAATGTTAAAAATAAAGTAAC
Source organism: Brachypetersius gabonensis (assembly GCA_037577145.1). NCBI lineage: Eukaryota > Metazoa > Chordata > Actinopteri > Characiformes > Alestidae > Brachypetersius > Brachypetersius gabonensis. The sequence continues at coordinate 10,469,150 of JBBJLR010000013.1, read as the reverse complement.
ATTAAATCAAATACTATAGTAGCCTACTATACAAGTGACGAATATTTAATTTATAATGAATATTTTAATGAACATGTTTGAATGTTCAAATAATTATGATAGTAATTGTAACTGTTGCTGCTCTTATTAATAATATTATTATTGATATTATTACTATTATTGTTATTGTTATTACGGGTTACGGTCAAGACCGGCTTTATCACGTCGGCGTTCAGACAGTAATACAGTGGTCAAAGGAACTGACCAACAAAGTTAGGAATACAGTCGTTTGTGTGTGTGTGCCGAAATGCGTGCGTGTGCAAGTGTGTGTGTGTGAACTGGATGGACGGACCTCCCTCTCCCTCCTCGGAGCGATGGACAGGAGGAGCAGCGCTGAGGGAGGCGGACCGGCAGACACTACCGGAGAGGACCCGGAGAGGACAGAGCCACGGAGAGGAACTCGGACTCGGGGGCACTCGGAATCAGAGGGATTCGGACTCGGCGGTAGGGTAAGCGATGTTTCCATCTTTATACTTTTAGCGGCTACTGAACACCCGCCTGTGCGTGCCCTCGGTAGAACAGCTTGGTTCTTTAAATCCCCAACACGCAGCCGAGAAAGAGCCAAACATTACAGCCGTACAGCTCGGCCCAGCTAGGAAACTTCCCACAGAACACCCCAGACACCCCTACCCTCTCAATAATTACTGAAAATCCAACATAATCTACTCGCAGGATGTTCTTATCCCCCGCGCGGCGGTTAAACAGCTTTACATTCAACTAATCATCACATGCCATCTGTGACATCTGAGAAAATAATAAATAAAATCATAGCCTAATGACCAGTAATCTGATTAAAACTGATTGAGGTTGTTTCTGAAAGTGCCTTTTAGTCTTACGTCTCTATCCACGCATCATCTATTCGTCCCTGATCCGTCCATCCATGGTAAAAACCTGCTGTCTCCAGCCAGCGGCTCGGCCCTGAGGTCCTGAGGTCCTTTGTGGAGCTCTGATCCCTGTTCGCAGTTTTTGCAATATTGTAATCTCATTAAAAATATTTACTCTTTCTCACCTTCCCTGTGTTTGTAATTGTGTGCAGCAGAGAGAGAGAGGGGGAGAGAGAGAGGGAGAGAGAGAAGGATGAGGGATATAGAGTCAACAGTCTGAATAAACAGTGGCTACAGCTGTCCGTGAGCTGATAACGCACACATGCAGGGAGAAGAGGGAGAGACGGTGATGCTGACAAAGATAACAATGAGAGGATGGAGTGCGATTTTAAAAACACTGACATGATTTCAGACAGTTTTGTATTGTCTCTTCATCCAGAATCCCAGGAAGAGGAGAGGAGCGGCGATGGATTCCCCTTCAGATCTTTTTCAGCAGCAGCAGCCCCATCCTGCCTTTGAGCTGTACACCCGAAGTCCGCTGGAGTCCACTTCCACTGGCCCCAGTTACACGGCTAGCAGTCCAACCACTTACCCCATCATTTCTCCACTTCTACACCCAAACAGCGCCGCTCAGAGGTGGGGCGGATATAGGCAGCGACAGTGCTTGTTCTCTAAACTGCCCTCTTGCGAAGACGGCCGGGAGGAGGATGCTGAAGTGTTGGGGAGGAGAGCTGCAGAAGGAGCAAGTCAAGGCTTGTTACCCAGACTTGGCGAAAGAAGAAGAGTTTCAGTCGCTGAATCTTGTGACTGGAGCCCAGACGTAGTGAGGGCGAAGAGGCTTCGGGTGGATAACGTCCTGAGAAGAGACGGAGAGATAGAACGGGAAGGGCAACGAGGGAGGAAGAGGATTGCAAACCAGAGCCTACTGGAAGAGAAGAGTAGAGAAGAAGAAGGGAGGAGGAAGGAGAGCAGGGAGGGAAGAAGGAGGCAGCGGCGTGAGCTGAAGCTTCAGCTGGAGGAGACGAGGGGAAAGCTGCTGGAACTTCAGCGCAAAGTGTGGCAAGCATATGGAGAACAGCGGCTAGAGGAAGAGAAAGAGGCAGCAGGAGGAGTAGAGGAGGATGGAGTTATGGATGAGATGGCTGAGGTGTTCTCTGAGGGAGAGGGGGATGACTGTCCAACCAGTGGACCCTCCTCTGGTGTGCTTTCTTTGGAAAGAAAGGGTGAAAACCAGAATGGGAATTCTGATGAATTTCCCAAAGCACCTGTAGACCTGGATGTTGACCTGGACGGAGGAGATGTGTGGCTGGGCTGCAGCTTAGTGCAAGGCGAGTGGGAGAACACAAGTGATAACGAAAAAGAGAAATTTGCTCAAGCGCTCAAGCAGGAGCTAGCCAACGTCGTGGCTCGCGTCATAGACAGGGTGGTCCGCCTCTATGCTGAAAGTGACCGCTCACCAACCCCGGCTTCAGTGCTTACACAGGAGATTCCTGCCAGGGCATTGGGTTCAAACTCAGGCAAGAAGCCAAGGCTTGGGTTTGGACCCAATGCCCTACTGCCTGGAGGGGCGCATGGGATAGAACAAGCCGAAGCACTACCGCTGGTCTCGAAGAAGCTTCAAGACAAGAGGAACGCCCTAATTCAAGGCAAACAAAAGCACCCCCTGATTCCTCCACAAAACCCTGGCTTACCTTTCTTACCCCAGCCTCCTCTCCCTGCACTCTTACCCCCCAGGAACAAAGAGCCTTTCCTGCCTTCCTGCCCTCCGAACCCTCCTCCGCTCCCCCTACCTCTTCTGCACTACACCATGCAGCACCTCTTCACTCGCTCTCTCTCCAGCATACCCCTCCACAAGGACGGTCTCTCTAGTGAGCCCTTCATGGAATTTCGCTCTCACAACCCCTCATTCCCACCCTTGCCGCCACTGCTGGCCCAATTAAACCCTCCCCTTGCTGACAGAGGGAGGGATGAGGGGATGAGAACGGGTGGTGTTGGAGGAATGGATGGAGGAGATGTAGGTCTCTATCTCGGCGCTGGAGCAATATCCTTACATTTACAGAGTATGAACAGAAAGACTGCAGATTATCTTTTAGAAACGTAGTCAACATGCAAATAGTTTCTAAAGCAACTTGCCTGTTGACTTTATATCCATTAGACTTATTAATTGTGTGATTGATTTATTCCAATATTTTATCTGAACGCCAGACGAAAATATTGGTTGTTAGATATTAATGCCAGCACAATTGTTGCTGCAGTGCTGTTTTTTTATACTGGAATTTGTTTAAAATCCAAGGATGGTTTTATAGCTGATCATTATTGTTGCACTACATTTCAGATTACTGTACAAAAAACATTTCTTAGAGCTGTTTAAGTATGGCCTGTAACTGAAATGTATTTTCTTACTCAGAACAGCTCTAATAGATCAAGTGCACAACTAAGAGATGTGAAAATGCTGTATCGGAACAAGCTGTTTTTGTTTGAATTCAGATTTCAGAATCTGTTTCAGAAATTCTAGTTTTCTAATTATTTGTCCCAATGTGTAATTGCTTGTGTGCATATGTGCCATATCTCAAATTCCCTTAACTCTCTGAACTCTCAAGAGGGTCTATCTCCTTGCCATCTGAAGAAAGCCAAGTTAATGTTCTTCTACGCACGCTACCCCAGCTCCAACACACTCAAGACATACTTCCCTGATGTCAAGGTGCTTTTGTTTAATCACTGTGGGCGTATGATTTACATCATAATACTACTGATGCAAAACAGTATTACACACAGGTGGATACATATTACCAAGCATTTGCTGGACCGCTAATCAGTTCTCTGCAGGTGCAAAGAATAACACGGGCATTCCAGAAATAATTACTAGAGTTATAAGTTTTCAAGGTCCTGTTGAACTGCTCTGATTAATGACAGTAATGTACTGGCATTCGCTAAATGTTTTCAATGTAGGCTACAGTGGTATGCATACACTTCAACCCGTTTGGATGTTTCAGAACATTTTGTATGAGTTATGATTCATCTTTGCTGACTTGGTCTTTTCTTTCATTTTTATTTATTTTTTTTGCATGGAATGTGCAAATATGTGCAGTTCAACCGTTGCGTCACCTCCCAGCTCATCAAGTGGTTCAGTAACTTCCGGGAGTTCTTCTACATTCAGATGGAGAGGTTTGCACGTCAGGCAGCACGCGAGGGACTTCCTGCATCCAGGGATAGGGCACTGCGCCTGGGCCGAAACTCAGAACTGTTTCGCATCCTCAATATGCACTACAACAAAAGCAACGACTACCAGGTCAGATTGAGTTCATGTATACATGTGTTCATTGTGTTCATGTGGCGCACCACTTCTGTATGCTATCCTCCAAAAGTTTGGAGTCATTATTTTCGCTATTTTACATACTTTTGATATTTTATATACGACATTTTTACTGGTATAAATATTATAAAGTAGACACTCTAAGGACATTTATTTTAAAGTGTTTTATGCAAAATAGTTTATTAAATAACAATTATTAACTGGATAGTATTGACTGTTGCACTGCTTGCATGGACCACTGAGTGAACTGAGAAGAGATTACCTAGGAAAGTAACTAGAACTAGGCTGAAACATAGGCTGAAATATAGCTAAGAGCTTATACCATGCATTTATTATCACAGGCTTTGAATTAAAGTCCTGACTATGTGAGTCACTGTGAAACTTGAATATAAGTTAAGTTGAAGTCATCTTGCATAGTTAGACCTGCCTTAAGTAGCAATAAATCTAAGCAAAATCTCAAATTGCTCCTTACTACTTCTTTTTTGTTCAATGTAAGGTTTGAAAATCCACTTTCTGCACCCAAATACTGCACTATTTGACCAAAATGGAATTATAAATACACGCCTGAACGCACCATTTGGGTACCGTAGTATTATTATTCCTACATAGCGCACTAGAGAGTAGAGAGCACTATGTAGGATAAAGAAAACTACATAAAACAACTGTTTCTCACCCAGCACTACTATATGTTGATTGTTATATGATGCTTTGTGTCTGTCATGCTTAACAGCACCCTTACCCTGCATAAAATCCCTGTAATGCACATCTGTGTCTTATTGCCTGTCTATAAGTTTTTCTCTACTGCTTGAAAATGTGAACATTTGTATTCTGAAACTGAATTTTGACAGCATTCTCCATCATTTTAGAATAATCAGCGACCTTGATCCTCATTCTGAACATACCTTGCATTTTAAAAAACATTTTAGACAAAATTAGCATATTAGAATCCTCTCATAAATGTGCCTTAGTCTGCCACTAAGCACATGTATATATTTTATATTATGGTTTTATATTATGGAAAACGTTGATATCAAGCATTTGAATGGGATTGTACATTTGTGATAATGGCCTATGGTCTGCTCAGGTGCCAGACAGGTTTGTGGAAGTGTCTGAACTGGCTCTGAGGGAGTTCTTCACCGCCATCCAGAGTGGACGTGACGCTGACCCCTGCTGGAAAAAATCCATCTATAAGATCATCTGCAAACTGGACAGCCCTGTGCCTGACAGCTTCCGCTTGCCAGGCTGCCCCATGGACACACACCGCATGGTCTGAGACACAGACACACTCACGCACACACACATACACACACACGCGCGACACAGCTAAGAATTAATATGCGTATATCAACAGACACAAACAACACATCGCCCAAGAGGGTTAGCTCTGATATGCAAACTCACACACATTGCCTGAGGATCAGCATTGGCAAACTGGCAAATACATCTGCATACCAACACACACACACACACACCCACACACACCCACACACACACACACACACACACACACACCCCTGCTAAATATCATACAGCCACTAACTGGAACCACGCAAACTATTTATATAATCTGAAGAGTGAACAGTATCTATGCGATAGTGGTCTGTTGCCTTCCAGATCCAATGGAAAGAAATCCAAGTGGCACTAATACAGAGGTCAAGGGCCTTGTTGAATGTACAAAATTATGAATAGGTCACAGAAATGTGTTAGAACTTTGTTAGTATTGTTTCAGAGAGATAATCATTATTTGGAGATATTTAAAAGGTTTTTCTATTTACATGCTGAAACCTTATTTTCATGTAATTTATCAAGAAACTGAAGCACTTAAAAACCGTGGGCCTATAGGCACTCTTTTCATTGTAATTTTATATTCAACTTGCTTATTTACCATGCTGTTTTTGCATATTAATTGTTTATTTCATAAGGCTTTGAGTCAAAAAAATGTGTGACATTTTGATGTAACAGTGCAACTTGTAATTAAAAGTGATTGTTGAAGTATTTCCTGTACAACAGCATTTATTATGAATACAATTTTACAGAAACCTGTTCAGAAATGTGTTCTGGATAACCATTATGATACTCCATGCGGGGAAGGGTGTGTGTGTGTGTGTGTGTGTGTGTGTGTGTGTGTGTGTGTGTGTGTGTGTGTGTGTGTGTGCGTGATCTCTTACTAAGTCTAAGCGCCTGACAGGCAGGCTGGGTCGATTCAGGGAGCTGAACTGACAGCTCTATGCTGGCGTTTTGCCTTGTGCTAAATCATGTGCTGCACTATAACACTTACGGGCTACTTCACTACACTGTAACAGTTCAGTCAGGAATTCATTTAGTCATACTTGCATAAATTAAACAATCGACAGACAAAATTATCCATCAAGCTGACTGAATGAATTCTATGGGGGAAAAAGAGGTGGGTGGTATGTTACAGGTACAGCTTCATTTACTTTTTATTTGTTTAGTTGTAGTTGCAGCTGGTGTCAAAAGGCTGACCTGTGATCAGAAGGCTGTGGATTCAAATCCCAGGACAGCCAGTGGCACCACTGAATTACCCTTGAGCAAGGGACCGTCCCCACACACTGCTCCCCCTCTGTGCTGTGTTTACAAACGACTATAAGGGGACTTTACTTCAATAGCTGACATACAGTTTGAGAATACCTCACACTGTCCTTTTATACACACTCTCTCCTAAACGTATAAACTGGTTATGCTCTTTTAATTGCAGAGCGACTTTAGGCCGCTCTACTCCCCTCTGAAGGTAATTCTAATCACATGATTATGAACTCGCCATCTCTGCATCTTTCCATACTGTGTGTGTGTGTGTGTGTGTGTGTGTGTGTGAGTGTGAGTGTGAGTGTGTGAGTTTGAGCGCGCGCGCGTGCTGTTGGTGCACATGTGACCGAGTGTGTGGCGATGGCTCTCCCGAGGCTGCTGCGGCTGGAGCTCGCTCTGTTGTCCTGCTGCTTCATCTGTGGGATCATCACTGCAGCTTCAGTCACCATCTCCCAGGTACAGACAGACATATGTAGCACTTTTTATAGTTTCGGTTTGAAAGCTGCCATGGCCTGTTCGTTAAGTTACCTTGCTAACACACCGTCAGCCGAGACAACTGCTGAGTAAGAGCAGAATAAAGCTCTTACTGTTTCAGCCAGGCTTTAAAAGCTCGTTTTGTTCTTCGTTTCTACAGAGCGATTACTGCTGCGTGTTTATAGTTTTTAATTAACATTTTGCACCCACGATTGGCTTCTGGGTTTTTGTTCATGCATCTGCTTCTCTTCAGGGTTAAAATATATCTCTGATTTATCGCGATTTCGTATTTGCATATAGAGGGGATGATCCTTTTGCACATTTAATTCGTCAAAACCCCAAAAAGTAAGTTGGAAAATGAGTTTCCCCCTGCGTGTCATGTGATTGGTGAAAATATTTTGTCCGTGTTTCTCCTTATCCGGAGAAAAAAACACGATCTGACCGTGCAAAAGTGAATATACGGTGCTTGGTTCAGTTAAAATAGAAGTCATCTGAAAGAATGGGAAAATCCAAGAACGAGAGTGTCAGAAAAGTAAGCAGTGTGACTCTTCACTTCCTTTCTGCTGTCTTTACCACTTCTCCCTTTCACTCGGTCATGTGACCCTCCGCCCCTGAACTTCTATTTGGTAATTGGCTTATTGGAGTCAGATGAGTGAATGAAAGAAAAGTGAGAGAGAACAGTAGTGCATGGGGATACACCATGTGGACAAAAAGTATTGGGACACCTAACCATTAGAACAACAGCGACTTTAATGACATTGCATTCAAATACTGTACTTTAATATGGAATTGGTCCCCCTTTGTAGCTGTAGCAGCTTCTACTCTTCTTGGAAGTCTTTCTACAATATTTTGAAGTTTTTGTGGGAACTTGCTCATTCTCTGTATTTATGAGGTCTGGCACTGATGTTGAATGAAAAGGCCTGGCTTGCAATCTCCGTTCCAGGTTCTCCCAAATGTGCTGGGTGGGGTTGAGGTTAGGACTAGTCGAGTTCTTCCACACCATGTCCTCATGTTCCTCCCAAAACTGTGCCCACAACGTTGGCAGCATGGCATTGTTCAAAATGTTTTGGTCTGCTAAAGCCCTTCTCTAGAAGTAAGGGATCTATGCCAAACCCTGAAACACACGTGTGTCCCAATACTATTCTCCACATAGTGTAACTCTGTACTGCTTCCCCACCCATTCACACGGGGAAGTCCCACAGCTCCCTCTGAGACAAAACTTAATTTTAATGTTAAGGATTTCTAAGCAGTGTTTAAGGTAGCTAAGAGGGGAGTGAAATACATCCCTGCACATGCAGTATCAGTATAAACCTTAGCTCTGTGTAGTGTAACAGGCAAAGAAAGCAGCAAGGACTGGTTTATGAAGGGCAGGAGGGACTTGTCCTAAGTTTATAAAACAAGTTCGCTGCTGTTTAATTGCATGAATGACTCATTCCTCTTACTTTTTTCTTTCAGACTATTTTCTTACATGATAGACAAAAAAAACTTATACATATATATCTCTCACACATGTAGGGTGACTTTGGAGGGAAGTGTATGCTCTATGGTGCTGTGCACTTGAACGGTTCAGACTTCACCGTGAGCTGGTCCAGCTCTCCCTCCCTCTGTTATTTTGTGTCTGCCATCTCTGTGTGTGTGGCCATTTTCTGCTTCTCCTCCGTCCTCTACTGGGTCTACACAAGCTGTGTGGAGGAAGAGGTTAAAAGGTAAGAGCTCAAATAATTGTCAAGTACAGTAATCCCCCAGTTTTACGCGGATCAGCACTCGCGGATCCAGTGACACGCAGGGTTTTTTTTTTTTTTTTTAGAACGAAACTGGTATTTTTTTGCCGGAAATCTCCAAAACTACGCGGAACCTGCAAATAGTGTCTGCTTTTTTTTTTTTTGCTTTTTTTGTGGCAATGTGTTTTTTTTTTACTCATTTTAGTTCTAAAGGATTAAAAATATATAATTTACTACAAACATAAATAGTAATCCAAGTATAAATTCAGCTAAATTTCCAGTTATTGACAGATTTCATTCTACTAAAAGCCCTAAGCCGCCCACACGCACTGAACCTTCTGGCAATGCAGCTCAGCATCTCTGGCGAGAATTACAGGCTGACGGACGTGGTTTGAAGGGGGCGGACCGGCAATCCGTACTCTCTGAAAAAATTTAATACGTTACCCTTAACGAAAATATAAAGATAAACCCATATCCCTACTGTACAGTTTACACTGAACTCCTGCAGTGTTAGAATGTAAATACCGATGTTACCCCTGTATAAACTGCACTGTAATTCATACACTGGAGTTTTCTCTCTGTCCCTCTCTCTCTGTCCCTCTCTCTCTGTCCCTCTCTCTCTGTCCCTCTCTCTCTGTCCCTCTCTCTCTCGCCAGAGTGCTCCGGAAAATTTTTTGTCTGTACAACGGTAATATCGGTATTTACAGTACGGTACAGTTTATCTTTACATTTTCTTTAAGGGTAATGTATTAAACCAAGTTTAAAATAAATTTTAAGTGTTCTGGGAGCACATTTGGGGGCATATTTAGGGTTTACACTATTAATATAGGCATTTTTGACCAAAACACAACAATGTGGTTTTTAACTATACACGGGTGCTCTTGGAATGTAACCCCTGCGAATAATGGGGGATTACTGTATTAGGAAACCCAGAATATTTGCAGAGCTTTGTTTATGTCGAATTCTTACTAACTGACTGTTTTTTGAATAGTTATACTAGTCATCTTTTTCTTCCTTCAGAGAGAGATTATGGATGAATTTGTCACTAGTTGTGTCTGGAGTGTTCCTCTTCTTCCTCCTGGTGACAGGATGCATCCTGAAAGTGGGCCGAGACACTCTTTGCAGTTCAGTGCTTCAGACTGGGCATAACATAACCAGGTGAGAATACTCACATCTCATTGGATGAGGGCTTATTGTAGTGAGATTGTGATTGGCTGAGAGGTTTTGTGCCCTTAGGGTAATCAAAAATGTAGTAAACTGCTAGTGAGTGCATTCAGTTATGCAATACATGTCTAATATTTCATTAGAATGGATGAATTCTGCAAGCAGCAAGATAAACTAGTGCGCAGTTACGCCGCTGCCATTTATGTGTTTGCAGGTGTGATGAAGCACAGAGCAAGCCATGGGTGAAGCCTCTGATCGGGAGCAGTTTCTACTCCAGACTGCACAGTGCTGAGGTATTTAAAAATACCTGTCCTTTTGTCCCTTCCCTGCAAATATTCTCTTCTATATTATTTCTGTGTATTCATTTTTTCTGACGTGGCAAATATTTTGTGTAGTGTGGGGTATTCACATAATTACTCCAATATTTAAATGTCATTTGACTGTGTGTGAGGATGGAAAACTGCACTGAGACACTAAAAATAAATAAACAGTAATACAAACTGTATGCAATTGCTGAGTACCTACCAAATAGGTCCAATTAAGGGCAAACGACGAAAGGGTCTCGGGTGCTCAAGACTTATTGATGCACATGGGAAATGAAGATGGGTCCGCCTGATTAAATACCTGATTAAAGCTCCTGTAGCACAAATTGTTGAAAAAGTTAAGGCTGGATTTGACATAAAGGTGTCAGAACAGAGCTTGCTGCATAGCCGCATACTGGTCAGACTGCCAATGCTAACTCCATCCACCGCTAAAGCCCCTGGAATGGGAATCTGAGCCTCAGAATTGGACCATAGAGAACTGAATGGAGGTTTGCTTCATTTGGATGGACAGGTGCCTGGGCGTTGCTTATCTGGGGAAGGAACGGCATCAGGATGCACTGTGAGAAGAAGGCAAGCCAGCCGATTTATTTCAGTGATATTCCCTAATGGCAGTGGCCTCTTTCAGCAGAATAATGTGCTTTGCTGCACTGCAAAAAGATACCACAGCACACCTGCCTAATGTTGTTTAGATCCCTCTCTGGAGTCCATGCCTCGACAAGTCAGAGCTGTTTTCGTGGCACATGGGGGACCTTTTCAATATTATACAGCTGGTTTTCAGTGTAATGGCTGATCTGTGTTTAGTCCTGAAGTATCCAGACTCCTCTTATAATTAGTACTACATTTTCTTTTATGGGGTGCGCTCTTTCCTCAGAATGATATTAAAATGTAAAGCCTTAGATCCCCATGTAAACATTTAGGAAGACTGTGTAGACGGTTATTTCTAACTAGCACTCTGGAGTTTTGTTTCCAGCAAATCTTTTCCTCTCTTTTTAGTCTTGGAAAATACTGGAGTTATTTTGATCCACAACATTGCAGACCAACTAAAGTGACTGTTATAAAAATTGTATAGCAAATTATTTATTGATTACGTCTTATTTTATAAAAAGTATCAATGTCAAATTGTGATTATACAAGTGCTGTTTATATATTTCGACCAACTGGTGAACATTTTAATGTCATGTGAGCGGCCTGCATTTCTGATGGCTCCGTGGCATTTTGTGATTTTCCACAATATCCGTATTTCAGCTGCCTGTGCTGTGATATTGATCAACAAATGATATTATTTGGCCATTTTCTCCATATTATGGTTTCAGCTCTATCTGTTATAAAAATGCTGCCCAGTCTTGGTCCTAGAGTCCAAAAATAAGATAATGTAGTATGCTCTACTGAAATTTCCATGAATGGATGAGTTCATATATTTTAACTGATGTGATGAGACACATGCACAAACACAAAAAAGTATTTTTTTCACAGTAGCATAACTAAAGCTTTCCTGCTCAGTTTACTTCCCCTCTCTTGTCTGTTTTTGTTTTAGTTTCATCCTGATTTTGTCTTTTTACTCTCTCAACATGGCTGGACGTTTGAAAAACCTTTTTAATTTTTTAAGTATGTGCTATGATCCATGGGCACCACTTGTTTTTTGACAAGTGTGTCTTACTCTTGTCCTCCCTCTCCTTTTCAGGTGGCAGTGTGGGTGAATTTCTTCAGCTGGATGATCATACCTGTTCTGGTGGTCCTGCAGCGTAGATGGAGCTCCAGGTCGCGAGAAGAGGACCCAGAAGCCAACCCCTCTGAAACAGAGCCTTTCTTCAACCGCCCTGGACACCCTCAGTGATCGTACTGTACATACACAGACGCGTGTACAGTAGCACGTGCACAGCAGAATGTCACGAGAACCAAGCACAGAAACAGATAAACACAGACTTGCACTGATTCAGGCACAGTACAAGCGATTAGCTGAAGAAACAGGGTTTTGGCTACAAAGCGGTCAGTGCTTTTAGTTTTGCTCACCAGTGGTATCAAGGCTTTGTTGCCATGGTTACTGATCTGCGATTGGCAGCAGTATCCTGGCAGTTAAGAGGGTGTGGTGGCCAGATTGGTCTCTCTGACCTGTTCTGATTTAGATGCAGCTTAAACAGCTCAAATTTGACTAGATTATTAACTAGATGCAAGTGCCTGTGGATACATTTCGTATATCCTGCTGGCTTGAGTGCCTGACAAATGCTTTGGGACATATTAACATTTCAGTGATGTTTTTCTTTGACAGTGTTGCTGAATGAAAGACAGAACTGAATGTAAATTAGCGCTATGAGGTTTCTTATGTTGGTGTATTTGTCCTAAAGTACTGAAACTTAATTTTTTTTTTGTGTTTGTACAACATTAGCACCCCCTTCTGTCTGTTTTTCTTACTTGTTTTATTGAAATACTGTACCTACGCTGGGTCTTCTGTTTCTCTGTGTTCGCAATATTGATGTTTTTTGATGTTACTTTTCAACTAAATTTTTTAAATCTGAAAATGTGTACAAGCAGGCTGCCTGTAACTCAAACCAAAATGCTTGGGAGCGAATGTGTGTGCTTGAATGGTCGTAGTTGGAAGTGTTATTTGTGATTGGATTTTACTAAATACACACAAGGACTAAAAATGGTATGTATGTGCAGCAGTACAGCTTGGGTTGACGGGGACATAAATCTAGCCATAAGCCTGTGATAAGACCTGTCTGGTGTGGGCGAGGTGCCAAAGCCATGCTGCTGTTCACAGCAGTAAAGCACTCAAAGACACTGTGTCTTTCCTGTTGTTGCCTCACAAAGGCAGACTTTATTTGTTTATTACAGCATTAGCAATATACACTTCCCTCCATATCTTACATGCTTCATCTCTCTTCGCCTGCCTGCTCTCCAAACAGTCTGGGAAACAGCTACATATTGTATTATTAGGTAAAGATTTTTTGGCACTGATTTTTATTAAAGGAATGGATACTACATTATATTTTGTCTGCTTGTTGGACTATAGTGTGTCTAAATAGCTTCACATACAAAAGGGGCTCCATTATCCTGTAGTAAATTGTACCATACCTGACTCAGGTTGGTTCAAGAGGTCTGGGTTGGCCACAGCATGTTATTTTGGTTGACAGGTGACCGTGGGCCGGTTTTTTTTTTTGTGACCTTCATAATGTGGCCTCATGCAGTCCTGATATAGGACACGATGGAGTACATGTTCAGTAGAAACCTTTCTTTCAGATTAACAGAAAAAATGCTACAGGCTAATGGTCCTTTTATGGCCATTAGCTTGTTTAATTTATACTTTAACAAGAACCTGTTTTCCTGATCCCCACCTGGACTGCCTTCAGATTGTCATGACCTGCTGAACTGAAACAGAAATACCTTTATTGCACTTTTGAAAGCACGAGTTGGACTGGTTTGGCTCAGATAGATACTGTTCTAAAATGTCATTATATTTTACTACACACAAAACGATTCACACTCATTGTGCATGCAGTGTTTCTTTTTTTTGTTGTTTTTTGAGGATTATTGAGTTTGATCCACATCCACATCCATACATGACAAACATGCCAGTTATATTGTGGCATAAAGTAATGTACTTCTAAAAGTACTTCTGTTATGAACATTTTAGAGCCTGTTCCCACTCCGCTATGCAAACAACTAGGCATATGTGTTTTTTCTCATTATTTTAGTATGAGAGTACCAGTATGTCTAAAATGTTCCAGAATAATAAACCATTTAAAAGATGTCTGTGGCTTTTGAAAACCATGCTTCATACTTAAACTCAGCTAAATCTTTGATACAGTGACATCTGCTGGCAGGTGTGTGATGTTTAAATGACGGTCCTTACAGGTTTAAAAAAAAGATTGATTTATGTTTAATATTTACATTTTGCCATCTAATATTTAGATCTAAATCTTTGTTTAATAGTAAGTAGCAGTGCCAGTTACTCTGATTGTAGAATTGTGTGTACTGTTTTCACACAAGGAGTTTTTCATCCGCTTTTTCAGCACGCATTACCAGTCAGTCTTAAGGAAACAGCTACAGAGCACTCATAAAAACTCTTGCGTTTTGTCTTTAAAAACTGAAAAAAATATATACCTATTCAAAAAGGTGAGTGACCTGTTCCATGTGTCTGTGTGTTGCATGAGGTGTTTTTATCAGTTTGTATCTATGAACATTCTTATGTGTGCTCTACTGTCTCAATCATGTGTTGTTTCTGACTCTGTACGTTGTTCTGAATCTATCATACAATCTTCATCATCATCAGTATTTGCGTGATCCCCTTGTACCTTTCTGAGGTCATATGTGCTGTCCTCATTATCTGTAGTCCATCATGTGTGTTTTTCTGAGATCATCATTGTGTATGATTTTCTCTGGTCACTCTGTATGTTGTCCTGTGTTTATCATATATGTTGTCCATCATAATCATGAATGAATGAGTGGAACGATTATGGGGACACAAAATCACAGTATCATTGAAGAGGGAGTTGTCTGGGGAGGCCCCAGGTCTGGGTACAGTGACTGTGGGAGGCCACTAGAGGCCCCCACAGGATAAGTTTAGTTTATAAACTTTTATTTTAACCCTCCTGTCGTGTTCACCTCCCTTACTTTAGACTGGTCTGTTTTAACTGCTCTTAATTTAGCACAAAAATACAGTGGCCGAGAGAGCTCAATGCGCTGCAACTTCAGAAAACACATGCAAACAGAAAAAAACAACAAATTAAGAAAACCTCTCCATCAGTTTGACAACACAGGCGCTGCAAATACGGAAACGCGCTGCAAATTCTCACAACACAACCAAACACAGAAACGCGCTGCAAATAGCAGGGACCACAACGGAAATGTTTGTAAAGAGTAAAGTGTTTGTTTATTGGTGGTTGTGTTTTAAGTTCATGTATGTATATGTATGCATGTTTAGGTTGCGGGTGTTGGTCCACCATCATACTGGATGCGTGTTAAGCTTCCATTCTCCTGGTTTTGGTTTTATTTGACCCTCGTGCCTTTTGGTTTTGTATTTGTTTGAATTATGCTTAAAAATAAAGAACTTGAATTAAACATGGATGTCTGCATCTATGCCAGTTGTCTTTGCCAGGAAAGGGAGGGGAAATGTGACAGATGGACCGACTATTCAACAAAAGGCACAGCAAACAAGGGAGCCCTCAAGGAGGAAGCCGGCCCCGAAGGAACTTGGTACATTGACAATTCTCCTGCTGGAGTCCTACCAAGCACCTCGACCAGTGAGGAGAAAACAAGCAGAGAATCCTGCTTGGAGCACCCCAGCGAAGGTGCTGGCTACAAGGGATGAAGCCCCTGATGCTCTTTTGAACCCTCCCACTGGAAAAGAGGGTGCTGCAGGAACAGTGGTGCCACGCTGCTGATCAGCGCATGGTCCTCGACCAACTGCAGGCCAGCAGGGTGATGCAGCCAGTCACGTTGCTCCACAAGGAGACGCGGTTCGACTTGCAGCTCCTTGGGGCATCCCAGCTGCAGCTGCACCCGGCGAGGCCCAGAGCAAAGCAACCGCTGTCCAGAGCCCCGAGCCTGCGCTCCTGAGCCACGAGGCTACGCAGCCAGTATTGCCCATTCCTAGAGGCCACGCAGCCCATTTCTTCATTCCTCACGGCTCAGAGCCAAGTCATAGACAAGCAAGAGAGCCAAGCCGCTGCAGCCCAAGCCACAGTGAGTGTTGATGCCGCTGCAGCCCCAGCCACAGTAAGTGTTGTGGCCGCTGTCTGGCATCACAAAACGGCCACAATCAAGAGCCCCGCAGTTGAGCGAGAGAGCCACGGAGCAATACACTAAAGCGCCGAGGCTCCAGCCACCCGCGCCAGTGAAAGGTTGGCTCCTGCCGCATGTCCCAGTGCCAAGACAGCTCCTGCCACCTGTCCTAGCACCAAGACGGCTCCAGTCTCCTGTGGCAGCACTAAGATGGAAACTTGTTAGCAGGGCCAGAGACCCCAGGAGCAGGGCCAGAGACCCCAGTGGTGGCTGGGGGTCTCCCCCAGAAATTTTTACGGGGTACTGGGGTCTTGGAAAGCTCCGAAGGAGCTCGTTGGAGGGGAATCGAACCTGGGGGCCTGGGAGTGGCCCCTCAGTGACGGATCTGGGTCCCAAAGGACATTGAGGGGCTCCACAGAGGGAGCTCAATCTCGGAGGAGACTGCTCTCCGGAGGGGGCTCTGCCCACGAGGACAGTGGTGTGCTGTCCGGAAGGGCTTTCGCTCTGGAGGATGCAAATGGGCTCCCTGCTGAGGTGCTCCCCCGGAGGGGCCTCTGCTTTGGGGAACACAGATGGGCTGGGGAACACAGATTTGCCCACAAGGACAGTAATGGGCTCCCTGCTGAGGGGGCTCTCCAGAGGGGGCCTTGCCCACGAGGACAGTGAGGGGCTCCGGGTAAGGGGCTCCGCCCAACAAGGACAGTGAGGTTTTCCCAGTAGGGGCCTCACATACATGGACTTGGACTACCAAGGGGGAGTGTCCCATTGGACCAGCAAGAAGCGGCTGGGTGGGGCTCACGGGACGCTGCCCTTTGCCTCTGCCTACCCCTCCTCCACCCTAAGGGTGTTATGGGGTCTGTTTATTTATTAAATATTTTACCTTAATTACCAAACATACTACTTAAATTTGAGTTACAAGTTTTCTAAGATATTGAACTTCCTGTCTCAATGGTTTGATTATTTTAATTAAAATTCAAATTAATTTTTATTTAAATACATTATCTGTATTAATTTACTTTTGCTGTATTGATGTACTTTTAATCTACATTTTTCATTTATTTTATGATATAAAAAATAAAGGTGAAGTCATAAGTTCTACTAACCTTACAATGTATAGAGTGTAGACTAGTAATTTAAATAATTCTGTAAAATTAATGTTACTTTTAAATTTGTACACTTATATTTAGACTACTGTGATTGATGTATTTTCCAAAATCTGACGTCTGAAATCTTGGTGTCATGTTGGACGAAGAACTTTCATTCCTGTCACATGTCGACCACATCTTCAGGACATGAAGATACCTTCTGAACAATATCAGATGAATGCAACCTTTTCTCATCATGGAAACCACACAGTTACTCATCCAGTCTCTGGTCATCTCTAAGCTCTGGTCTCTGGTCATCAATAATAATCTCAAATTATTGCCTTGACGCACTCGGTCTCACCGAAACCTGGCTTAGACCAAATGAATATATTGATCTGAATGAGTCTACTCTGACAGGATATCTCTATAAGCACAAGCCCCGTCTAAGTGGTCGTGGTGGTGGTTTCGCAACTATCTACAACGACGTACTCACTGTTACTCAGAAAACAAGGCCCAGGTTTACCTCATTTGAAGTGCTTATCATTAAAGTTGCACTCAAAGAGATACATAAACCCCTGCTATATTTTACAATGGCCACCGTGTACAGACCCCCGGGGCCATATGCCGATTTTCTTAAAGAGTTTGGACATCTG
>JBBJLR010000013.1:10416037-10433094 GCA_037577145.1 Brachypetersius gabonensis | reverse complement strand
CATCATAGCTTGCATAGTATAGACCCAGCTCCCAACCCAACTTTGTGAATAGATTAACGGCGATATTTTTTTTAATCTCCCGATAGGAGTCTCACATTAACGCAGCACGTTAACGCCGATAACGGCCCACCACCAATTAAAATAAAAATCATATACAGCAATCTCAAACTCTGAACACACTCATGACTAGAACAGTCCCATGGTCTTGTGCCAAGAGAGAAGCTTTCTGCTGCCACCCAGTGTAATGGACAATAATAGCATTACACTCATCCCAGAGGGAGGAAGATGCTGGGTTTACACACCCTTTCACTCTTTGCATATTTAATGTAGCCTATATAACAATGTCATAAAGGGAACATACAGCTGAACTGTACAAGCAAACAAACAAAAAAACAAATAAATAAATATGTTATTTGTGAAATAAACCACTTGAAACTAGAAACTTTCTAATTTGCATTGTGGTTAGGAAACTCTTAAACTACTTGACAGTGTATTAAAATCCAAGGGTTTGAAAAAGTTCCAGGTTAATGACAAGTCTTGCTGAATTTCAGAGGGAAATGTTAGAACATACAGCGAACCAGCTTAAAATGGCATTTTGTTTACAATATTTCGAAGCTCAGTTTCTATTTGTGTGTTGAGTATAATATACTGTACTGAAACAAATATAGGCACAGATCACATTTTGTGTTTCTTTATGTTAAACAAATCTGTAGAATCTGTAGAAATCAACAAAACATGGAATTCAACAAGAGGCAGCATACTTTTATGTACCACTGTATCTTTTCGTGATCATGTATCCTGCTCAGTTTGAATCTGAGGTCCATGTTAGCTTAATCAAGGAATGTTATATTAGTACTTATGGCACTAAGCTCTCACACCATATTTCTTCAGCATTTGTGTGTATTTTTTCTTTTCTCCTTTTGAAGCCCGAACTGACTGTACTTGCAACAAGCCCTCTTTGAATCACCCAGTTTCTACTTTGTAAAAGCTGCATCCACAGATCTTTACATTTACATACACTTTACACAACGATGAAGCTCGTATAGGGGTAAGACTGATAAGGAATTATTTATTTTTTCTATTTTATTATTGCCATCAATGTTTCAATGTTTATGCTCTTAAAATTCCACACACACAGATGACACAGATGAAGCCCTTTCAGCACTACAGAAGCTTAAAATATTTTTCCTTAAAGCATGCAGTACACTATTATTATTTTCTCTAATATTAGGACTATCCAGTTGCAATACAGCCAGCTTTGCAAACAATCTTGAGTAGCAAGCAAATCAGCCAGCCAAGCTTGCAAATGTTATTGTTTTTAGCTGTGATGCGACTGTCAGCAAGTTCACTTGAAATAAATATGAGGAAAGCCATTACATTTTCAGTTGAAAACTAGAATAGATTTGGATTAAAAAAGACAGCACTTTCTGCACTTAAGATATGCAAAACATGCATGACTGGCCTCGAGCAGATTCTACAAAAATAGCATAGTGGTTACTATTTTTCATAGCAGTTACTATTTCTGTATGGTATTGATTTAGTTTCCTTTGAAAATTCCTTTCTCCTTATTGTCTTAGTGAACCTGCAAATGCATTCTAACACTGGCCAGCATTCATCTAAACAGATTAAAACATCACTATGATTCTGTGCAGCAACTTCTGCTACACATTTCTTCGGTTACATTTTTAGTTCAAAGATTGCAAGAGGAAAACCAGATTTTGAAGCAGCAAATGCACATTTAAAGCTGCTCTCACATTAGTAAGGCCGCAGAAGAGTCTCTTACACATCGGAAGCACAAAAGTGCATTATAAAAACATCAAGATGAACAGAGCAAGCAGAGAGAGAGAGAGAGAGAGAGAGAGAGAGAAGCAGTGGCGCAAGTGTCCCAGCCAGATCCAGATGCCCTTTCAGCATCTGTTTATTTTTCTTTTCTCCCTCCATCTCTATGTCTCAGCTTTGTGTTGAGAGTTTTGTGTGTTTTGTGTGTTTCCTTGCTCTTAAAACTCTACTGACACTGTATTCTGCCTTCCTGTCATCACCCAGTCTGTAACTCAATTGATTTTTGTGTAACAGGACACAGACTGGAAGTTAACGCTGCAACTTGGACGAATGAGAGAGAGGGAAAGGGAGAAGGAGAGAGAGAGAGAGAGAGACAGAAGAGAGAGATCAGAGATATGGCAAGAGAGAGGGGTTGTGAGAGAGAGAGAAGAGAAAAAGAGAGAGGACAGAGACAGAGAGAAATTGAGAGAGAGAGAGAAGGGAAATAAGAGAGAGAGAGAGAGAGAGAGAGAGACAGGCAGATAGGGAGAGAGAAGAGAGATGCAAATAGAGAGAGGGAGACAGAGAGAGGTGGAGAGTGAGAAATAAGAGGGAAAGATATGAAGGGAGATGAGAGAGAAAGAGAGAAGAGAGAGAGACAGAGAGAGAGAAGAGAGAGAGGTGTAGAGAGAGACGTGGGGCAAGAGAGAAAGAAGAAGGAGAGAGATGAAGGGAGATGGAGAGACAGAGAAGAGGAGAGAAAGAGAGGAGAAAGAGGTGGAGAGAAATGGAGAGAGAGAGAAAAGAGACATGAGAGAGAGGGGTGGCGAGAGAGAAGAGAAATAGAGTGCAGAGAGAGGTGCAGAGAGTGACAGAGGGAGAGGGAGGCTGAGAGAGATGGAGAGAGAGACAAATGAGAGAGATAAAGGGAGATGGAGAGAGAGAAGAGAGATGAGAGAGAGGGGTGGCGAGAGAGAAGAGAAATAGAGTGCAGAGAGAGGTGCAGAGACTGACAGAGGGAGAAGGAGGCTGAGAGAGATGGAGAGAGATAAAGGGAGATGGAGAGAGAGAAGAGGGAGATGGAGAAAGACAAGAGGGAGATAGAGATAGAGAATGATCTGTCGGCTATTTTCAGGTGCAGTTCAGAGAGTGTGCTGGTTCAGGTTCAGTTTGGTCTGGTCCACTGCTACACGTCCGGTCTGATCAAATTCTCTATCTTGAATGAAAGCCAGAGTCATCTTTTGATCTGACATTATTTGATCAGGCGTGCTGCTGACTGGTGAGAAAGAAACAGGAGTAAGATGACAAACAACAGAGAGACCAAAGATAGTTCATAAGAGAGACAGCAAACTGTCCTCTGGGACAATTCTGCCAAAGACAAAAATAAAAACAAACAAACGTTCTTAAACTAATGTAAGATATCAGCACTCCTCTAAATGGTCGACATACTTCCATCGAGAAAAGTGAAGGTGAAGATGACCACTTCTAATCAAACTCTTCACATGGGTGAGAAATACTGCCAATCACAAAGCTGATTCTGCACAATGACTGCTGACTGCTAATGAATGCATGTCTCTGGGTAAAATGTAAACATACTCCTAAAATACAAAGCCATAACTGAAAGGCTTGTTTTCTTGCAACAATATCCAGATAATGGGCCATGCCAAAACATTTTATTTGACAGTATCCATGTGACATTTTTTAATTAATGACTAATATAACTTAATATATCCTGTTTGATCCATTATTTCATAGCGCTTCATGGAGCTAAGCGGTAGTTTTGAACAGAGAAGTGTTTGTGTTGCATAGTCACAAACGGTGTGCAAATATTTATTGAAAAACTGCAAGAATATGGTTGTGTGTGTTTTACTGGTTGAAATATCCTTGTTAATTAAAAGTAGGAGACATGCAACAAGGAGAAGTACACATTAGAACTATTATGGTGCTGATGTTAAATAGTGGTTCCCATTCAGACAACTGCATTGTTGCCACAATAAAAATAGAATCTTCTTGATCTTAACCCACAGGTTTTTTATTGAATATAGGTCAAGACACTAGAATGTCCATAACAAAAACTAAATTTCGCATTCATTTAACCATTCTTGAGTGGGTTTTGATTTCTGTTCTATATCGCTGTCCCGCTGGAAGTTTTAACCACTACCAACTTTTAGCTTAATGGCAGAAGCAGCCAAGATTTGATTTTGAATCACCTATTATTTCATGGAATCTTTAATAACTTCTTAATAACTAACTGTTGGATAGTCGAGCAGTCAGAACCAGTCAGCCCTATATTCTCACTATGCAAGGTAAATGATGCAAGGGCTGGTCTCCCCATTCTGCCAAAATGTGCATCAATGTATAGATGACAGGATGAAGTGAAACTATCCTTCTGGGCATGAAAAGGGAAAAACACCATATTGACAAAAAAACAGCCCTAATTCGTATAGCAGCTATTTTCTGGTATTGATTTGTTGATTTGTGCAAGTCAACACTTTTATCTTATTGCAATGGAACACTTTCGAATCTTTCTCATAGTAATGAATGACTAAGGGATTTGGCCTCTGTGTCACCTCATTTTTATACCCCAGTGTAACCAAAAAGATTGATGATTGCTTATTAATTCCCTAACAGGACAACGTAAAATTATATAAAATATTGTACTTCATTTGGTTTAAAGGAGAGGTTCGGTGTGAAATGGAGCTGGGGTGTATTGAAAAATGATAATGAGTATGAACCTTTGTCGAGTAGCACACCTTCATTCGCCCCATGCATTCCGAAACACAGCCGATGCCAACCTCAAGGCTGTACTAGGCTGATGGGCATCACATAGCCAGTGCAGATAAATCACTACTTTTACACCATTAACAAGAAGTTCTCAATGTCTCGTTTTAAATGTCAGGGCCCTCAGAATTCTAGAAATAAAGTGTGGAGCTACTTTGAGCTTGTTAATGATGTAGTGATTTATCTGCACTGGCTATATGATGCTCCAGAAAGCCTAGTATAGCCTTGAGGTTGATATCGGCTAAAAGCGCTGTGTTTTGGAATGCGTGGGGCGAATGAAGGTAGGCTACTTGGCAAATGTTCATATTCGTTATCATGTTTCAATACAGCACAGGTCCATTTCATTTACATGGCATTTATCAGACACTTTTATCCAAAGCGACTTCCATTCCCTATCTACAGGGGACAGTCTCCCTGGAGCAACTTGGGGTTAAGGGTCTTGCTCAGGGACCCAGTGATGGTGCTGAAGGTAGGATTCGAACCTATGACCTCTTGTCCAGAGGCAAGTATCCTAACACTAGGCCATCACACTAAACTTCTCCTTTAATGCCCTGCGGTGCCAATAATTGTAACAATATTTTTTACTAATGCTCTTTTTTTTTTTTTAAATGATTTTAGAAGCCTTTAATTAAAAAAAAACCTACAACAAAGATTAGTACAAGGACAGATTCTTCCAATGGAAACGTCAATAACATCTTGGCTTAACAGTTGTGACTGTCAGAGCTTCATTCTTGATAGACAATTCATTTATTTAACGGTTGTGTGGAATTGTTCTGATGTTCCAGAAACTATGAGGAGAAACGAATCCATGACGTGTAAACTGTTAAGTCATATGATGTTTATAAATTTGTTTAGATAAAGACATTAGTGTTTTGATTTTATCTAATGTGAACTACTAGTATCGTGTTTAAAAATGTTACACAGATGTAAAATGTGCAGCTTATTCTCTCCAGCTATTAGCTGACATGCCTGTAGGCCTTAAGAAAAGAGACTTCATTTAGTTCATTTATATGCAGCAGCACTGGATGACACTAATTGTCCTCACAGAGTGTAATGATAATTAGTGGAGTGTAAAAATCACTGCACAAATGAAAACATGGCCCGGGTGACCCATGAACAGAAATACATTATAGTGCTGTGCCTGCCAGCCTCTAATGACCAGAGTTATAGCTTAATATGTGTCATTTGCATATTAATAAACTAATACAACTCTCATAAAAGAACTTTAATGTTATTATTAAAAAATAAAGTAAAAAAAGGTGCAGAATTGTATTTACTAACAGAACAAACATTATTTTATGAGGTACTGTTGTTCGTATGCCTTTAAAGCTAAGATAAATGTGATATTTATTCTGTGAAATTAATTTTTTATTTTACTTAATTCCAAAAGTTAATGATTTCTGTGCACATGTTGAATTTAAGCCTTCTCTGTCAACTTTTACCACTTAATTTATGAACATTTGAAAACAGTTTAAACCCCTAATTTGTGATAAACAATATTAATCAGTACTTGCTATTGCTAACTGAATAAGCCCTCAAAACCAGGTTAGTCCTCCAGTCTCATGATACACACTAGTAAACAATTTTTGTCTAAATGTGCACTTTTGTAAAGGCAGCATGTGTGTGACCATAAATTATTTCTTAGACAAGTTTCTCTGTGACCTGGAGATTAGTGATCATACACTTGCACTGCCTAAAAGTATTTGGGGTTTGTCTTAAGTGAAAAGAATTGTTGACAAGTGAATCCTTAATGCAGGATCTTACCCTGTGATGAAAATATATCTTATACTGTGTATCTGGACACACTTAGCTTTTTTTTTTAACAGAAAATGCCTTACAGTGTTGCTTTTAACCTTCAGGCACATAGAGCTGTCAACATGTATCTAGGAGTTAGCCAGAAACCTAGACCACTTTAACTAATGCTACACTTCCATAAACAAATGTATTAGTAAAGAAAAGTGACAGTGACTGCCATATGCACTTTCACATTAACATCAGTTAGTTTATCTTCGGACACCCTTTGCATTTTGTCCAGAAAATGACTCACAGGGCTCTTTTTAACACTTATTATCATGGCTTTAGAGCTGTAAACATTTATCTAAATTAATAGACCACTCCACTTATAACTAATGTTACACTTTCAAAAACAAACTGATCAGGTAAGGGCCATATGCACTGTGCTACGTTAATATTAATTAGTTTGTTGTTACACTATAAGTGCTGGGACGCCTGAGCATTACTTTAATGACATTGCATTCAAATGCATTGACTTTAATATGAAGTTGGTCCCCTCCTTAAATGGAGTGTTTCTGTGGGAATTCGTGCCCATTCATTTAGTGAAGCGTTTATGGGGACAGTCTCTGGATGTATTCAATAATTAAGAGGGTTGTCCGTATAATGTATAACTAAATCAGAGGCGGACTGTTTCTGAAAAAAGCACCGTTTGAGCTGAGCACACGAGAGAAGTGCTTTCTTTAGCTCCTCTGGGACTTGCGGATCCTAAGCACAATAATGAGCCGGGTTATCACACTTGCCCTCTAAAGGAAAGGGACGGGGAGGGAAAAACACGAGTCAGTGTTTAAGGAGGGTGTGAGGTTTCTCCGCACATGCGCACTTGAAGATTCTTATGCTGAGCGTAACAGCTCCACTACTGGAGTGATGGGGTGTGAATAAACAGTGACGGTCCTTCTCCTCAAAAAGGTTAACAGTCTGATAATATCATGGAGGACTGAAGCGGTAGGATGAAGAAAAGAGATGCAGCGTGATCTATTCTCACTGCAATGCAGAAGCGGTGAGGAGACCAGGCACATGTTGGAGGAGATCACATCTCTGTCTCTCTCACACACACGAATCAAGCCGCCTCGACTATTACACTACATAGACAAAAGTATTGGGACACATCTGTTCTTCAGGGTTTGGGCTATTCCCCTTCCTCCAGTGAAGCCAAGTGCATGAATCAGCGCCATGCTTCCAACTTTCTATCCCAGCATGACTGTGCCCCAGTACACAAAGCCAGGTCCATAAAGACATGGTTGGATTAGTGTGGTGTGAAAGAACTTGACCTGACGTCAACCCCATCCAACACCTTTGCAACACCACATATATGTGCTTGCGTGGTCTGAATACAGAGCTGCCTCGATCTAATTTGAGCAGTAAATGAGCCCCCTCTGCATTTACAAGCCACTTAGTACAGTGGAGCAGTTAATTTATCTCTCTCGCTCTCTCTCTCACTCACACACACACACACACACACACACACACAGAGAGAGACCTGGCAGGTACATAGGCTGTCCGTGGTGCTGAAATACGCTATTACTACAAGAAACGAAAATATCGTGCTGTATCTATTATTTTAGCCTGATAACATTATCATTGTGCTATTTTACAGTACTGCATTTACTGTGAGACTGTTACAGAAATCAGTGTTTTGATCTTTTTCCCTGTAAGGAGTCATGGTGTCCCGTTCAAAGGCGAGCCTGCCTCACCTCCTCCCGTGCAGCCCCGTTCAGGATGGGCTCCTCTCCGTCTCCCGCTGCCTCCTGCATTTTCTCCAGCCAGAGCTCCCTCTGCTCCGGCTCCCTCTCCTCCTTCTCCTGCTTCACCCCATCCGTGGCCTCAGTCGAGCCGGGTTAACCCGCAAAGCCCACCGAACGATAAGGCACCCGCACCTCCACGGTTTTCTTTTTTCCTTCTTTCCTTAAAATCCCTCACCCTTCACAGATGAAGCCTGTCCCCAAACGAGCCCGCTCCTTCCAATCATTTCACCCGAGGTGTCCAGAGACGCCGCAGACATGGAGGTGAGTCTGTTTTGTCTGTGCGTTCTCTCAGCCCACCAGCAGGCTGGAGGGCAAGGCTCGAAACGCAAGAGATTTAAAGAAAAACGGGACCACCAGCGGCCGGACAAGTTCACAGAAGCGTCCTCGACCTGTTTCAGACCAAGCATGTAATAAACGGCGTTTGGTTTGTTTTCCTCGACGTGCTGTTCTCCTTGAGGACGATTCAGAGGACGTCATCAGAGCTCCCCACAAGGAGGAAACTCGGTTTCACCCAAAACCCCCCCCCCCCCCCCCCCCCCCACACACACACACACACACACTCTGTTGTCATCTACCTGGCCTTTCACACTCAAAAAGTCCATTGCAGACAATATTTTCATAGTAATACAACAGCCCACCAAATGCCATAAGCTTTTTTTCCTCACACCTCTGCAATAATGTGCTTCAGTGATCAGGACCAGCTCCCCTCAGCGAATTGTGTTCTATACAGCAAGAAATGACAAATGGGTAAACAAACAGCAAATATAATGAAAATTAAGCACATTGCAAAGCAGAAGAAAACTATCCCCCCAGTGCTTCTGCCAAAGCTGTATAACCTATAATGACACAAAGAACTGACGAAGCAAATCAAATTTTTAATCAGATCTTTATTTTACTTATCTGTCATGCAAATACAAATCCTCTAAAAATAGAGAGTAGATCATAAAGAGAAGTGACGTGATACACTGCATTGCAGTTCTGGATAACATGGTGTAGGATACAAAGCATGGGGTCACAACAAGGGTCCACGTGTGCAGTAAAGCTGGTATATAGTTCGACTCAAGGCTGGCCCAAGATTTCTAGAAGTGCAGAATGCAAAAAGAATATATATTTCATATGGCTTCATAAAGCTACACCACAAATATGAAACACAATAAATTATCATTAGAGCCAGAAGCACCACAGCTATTAAAAAACAAAGAAGGGACATAAACGGTTGGTACTAGTGAAGACAGAAATAAGTTTGGAGGCTAATGGTTGACAAAGTGAAATGAGTTTAAAGAAGACAAACCTTCTGAGTTTACCATATTTGATGGAGGACAGGAGTTTTTCTCCTTGTGCTTCGGTACTACACTGGGCATATGCTTTCACCAAACTGAGGGTGGAGAACATATACAAATTGCAATGCTATCTTTCTGAGAATATAAACCCAGGCATTGCTCGCAGTGACTAAGTGTAATGAGATACGATCGAGTCAAACCTGCTCACTGTACTGTAGTGTTCCAATATGGCAGCTGCTTTATCACCGGAGATCCCACTGATCTGCATCAGTTGTCTGGCAAACACATCCCTCACTGTCTGACACTGAGAAAGAAAGCATGAGAGGATCATACAGTGACTGGGTAAAACATTGGAAGGGCGAAGGAAAAAAGATATAAAATAATGTAAGAACGAAGTGCGTATGTAGATTTACGTCTTGAACTGTAAAATACTGTAAGCTAAAGGAAAGTGTCTATTTTCTTGCAGGGGATGCTCTAATTCAACAAAATCAGAGTCAAATGAGCCAGACTACTAATCACACAGTGTGATAGATAGATAGATAGAAAGACAGACAGACAGACAGACAGATAGATATACTCACACACACGTGTGTGTGTGTGTGTGTGACACATAAAGTACCACCATTGATGCTGTGTTGATCATGTTGCCAGGGAGACAGAACTGTCAGTCATCATGTGAACCAATATGCCCATGCTGTTCTGAGCAGGCCCTCAGAGCAATTCTTTAATTACTATTAAACTGTATCAGTAAACTGAATAGTTTACATCAGTAAATGGCTATTCTGAGACATGTCTTCAGTATTCTATCACATTTCAATAATATTCTAATTTAATCTGATAGGCTTAAACATTCTCTCCAACATAATACCACTCATAGTGCCACGCGTATATGATGTAACTGGATTAGTGTAGCGCCTTGCAATGCTTTTATTATAGAAGACTGTTATTGCTGCCAAGCAACCATGGACTGTTGAAAGAGGACAGAATATTCATGAACCTTAACTGTTTTCCATAAAATAATGATAATTATAGAGATGTTTAATTAAAAAAATATATCGTTGCTTTAACAAAGGTAGTTTTTGTCTACCAAATTACCACTGTGAGAAGAACTAGTGTCTGTGTGCTTTCCAGTCTTATAATAGCACTAAGCTAACCGTGTTGAATATGTATTTTCTTCACCCTGGGGCTAAACCCCAAAGCATACTGAACCCAACATATAGTACTCTATAGAACAAGTGGCTCATGCACACAAATACTGACAAGTAGCAATTTGTAGCAACTTATGTACACAATTCCCTTCTATTTCATTTAGCCTACTGAAGTCTAATAACTGCACACTGGATTTTAGTGGGTTTACACTATTACAACAGAATTACTGGTCATAAATGAGGTGGTCTTAAATGTGTGTATATCAAGTATTCATATGTGGCTCAGACTGTATCAAGTTCTGTAAAATATTGCATATAGCTCTATAAAATTCAAGTTAACCTTGTTTTTCACAGCTCCATAGTTGAACTCTGTGAAGGCAAGGAGAGAACAGCGTGGGTTTTCTCTTTCTGAGACTGCATTCACCACATCACACTCTCCGCTTTCCTCTAGTTCTCTGGAGCGGCAGAACAATGTGCAGTTCTAAAAGGGAAATTATCAAGTCAGAATGAAACTTAGCACAAAGAAACAATAATAAATGAATCAAACGTACTGTAGTGCAGCATCACAACAAAGCAATACTGCACCTTACCTGAGAATTGGCTCAGACCAACCTGGTAAAGTTTTTGCAGGTATCTGGTCATGACTGTGAGGTAAGCAGCAGACTCCTTAACATCCTGAACTCTTTTCACAAAGAAACCATCCACCACCTGAAACATGCAAACACACCAAGCCTTCTCGATATATACTATTTTAGCTTTTAATTGCTTAAAATTACATGGTGTACCACAGCTTTATCTGATCTATAATACATGTAATATATGTTATTTTAATCAATAACTTCTATGGCATATGTTGAAATACTAGAAACTAAAATGTATTTAATCTTTCAAGATAACATGTATTACTTATGTTCAGAAGTGAAAGTAGCCTACTCTAATGATCTATTTACAGTAATTTATCTGATTTAAGATCTTAATGCTTATTTTCAAACATATAGTATTCTAGTATTCTAGTATTCGTGTAGGTTCTAAAGTGGTGGCATCATTATAAAATCTTTTTGTAAACTTTTAACAATGTTGAACAGTTAAAATCCAATTACTTTCAACAAAATATATAGACTTTTATTTCATGTATGTCTAGTATGATATACTGGCTAATTCTGATTGTTGTTTAGATTTCATTATTTTAAATGTACAGTACTGTATCACACCTCAGTGTAGAAAACTAGAGAAAATTGTTATTTAAACTCAGATGCATCCTGGCAGGAACAAGCCTTGTGCACATACATGCATACCTGTGTGTTAACTATAGCCTGCTGTAAAGTGCTCTCAGGGAGACTCAGGTGGGCTGCTGCAGACCCACACTCCTCGACCAGGTAAATAGGCTTATGCAGACCACACCTTTTCAGGCGAAACTGAGAGAGAAAAATCAGGAAAAAAAAGATTCAGACCATCTTCATGAATTTCATTTGTTTTTCACAATCAAAGAGAATTAAAATCTAAACATAAATCTAAATTTATTTTCAGTCATTAACCTTGCACCTGGACACCCGAGGAGTTTTGTTCGAACTCTATTATATCAGGTCCAGCTATCAGCCCTCTTTTATAAGAACTATACATTATTGAAAACCACACACTACACTACACAGTGATTGACCCTAACAATAAAGCCTAATATATAAAGCCAGCTATGACCCGTCAAGGCAAAAGGGCCCAAAATGACCTCTGAGGGTGTTATGTTATGTAAAACCATAGATATTTTACCTTCTGTTCTCTAAAGCGTCCATCCATGATACTGCCACACAGATCATCCATCCTCTTCCTCTCAATGATGTAATCGAGAACCAGCTCCTTGGCCACTGGTGGGCGCAACTGACCTAAACCCAGACATTAACAGCTTCTTTTAAAAAGCTACAAACTTGTTTAACAATTGCATTGTGTCTTGAATGGATGCTATAATGATAAGTCAAGTAAACTCTAACAGTCTTCTACCAACTTTTGAGGCTTTATGAGTAGGCTTGTGATGAAAACTACCTTGGTAACTCCACTTATGCTTCTGTCTGAAGCTCCTGTCTTTCTGCTAAAAGCTGGGTGGTGCTGCAATGCACAGTAATATTTTGGCTAAGCAGTAAAGCTCAATGTATGCACAACTTTAAGGTAAAGCAAATGCAAAACTGTAAGAATATACGGCAATATATAGTAGATAAAGTGAAAAATTGCCTGTTTCTACTCCCAAAGAATCTGGGAGCGTTCAGTAGAAGTTAACATCCCAAAGTCTTTTAACAGATATAACAAGTTAACCCAAAACATCCCATATTCTTAATAGTGAAAGGCTGGCAAACAAAATGAACAGCTATGGATCAAAAGAAGCATCCACATGTGTGTGAAAGGGTGATTAAGCCAGATAAGAGTTTACCAGGCACTGGTGACACTTTCTCACGTGCAACCCATAGGAAGTCTCCCACATTCAGTTTCCTGACGTCAAAGTTGACTCCATTCCTTTGCAGTTCCTTGACCAGTTCTTGTTTGCGTGCCGTGCTTCCTCTGTAGAGCCAAAAATGTCTCTTAGGCAGTGCACTAAAATACAGTCATTTCAAAGCAGTTATGTACTGTTGCACTTACCCAGTAGTCTCAATAAAATCAACACACAGTACAATGTCATAGAAGCCAGGGAGAAGGTATGCACATCTTGTCACTGAAGCCTGGCACTTTTCTGCAAAGCCTGAACCAGGTGCAACACTTTTTGCTTGGGTTTCTGAGAAGGTTGTGGTAGGGCCCTCTCTTGGGGAGCTGGAGCAAAAAAGAAAGTCAACAGACTGCTGGATTGCTTTCACAAATTTTCCATAAGCATTGTAACAAAAGTATGTTAAAAACTTCAGTTAGTGTGATGGATTGTAGCTTTTTTTATATTTCACCAGAAATATAAAAACCCTTATTATTATTTTCATTATTATTGTCATCGCCATCATAACCATTATTAATAACAGAGACAACAACAACAATAACAATAATAATAATAATAATAATAATAATAATAATGATAATTAACAGACCCATTCTAAAGTAGCTGAAGCAGCCCACCCTTGAAATAACGTCTAAGCATTTTAAAGAATGCGGTCGTAATTGTATTTCGCCAAACACTCTAAACAGACACTTCAACTTCTCCTCAGTCAGTCTGTTAATATTTCAGTCTCACCAGCTGTCTTCACCTTCATCCTCATCTGCAGTCAGGTCAACAGTGAGTGGTCCATCGCCTGAGCCCTCAGCCTCGCTCATTTTGTCTTCCTCTCGTCCATCATCTTTCCCGCTCTCTCCAGACTCCAGTCTCTCTGATAAAGCTATGCCGAGCTCCGTCAAAGAATACCTAAAAAAAAAAAAAGGAAAAACATGAAACAGAAGGCCTTAAGTTAATATCTGATTGGTTATCAAGTGAATATCACATCATGATATTCAGCTAACCAAAATCCCAAACCCATGCTTCAATCCAAATAATTATCTAAGTTCAGCTTTAAAATCTGCCTTGAAGTTTGGTCTAAAACGGACTTGTAGTAACTGAAGAAGAGTGCACTTGGGTCATTCTGAAAAGAGCATGTTTTGAGGTTACCTGGCAGGGTTGTGTGTCTTCAGGAGAAGGTCTTTCTGGATGAGGGTGCTCACTGACGACCACGCTGTGTATTTACTGCCAAGTTCAGGCTAAACACACAGAACAGAGTGCAAAAGCTTGGCTAAACGTGTGTAAACCTTCAATAAAACCAGCTCAAGAAACGTTTAAGTTTGATTGTTTTAGAAGTTCAATCAGTATTCATACCACAGTGAACGATTTGTCACAAAGGGACTGTGCCTCAGTCTGCAGTTCATTTTTAAACATGAAGCCTTTACTTCCAGGTAACTGAAAAATCATAAAATAGAGGTTAGTTATATTTATTTCAAAGTGTGTTCTGTGTAACACAGAAAATGTCCACAGAAAATTATTCTCAATAATTTTCTGTGGCATAAAAGATATTGCCTTGCTTGTTTTGTCAGAGATATGCATCATACTGTTGCTATAAAAGTATGTATTGCACCTTTGAGTGTCTGTACAATGTGAGCAAAACAGCATAGCCTCCAGTTCGCTTCTGAGGTATATACTTCCTTTTCTTCGTTCTTCCCTTTTCTTCTCCTTTTCCTGCATCACCTTCTGCCTTTCTCTGCAGAAACAAGAAAGAATGTTAGTGGACTAGAAGGGCAATATTTGGTTTTAAATACTGTATATTTACAGCATATGTCTGTAAATATACAGTATCATGTTAACGTTTCATGTCAAGTAGTTGTTTGTCATTTCAATTTACACAGTACACATTGAAATGCAATAGCTTCTTTCCAGGACGTTGGGGCAACACAAAAAACAATACAAAACCCAACAGAACTTGTTTTGTCCACATTCAAGGACAATAGCCCAAGGCTCCATTGGCCAATGCAAGGGGCCTTTGTAGCCCCAGTAGCTGAAGCCCACCGCTGGCCATTGTGAGTTTAGGCCCATTCTGTTGACAATGTTTTTCTAAAGAGATTTTGCAAGGTGTGTGCAGCTGAACAACAACAATAGGTGCACTTTTAATGTGAGTATAAAAACGTTTAGACATCTAAAGCACTTGATTATTTTTTTAACCCACCATATTTTCTCCACCTTCTTGGAAAGGATCCTTGGAGGAAGATGAGGAAGGTTTGGGGGGAGCCAGGTTGGCACTGTTGGTACTTTCCGTCTGAGCTGGAGCACAGCCACTTTGAAGGACATGGATCGGCGCATCAGCACCTACACAGGAACAAAATAAATATATATTAGGGCCTCAATCATAAATCGTAAAATAAATGTAAAATGTCCAATTGTCAAATGTGAACACAGCACAAAATTGTTCTCTGCGCTTACCTCATTCACCCAAATAAGATGGCAGCCAGCAACACAGCAACCGGGGGGCAGTCTCTTGCTCAAAAGTACCTCAGTGATACCACCAGTATCAGCAGCTGTTTTCCTAGTGGTTAGGGAGTTGCCCATGCAATTGGAAGGTTGAGGGTTCAAATTGCAGGACTACTAGTGGCACCACTGAAGTACCCCTGAGCACAGTACCATCCTAACACTGATTCACTCCCATGGCTGGCCTATTGCTTCACTTGGTGAACGTGTTATATGCAGAGAAAGCGTTTTACATTGTTGACATGGTGTGGTGTGTGACTACAAGGGGCCACTTTACTTTACTGTACCGTTCTCGCTGTAGTAGGTCTGGAGCCGCTTGTCCAGGACCTTGCAGATACCGTCTCCAAAGTTCTGCAAGATCTTCGCCTCTTTACCGTTTTTCAGAGGTAGAGGATACTTCTTCAAAGAGTTAATGGCCTTAGAGAAAACACAGCGGTTTGTGGTTCAGCAGCAGGTAGACTGCACCAGAGCAAGTAGTGAGATAACGCACAGACTCTAGTTCACCTTTTGATACACGTACTGGGTCTTCAGTCCCTTCTCTTTGGCCTGGTCTCGCATCTCCACCAGCCACTGGAGGAAAAGAGGGTTTGGACAAGAGGGCAAAGGGCGTTTCCGACCCACCCTGACAGGCTCCGGGGCCATAATTAAGCTCGGAGTCTAAAAGAGTAAAAACTCGTGATTTTACGCCAGACAAACCCCAGATAACCAGCTCTGTCAGGTCTGTATTTGTGTCAGAAATGATAACATTGGCTATTGACTTCAGGACGTTCTCCTAATCTCAGGGCTGTCGTTTATCACACTAACGCTTGTAGTTGTCAGTGATATTTGCGAGAGGAGTAGTTTATTGTAGTAAAACGCTGTTTTCTCACAGTTATTTGTTCCAGTCTGTCTGCGTGTTAGCAGCAGAAGCTCCAGTAAACAGCTGCACTGTTGTCTGTCTCACGGTTTAAAAACTGTTCATTACATGGCAGGTCGGTGCGTTTTTAAATTACAACGGAGGGGGATCTCTCGGTTGTCATTACATCAGATCCACAGTTAAAGTGGTTATTGTAAAGTTATCTGTTGTTAGCACTGCTGCCCGCCATTGTTTTCGAAAACGGTTTTGTTTACATCCTTTCATCCTTTCAGCAGAACGGACAGCGCCACTCAGCGTAACGGAGTAAAAACTACATACATGCATGAAGTAAAGCGGCCCCTCATAGTCACACACCACAGCGCACAGTGTGAACACTGAAATTCTTTCTCTATTAAATCTATTCACCAAGTAATGTATTGGGTGACCACCAACTGCGCTTGTGGAGACGGTATCTTCCTCAAAGGTATATCAGGGGTGCCACTGGCAGTCCTGGGAATCAAACACATGACCACCTGATTGCAGGGTACCACCAGACCACTAGCTGCCCCCCAAAAAGCACTGAATCTCCCCATTGGAATATCAAACGCCACTTTTTTGCATGACTGGCGGAAATACTGTCCACTATTCTAACGAGGATACATGCAAATAAACTTACATACATGCACGCACACACACGCACAAACACACACACACACACACACACACACACACACACACACACACACACACACACACACACACACACACACA
>JBBJLR010000013.1:10383185-10415937 GCA_037577145.1 Brachypetersius gabonensis | reverse complement strand
ACACACACACACACACACACACACACACACACACACACACACACACACACACACACACACACACACACACAGATAGTCTGTGTATACTTAAACATCAAATATGGAAGTGAATGCTTTGTTTTGAAACCACTATAATCCATTTTTGGATATTTTGGAAACTGTCCAGAATGCTGATGGTCATGTGATTCTAAATTTAGTTGCTACCTCAGAGAAGCTGTCTTTTAAAATGGAGTGTAATATATTTTGAGCAACACTGAAGCAACACTGTAATATCTCTGAGTAAATTATTAAGATTATCTTGTTGGTATCTTTGACAGGTGTTTAGGACAGTCCCTCTACATCCACGCAAATATCACAAATTAAAAATCAGTAATGGAGTCCTAAGAAAAAAATGAGGACTCCACTACTCCACTAGTGCACCAGCCCAGCACTAATTCAATAAAAATTACGCCTCCGCACATACATACATCAATAATGCATAGCATTACCACCACTAACAGGTGAAGAGAATAAAGCGATGTTGATTCAAATAATTCATGCTGATTTTCTGAGTGAAAGTACACTGTCATTTACTTACAGCCTTCATTACAAATGTCTTTAAATGATTTCACAATAGTAGCTGCTAAACTGGAAGCAGCTTGCTTAACAGCCGAAATGCTGCTAGTTTCACACAGATACATATCTACGGTTTCACAGAGCCGACACCCAGACTCGGGGTTAGTTAATGTGTGGTTCTAGTATGCTTACCCATCAAATCAGTCAAACCATCAAATCTCTTTACTAACCTTCATTTGAAATTGACCCGTCAAATTGTGCTCTTTAAATCTCAGTGTCTTAAAGGGGTAAACACAATAACTCCAGAAAACAGTCCAGTGAAAGGTTAGTAGGCTATTTAGTGAATTGTGGTGCATGCATGCCTGACTACACCCATGAAAAAAAAAAAAAAGACAAAAAGTGTAAGGTGTGAAGCATTGTGGATAAGTTGGTTGTCAAGTGTCTTAGGTATTCCAAAATGTAAAATGTTATAAATAAATAAATACAATGTGAGTAAGCTTATAGGGTACATGGGATTTTGGGTTTTTTTTCCCCCTACAGGCTGTAAACCAGTAGGGAAGCGATGACGGTAGCATGAC
The DNA here is from genome assembly GCA_037577145.1 of Brachypetersius gabonensis. NCBI lineage: Eukaryota > Metazoa > Chordata > Actinopteri > Characiformes > Alestidae > Brachypetersius > Brachypetersius gabonensis. The sequence continues at coordinate 10,414,804 of JBBJLR010000013.1, read as the reverse complement.
ACTGCAATATCAAACAATAAACAACCCGATGATTTCCAGAATAAAACTGCATTTCCTCATACAGTCTTCAAATAAAGGCTTGAAATAAAGTGTCACTATCACTATTTCATGGGAAATGATGTTTACACTTACACGCCATTGGGTGCCAGCAGGGTTGCCACTACATTAGTTGCCAAGATGTTGTCAGCCAAAGCAGTCTGAATTTCTGTAGAGACTGTACCTGTATTGACTATGTTGATCTAGGGACATAACATAGAACACAGAAGGAGCAAGAGAGTAAGAAGCCATGATTATTCTGGTTTGTTATCTGTTGCATTCAGAGAAGGATTTCTATGACAACTGTTGTGTTGACTCTATTAAGTACTGATTTAAGAACAGTGTGAGTGGAGAAGAACACAGTGCATTAAAGTCTAGGGCTCCCATGTGGCACCACCCAAGTGCACTACTGTCAGGGAGGTCAGTTTTATCCCCAGAGATGACACAGTCATCTGTGGCCAGGAGTCCAAGAGAGCATATAGGCATGTAGGTGTTTGTTACCCAGTGTAACAGAAGTGGAAGGTAATGTTTTCCTTCAAGCATGTTGAGCTGTCAGAAGACATTGTGTTAGTGGCAGGTTGTAGCATGTAGCCTGACGGGTGTTAACTAGTGGATGGGAAATGGCAGAAAAATTGAGGAGAAAACTACAAAAAAGTAAAAGTGATTTGTCAAAGTTATTTATTTACTTATTATTTATTTATTTACTTATTAGCAATAACTAGAATATACATCCATTGGTTTCTGTGCTGAGTAGTTTTGTTTCTTTAAAGATAATGGTGATATCACTGTTACTTCTGTAAAATGAGTCATACAGGAAAGGTATTTTAAGTGTGCTCTGATGAAAACCTCAGATGAGGGCAAAATGTCCATTTGTATGGGTTTGGCCTAAATAGATATGCGCGTGTGTGTGTGTGTTTGTGTACATTTGAATACACAAGTGCATGAGCAGTGAGGTGGTAAGTAGGTCACTAATCTCTGTACCTTAAGAAAATCACTTATCTTGGTTTGGCTTTGTTCTAAATCTTTTCTTTGCAAGACACGGAACAAATTTGTAGACCAGAGGTGCCCAGCTCCAGTCTTTAAAGTCTGATAGACAGCCCAGTTTAGTAGTTCCCCTTCTTAAACGCACTCACTAAACCTAGCAATTAACAGGTGAGTTGAAACAGTAGTATCTGAGCAGGGAAATCACTAAATAGGACACAAGCCCATTAGGACTGGAGTCAGGCACCCCTGGTGTAGCTTATGTTGTTTGATTCTACTAAAACATATTCTAAAGGCGTAATTCCATAAAAGCACACTTCGATTTCCATGAGACTTTGCCTCATTCACTTAGTAGCGGCTGACCATAGATCGGTACTAATGGGTCACACATGTTCACTCACCCGACCTCCTGTGTGATCGGCCAGCTTCCCTACTTCTGCCAGGCGACAGTCCTCTCCCTCAAAAGTCATCACTGATACAATCGCACTAAATATGAACACAGAGATACATTTGATCACAAGTTCTACAGTTTCATTGTTCATTGCAATGTTCTCAATTTTTAAAAAGATTTTAAGAAATAATTATATAAAATGATATCTAAGAAGTATAACCAGTCCGTTTTGAAATCAAATCATAAATACAGATTAATTAGTATGCCGTCCTTTTAATGCAAGCTAAAGTGTGATTAATCAACTTCTTTTTAAACACTTGATATGCAGGCAAATTTATATATATATATATATATATATATATATATAAATTTATTATATTTGAGTCAAAGAAGCAATACTTTCAATCCTTTTTTAATCAAATTACTTCAAATTAATCCAATTTTAATCAAATTTGATCAAATTACAACATGATGCATTTGTGTGTGAGGTAGGTTTGGATGGGCAGACTTTCAGACCGATTTTAATTAGATGAAGAGCTTGAACATCACAGTACAGTGCATAGTGATTTATATTAAATAAATCAGATTTATATTAATGCACACCACAATTGGTTTCTTTGTCATCTCATATACACTTAAGAAGAGAAAAGTTTTCATAACACACCCTTTTTCTGCAGCATGATTGGCTAACTGGTTGTAGAAATATGGTGAGGGGGCAGGTGAGTGGTCAGATTCCTGTTCTAACTGACCCAGGCCAATGTTGGCACGACCGTCTGTGCAAATTATAACCTAAAAGTACACATAAATATAACAACACTTTATATGACAAAAATCAGATCTACAGCTGTACAGAACACCTGTATAGACCACAGGTCAACCAAAAGAAATAAAATGAAGTTACAGATGCTGACTTTTGAGCCTGTGAACTGAGAAGCCATGGCCACGGAGACAAGTGCAGCAGGACCCAGGGCAGTGGCTCCATGCTCTCTTAATCTAAACAAAAAGAACGTCAAGATTTGTCATATTGTTTGTAGACAAAACCCTTATTTATGACCTAACAGTGGCAAACAGAGCAAAGGTGGCCATTTATATACTTTAGCACTGTGACAAAGTCGAGAAACATAATCCAGAAGCTGATTAAAACTGATCTAGGATTAGATTTCCTTTGCTCAAACAATTAAAACGATACTGATTCTAAATGACTGTAGGCTCGCATTACCTGTTTGAAGTGCCATATCAGATTTTTGCCCAAATGTAACACTAATCTAATTCATTCTGACCTTTGTAAAAATAGTCTGATCTTTTCACATCTATGGGCTTTTAGATTTTTGGTACTTATCTGATTCATGGCCATGCATCCTGATCAGATCCGAATATAGTGCTTGCAGTGTAGCAGAAGCAGCTAACATGAAGTCAGTGTCAGCAACAATGTATCTGTTTTTTTCCCTTCTTGCCCTAATCATGTTTCAAACAAATATTCTTTGCTTGTTACGTGACACATATGAATCATTTTTAAACACCATTGCTTACGATGTGAATATGTAAATAATAAGTGAGAGCAGAGGGGTGGTAACACTAACAACAGATACAGTTCACTTATCTTAAAAATGCGTTCTGTACCTGGATGTTGTCAATATGTGCATGTAAAAGACAAGTGCAACAGCAGGTGGAATCGGAATGTATGTATCTTATTATGATCCTGATATAGTGAAACACACATTGCATTCTATCTGTGTGGGTGTGTGTTAAAGCAAAGCCGCCACTTTGGCTACTTTCATGGTATAAGGTTACATGCTCCACCCACAGCTTCTGGTATCATTACTACCTCTGCTGTTAAACAATTTACTGCAAGACATGCATTTAAACACACTCCCAATCAAGCAGAAAAGCCATTCACAGCCATTTAATGATCTTAAGGAACAATTATAAAAATGTAAGGAACAATTTGTTATTAAACAATAAATATTACACTTAAATGATCTGTTTAACATTTTGTCAAGTTATCTGAGGTTTCACTACCATTTCTCTCTTTCTTTGTTTTTTTTTACAGTTTCCTGCTCCCTAATAATAATTTGAAACATTAATCTGTATTTTATGTTTTTCTGCAAATGGTAAAACTAAATGAGTTTTTATCTTTTGGAAAACATTAGTTCCATTGTTTTAACCAAGAAAGTAGTTCAAGACAGAAAAATCTAAATAGAGCAATAAAGGTTCATTACGTCCTATGTGTTTTTGTGAAACTCTCACTCACTCTTTGACCCTCTGCGTGAGGCACTGGTAGGTCTCTGCAATGCAGTGCGGTGTGGTGTACTTCTCTCCCTGCTCTCGCACATGATCGTAATCCACCAGAGCCCAGTCTCGCAGAGAGAGAGGAACTCCTGTACCATCCCCATAAACTGTCACCTTTGAAAAGGCAAACACAAACATCAGACTCATAGCATTGAAGGAGTAAACCTTATCAGCAATAAAACTGTGGGCAAAGGTGCCATCACACAAGAGCGTAAGTGTGAAAAGACCAGAGCAGCTATTTGGGTCTTCTGCTTTAGACCACCATTCATTAGACCACCATCAAAACTCTGTCAGAAAAGGTGAAAATGCAGGTTATCCAAATACTGTCATATGCCAAATTGACAAGAGTTTGTTGATCTTCTGCTGAATCTAAAATAATGTTTTTCTCCAATATCGTAAACTCAACTATGCACTAAAATTAGCAAAGGGCTTGCATATGATTTGTATTAATTTTCACTTAAAAGACTAAAGGTGTTTAGGTGAACAACAGTATACAGTACAGTTTCAAAGCAGGCAACCATAAAAACAGGCCAGAACTTTATCAGTGCAGGAAACGTTCAACCTTTTATAAATATCAAATAATGTTAAAACTAAAATACTAATAAAATATAAGAAATAGATAAATAAAAATGAAATCAGTGACATGTAATGAACTTTGTTTTTTAAAAAGATAATTAATAAGTTGATTATAATACAGAAGAACCCTGGTTTGGTTCTTGACTTTTTGATGCCCTCTAGTCATTTTATAGATGTATTATTTCAGCAGGACATTTGGTTCAATTAAATGAAGGACTGATTAACCAAACTAAGCAGTGTAGTTCTTTAAATACTGGCCCTCCTTGAGAAGCTATGAAAGAGCTGACTGACTCACAGACATGCAGTCACAATGAATTATTTAATTTTTTTAATGTTTTAATGCTATTTACCACCCAGATTAATAGCTTTACAGATTGTCCAGTACTTTTGCACTTGATGCAATGATGTTTCAATGACTTTTGGCCTTAAAAAGACTTTAATACAACTTTTTGATTGTTACCGACCACATCAACAAGTAGCTGATGGTCTGTAATATTCACTGTACTACCGATAATATGTCTAAAAGTGTATTTGTTGTCTTTGCTACTTCTTTGTACTCTTTCCCCTTTTCCACTGTACCTCATCATTAAAAGTGACCAGGGCTACTCGGCGATGAGGTGAAGATTTTAGCAGAGAGGACAGCGCCATCTGCAGGGCCTCTTGAACACCCTAAAAACACAATGACAGCACAACTTACTTTTATAAAGGCAAAAGTAAGCACAAACTACATAAAACATGTGTAGACTTAATTTGCTAAATAGTACACGCTTGATTGGAAGATAAAACAGGGTAAGAACACAAATATCGTCTTCACTACAGAGAAATAGGAAACTATCTTCCACCTATCATCAATTATTTGAATATTTATTTTATTAAGGGTTAATTAATGAATCAGTTAATGGAATTGTAATGAACAGTGTCTTGAAATGAAGAGTAAATGATGTCAATCACAGGCAGCATTTGAGCAACAATAAAAGTCTTACTGACCTGCAGACGTGATACATATGTGGGTGACCTCATGCTGTTACCAGGAGACACCTGAAGGAGAGACAAAAAGAGAGAAAGAGGGCACAAGAGAAAGACAGGTGTAGAGAGAGAGAGAGAGACAGAGCAAAAAAGCAATTACTTTTTTTAAGTAGTAAAGGAAAAAAAAAATATATATATATATATATGGTTATGTGCATGGCAAAATCAAGCAAAGGAAACGTAACCTCAGAGGTAACACTCATGCTACCAGAAACATCTACACAGAAGACCACTAGCATGTCCTCCAAGTTTATATAGTCTGCATCTGTTTCCTCATCAATGTAGAGCACATCTCTGCCTGGAGGTGTCCACAGAGGAGAACGGCCCATTTTTACCTCACTCTGAGAGAGAACATTCTGCTTACCACAAAATTCACAGCACCATGTCTAGAGAGAGAGAGAGAGAGAGAGAGAGAGAGAGAGAGAGAGACAAAGAGAAAACATTATATTGGATGAAGTCATTCAAGAATGTAATAAAAGAATACACAGATGATAGATTCAGTAATGATTTATAACACTCACATTTGCATTTGGGTTGGTTTGGGAGTTGCTTACAGATGACATAACTGCCCTACATTTCCCACAGTACACTGGTTTCTGACTGCTGTGTATACTGGACGCTGAAAGAGAATGACTGTGTTAGAACAGTTTTCTGGGTACAGGTTAAGCATACACACTTTATTCTGGACTTGAAGGCACATGTATGTATACTGAACAGCTCACCTTTTCCTATGTCCACAAGACTTCCTACTTTAAGTGACACTACATTTACGTTGGCTTTAAGACGGGTCTGTCCTTTAGCTTCCAGACCTTGAGAGAGAGGGGGGGGGGGGGGGGACACTTTACCAGTAGTTGGCTTACAACAATTCAACAGTTCCAAAGTACTACAATGCTGAGAATTAATCCTTACCTAAAACTATTTGTGCAAGTAGTATTTTCTTTTTATATTTTATAGAATAGTTCTATCAGTTCAGGCCATGGATTGTCAAATGATGAGTAAAGGTGAATAGAAGTATGCTCCTCTTTATATGACAATATGTGAGGCAAGTGTTTGTCTGCTTATAAATTCGAGGGGTTAGAGTTTTTGCCGGCAACGTAAGTCTGTGTAGTTTACCACCAGAGCTCTGCAGAATCAAAGCGCGTATAATAAAAAAAACAAAAATAAGAAATAAACCTTGCACTCAAAATCAAAAACTGACTCCTCACCTCGAGGGGGTACTGGGGGCGGCATTGAGGTGGGGCGCGAGTGTTTCTGTGTTGAACGGCGAGGAGGTACTGGCGGTGGTGTTAAAGGAGGCACTGAGGAAACAGAGTGAAAAACAGGTTAAAAATATTCATAGCATCAGCATAATGTGGTAAAGTAGCACATTTTTCAGTAAAGATCAATGATTTTGCAGTTCTTTTTTCCGTCTGATCACCGCCTTTACAGAAAATGCTTTATTCGTTTCTTCTTTTTTCCCCACCCACAGAAGGATGTGCCATGAAAGCAGTTTTCAGCTTGACATTTCAAAAAGACTTTGCTGAGGTCTCATTTGAAAATGTAGGACAACGATTAGTGCGTGATAACTAACGCACTGCAGAACTGCACATCTTTAGAAATTTTTTTTTCACATTTCTCACATTTATGAGCATGTGTAGTATGTGAAGCACAACACTAGAATTTCACGCACAGTACTGACGGACAGGCCACAGGACAAAAGTGAACCTTAATAACTCACTGGGTTGTGGAATGACAGCGATGCGATTGTCGTAAGGATGCTCCGAATGTGTTCTGGACAAACCACAGGTCAGTGCGGAGGAGAGACCTAAAGGACAGAATAAAATATGAGTCATAATTGAAGAAATGCTGTGCAGGATGTATGATGAGTAAACAGACTGGACCAATAGTTAGCAGACTCATTTTTTTTGTAAAAATCAACTTTTCATTGTTTTCCTATTCTTTGACTAGCCTCTTGCTTTTCGTGATGCTTTAGTTTTTGTTTAATTCTCTCCAAAAGATCTATTTGTTTTCACTGTGCTATCTTGGTTCCTCTTGCCCTTATATGTAATGTGTTTTCACAATCATGTCATTTGATGTTAAATGTGATGCCTTTTGTTAAATTTGTTAACTCGTTTTCATTTCTGTGATCGTATAGTGTTGAGAAATGGGCTGAATGAAAATGATGATAATTGTCTGAAGAGCGTATCATCTTTCCATCCTAACTAAAACAGATAACAGACCTTGAGGTAAAACTCCTGAACAGCCGGTCTCATCCTCAGCTAGACTTTCAGGCCGCCAGTTACAAACAACATGACTGCAAGCAAACTCCATCTGAAAAAGCAAACAATGGGAGGGAAAAAAAGAGAGTAAGACAAACATTGAGACCAAAAGTGGTCCAGCAGTGTTCTAACAATCCAACTCACCTTCAGCTACAGCTTTTTTTTTTGTTTAGACCTCAACTGAGCAGTCGTTGAAGTCCTTAAATTTGATTGTATGCTGCACTTTTCATCTGTGGGTAGATTAAGACGGTGATATGGCTCCACAAAGAGGAGGAGCTGTCACTGCACCCATCTGCAAACCCACATTTCCTGCTAAAGGTTGCAGCACTGCTGTAAGACTACACTACATCCTCAGAGTATTTAATTCCACAGATTATAAAAGACAAGACATAGTTGCAGTGGCGTACTTAAAATTAATAATCTGTTTTCCTCGTAATATGAATGAACTTAGAATGAACCTAATATGAAGCCGTACTCTTCATGGGTATAAACAAAACAAAACTAACAAAAAAAAGTAACCTAATGCAATCACACACACGCACTTCCAGCACTATGTAACATAGATCCTTTATTAAACTGAAAATAATATTTTGTTACTTATGTCTTATCCAAAGCGACATCCATGCCCTAACTAGAGGGGGATAAGGGTCTTGTTTAGGGACCCAGTAGAGGTATGTTGAAGGTGGGATTCAAACCCATGACCTCTTGGTCCGGAGGCAAGTATCCTACCCACTAGGCCACCATGTCAATCACACAGAGCACAGGTAATGAAAGAAACACTTTCACGAGCACATTTTAACTAAGGAAGTGTTCACTGATGAATGAAGTTCCACCTAAAGGCAAATTCAAGTGAATGACCAAGATAGTTTAGTGTCAGAAGTTTGACTCTTTAGGTTTGCCGTGCAGTAGGCTACAAGGCTATTGCATGTCATTCTGGCTGGCACACACTTTTGTTAAATATTAGATAGCTACATTAGCCCTATACAAGCAAACTACCTTGACTGATAGATGTTATTTGAGGTAAAGGGCATTTGTGAAAATTGACTTTTTGATTAAGTTTTTTAAGTTATGTTCCATAACAACTAACGACCGTCACACACCCACTGCTTAAATCTAATAAAGACAGCAGCCATAGTGTCATTCACTGTGCAGTTAGAATGTGTATAAAAACGTACCTTTTCGCTGAACCCCCGGGTTGATCTGCTGCATGTGCCGCTTCTCACCCTGCCACCTACTACTCGAGTAACATAGAAACAGGAAGTCAGGAACAGAGTAACGGAGTCTGAGAACGAAAGCAAGCAGAGAAAGACTAAAATGGAACAAGTGCGACTGCTTCATGGTCCTAATGATCTCAATTCTCCGTCTCACAACTGCTTGTTCCACTTCCTGTTTATGTTTATGAGAATGAAACTCCGACTCATTCTGCCTGCAGGTGCGACAGAGGAGAACCGACAGCTGAATGCCCGGGTATTACTCAAACACAGTGTGTATAAATATGATAAATGTGTGTGTATGTAAATTATGTATATAATTTCTTACATTATTATATGGAGCATGTACACAACAAGCCAGAAGTTTGGGTCCACTCTCAGATAAATTAAATAATCAATATAATGCTCTAATGACAGACCTGAAATGACTTTTTCAAAACAAATGGTCCTTTGGCTAAAAATGTGTTAATACATAATACTATAGAATATTGTAAACAGTTATTGTACATTGGGTTTTATGTATTGATAGTTTTTTAATAAAGTGTATCACTGCAAAAACTCCTGATCTAACTAAGACTTGCAATCTTATTTCTAAGGTTATTAAGATTGTTTGTAAGGTTATTAAGATTGTTTAAGGATTTTTTCCATATTTCAAGACATCTTACCAACTGTAAATATCTTACTGCGCTGACAGATAATTTCGCTTGTTTCTAGTCTAAAGATTTTTTTAAATAGGAAAAATAGGAAAACTTCTTTAAATTGAAGAGGTCTTGTGGAGTCCATACCTTGATGGGGCCTACACAGTATTAGGTAGGTGTTTTAAATGTCTTATATATGTAATTTCTTTCTAATTAAAATGAATTACATATGTACATTTTTGTTTAACTATACATCATCTAAGACAACATACTACAAAGGACTTCAGGGTGTAGTGTAACATCTGTAGATGATATTTCAAAGCATATGCTTACAGAATAGTTTCATGATTTAAACATTACATACACTCACTGGTCACGTTATTTAAATCTACTTGTTTATACAGCATCCATTTTATGGCTCCACTTACCATATAGGTGCACTTTGTAGTATAGTTTTACTCTGTAGCCCCTTTGTGACACTGACATGGTAGTGGAATGTTAGAGAGAGAGAGTGTGTGTGTGTGTGTGTGTGTGTGTTTGCTACAGTTTTAAACACCACAGTCTCATTTTTGGACTGAGAGTCATACCAAGCCATTAAAGGGTAAAGGGGGCATTTGGCTGACACTCTTATTCAGAGTGACATACAATCATTTGTTAAAGGGATAGTCCCCCTGTGGCAAATGAGGGTTTAGTGTATTGCTCAAGGGCACAATGGTAGAAAGTATGACGATTTAAACCAACAACTTTGGGATCATCGTGTTTAGAGGCAAGTGTTTTACCCTCTAGGCTACTACCACACACATTAACAGTCTGTGGGCCGAAATTGGCCACTAATGAAGGATTAGAGCAGAACTAGTACAAACTGTGCATCAGATTAGCTACAATCTGAAACTTACATGCATCTACAAGGTAGGTGTGTAATAAAATGGACAGTAAGTGGATGCAGTGTTTGAATTCTTTGATAGCACTGCTGCGAGTAATCTACATGTGTCAGTGCAACACATACTTATATGGCACTACATGTCATTACACTACCACATGACAAAATCATCAAAAATCATCAAATGATGCACGGAAACAGACTAAGATTCGGAATCACTGAAATACAAACTGTACCAATATGGTAAGTGAACCTAATGTATATAAAGAGGCCAGTGAACGTATATGACACTTGCTTAGCCATAATAATGTTTACGTTTACGGCATTTAGCAGACGCTCTTATCCAGAGCGACGTACATTAGTGCTTAAAGTAGTCCACAACTTTTCTTAAACCTGTAAAGCTATAATTGAATCAACAACAGCTATTTAACCAAGTTCCTGCTGGCTAAGTTACACACCATAACAAACCCTGTCAAAGAGCTAAAGCAAATGCAATGTAACAATCTAATTCATTAGGCTGTATTTTATTAAGCGCAATTTTATACATGACTGTGGTTCGTATCTACTACCCTAAATAAAATGGCATTTACAAATCAAAGTATTTTTAGGTGGGTTCTTTTCCATTAAATGAATCAAGTTTCACCATCATATTTTCCATAAAGTGCATTTAAGTTACTCCAGGAGAAAATCTAAATTTCTATCCCATGGTCCCTTTTCATTGAAGGTGCTGCACAGTTCCTACTTATCTTTGACAGGCAGAAAGCCTCAGTGTTGAAATAGATATAACAGGTTATATTGATACTTTTAAAAGGAATGCATGGTTGCTGTGCAGTACTTTTAGAACACAATTTCACTGCATTTCAAATGTTAACACTTCTGCTTTACAAATACATAATGATTTCACTCATTAATAGACTTCTTCATCCATCACAGGATGATAACTGTGTTAGTATTTCAGCAGTGTCATGTCTCTGGTATCAGTCATAAAATTATCGGTCATCATCGGAATGTGGTTACCAACTGACAACAATAAAAACCGAATTTTATCTCTGTTAAACTATTTTTTCCCAAAACACGGCAGTGGGTTCTCCCTAAACTGTATAATGCCATTGTATCAGCATAGATCAACCACTATTTCCTCCCAGAGCCACAAACAATGCTCTGAAAATGGCAGCTACAGCCACAGCTCCAGGGTCAGGCTGTGTCAGGCGTTCAGATGCAATGTAGCTGGCCCGGCCAGCCTTCGCAGTGAGTTCACGAGTAGACTCTGCTCCCACCTCAGCTTTCTATGAAAGACAACGGCAACAGTAATAATAAATGTGTCATGAAGAATTAATATAGACATGAGCAAAACAGAGACAATTGCTGATTGCTTGAGTGCTAGTGTAGCACACCTCCACTGCTGCCCGTAGTACAGCCATGTGGCCACCTGAAGGAGCTGTAGATAACTTCATCAGCTCCTCTACAGCAGGGCACAGAGCATCCAGCTGCAAGGCAGGGAGAGTCATGTCACTGATATGATAGATGTGAACAGTTTGTCTATGACTAATCATAGTAATACAGTCAGATTAACTCTTACCATAGTTCTGTCACCAGGAGCAGCACCACCATACCTATCAAAATAGAGGAAGAACTGTAAGGACAGAAACTCCATCTAATTGAGGCCTTACATGAATAAAGGCAAATTAATTAAACTGACTTTGTACAGTGTCATTAAAAACATTGTTCAAGTACATGACATAGAAATAAATTAACAGCTACCTTTTCATAGCTTCAGTCCCAGCATGCATCGCTTTGGCCCAGTCTGCTGCGTCGCTGCTTTCTCTCAGTTTGGGAGCTGCTGCCGTCAAGAACAAGCTGTACAACTGAGATCAGAATGTAACACAAAGGTCAATTCAAATGTTTAAAATAGACTGTGATTGTCAGCTTCTGGAGTAACAGTGGCTTTCAATATATATACCCTATATTATTGCTTTGTTGTTATGTGTAGTTGTTTCATAGGTTCTTTTTCAGTTAGTAGAATGTTAGTTTTGACAGAAATTTCCCTACTGCTCCTGAAGAGCCACCCATCTTGTCCTCTAGCAAACCAGCAAGAGCCATCAGCAGCAGGCAAGGGTTTCCTGGGATGGTGCTAGTCTGCATCCACTCTTGAATGGCTGTAGCAGATAATATACCAGAGGAACATTTAAAAATGTGGTGACACAAAAGACGTAGACCATGTAACCATCTTGTACATAAATGTGTCTTACCGTTAGCAGCCAGAGCATGTGTGCTGCCGCAGTCTCCGTCCCCCGCTGCACGATCCAGAGCATTGAGTTCTTCTTGCCGCTGCAGGAGGATTTTACATATACCCTCCAAAATTGGACGCACCACGAAAGTGAAAGGACCTAATAGTGAATTACCATTTTTATTAAAAGTGTATACATTTAGTCTACTTTTTTCATTTAATATTTCAAATTATAGTTAAACATATATGTGTAGTGGTGTACCTGTGTCATTGTTTCACTAACAACAAAACGGACTGTGGTTTGCTATTAATACTTGTACAGCAAAACGTGTGTGAGATATGAGTAGGGGAGAATAGTTGAGGTTTGTGGGCAGTCCACATTTCACTCTCTGTCTCTACCTTGTTCGGCATGCATTTCAGAGGCCAGTGGTCTTTCTGTTGGTTCCATGTATAGTTTTCTCCCACTCACACACACACTGCTGAGGTTGGGCCAAGCTGGTGCTGTGGTTTTAGCATCTGCAGAAGAACAAATGCACTAATGTAAACCACACAGTCATGGTGCGTCATCATAAAAAAAGTGGCACCTTATAAACATGTGTGAACACACCACAGCACAGTGTGAACAATGTGAAATTCTTTCTTTGCATTTAGGTACTTTACTCAACGTTACCTCAGTGATAACACTAGCAATGCTGGGCTTCCAACCCACAAGCTTCTGATTGCAGTGGCAACTCTCTAACCACTAGGTCACCAGTTACCCAAGCTGATGCTCTTTTCACAAACAGGGGTAATACTAACACATTGTTTCAAACTCACCAAACAGTCCAAGCATCTCCTCCTCTACTGTCATCACAGTAAGAGACACACCTGCCATCTCCAGTGAGGTCATGAATGTGCCTGACATCACTCTGGCAACCACCACTCCACGTTCCACTAAGAACAACCACATAAATGGCAAAATCTCCTTGTTAATGCAAACCTTCACCTAAAGTAAAGAATAAGCTTTGTGTAAAAGTGTCAGTTGAAAGTTAAAATGTAAATATTGTGAAACACTTGAAAGTTAAAATAAGACCTGGAAGTGTGTGTCTCATACAAAAAAATAAGGTGAAAGAAAAATAAATAAAAAATGAAGAGCTTGCAAAGGTTTTGCCTTTAATCTAATTTCTTCCAAGACATGCAACATGAAAGGGTCTCTCTGCAAACAGTATCAACTAGAAACATGGATAGGAAAATTTCAAGGAGAAGTGATGCTGTTATAGTGCGTCAACTTTGCCACAAGTCATTTTGTGAAATTTCCACCTCTCTGGATCTGCTCTGGTCAACTACAAATGCTATTACTATAAATGGTAGCACATAGGATCAACAACATGTCTACCATAAAGAACAACACAAACTCACTATGCATGACTGTGCCCCTGTGCACAAAGCTAAGCCTGATATAAAATCTAAAAGCATTTGGGGGTGGGCTTGATATTAATGTCAATGATTTTGGGATGATTTTCTATAGTATTGCTCTGTAACAAAATAACGTTTCAAACCCATGTAATAATCTGATTATTCTCTTACTTAAGCAGTTAACTGCAGCTCTGGTGACAACAGCCATCTCCAAAGAGGACAGAGCACCAAGATTATTTACACAGAGAACCACTCTGTCACCTGTAAGGTAAAAGCAGACATTCAACAACACTGTGTAGCTTCACCTGTGATTTTAAAAAGAGAAATCTAAAACACCAAACTGTCTTTGCCTTACCTGATTTAAGACACAGACGTGATTGGCTGGAGGGGTCAGTCATGTGATGCATCATGGTTTTTACAACCTCATCGGCAGAAGCCATCTTAAAGTTAAGAAATCCATTCAAATGTCAGAAAACTGTACAGCAGACTCTCAGGATATATTTTTGGAAGGGCTTCATTTATATTATCATTAAATAAACTTTAAAGGTAAGACTATGTTAAATTTAGAAACACTAGCACAGTTAACATTTGCAACAAAATAAATGGTGGACTAACCTTGGACCTTTTAATGCCTGGCTCTCCATGTATTCCTGCATGGATACAGGCATGCTTAGTTATAAAATAATATTCCTGCCAATCAGTCTATTAATCATTCAACAAAAAGGTCATAAATACAGACTTTTGCAGTCTCTTTCTGTCTCTCTCACCCAGTCCTAGCTCCATGTCTCCAGGTGGAAGTTGAAAGGAGGGTAGGCATCCTGGTACACTGCATGGTGACAGACTGACGCCCAAAGTGCCTACAACATTGAGAATGAGAATGCTTAATAGGAAAATGACACCACGACAGACATAGCTTCGAGTAAAATAATAAAAAATGTAATAATTCTCACCAATGCTTTTTGTTGCTTTTGTCACCTGGGCAACAATCTCATCTAGTGGACATCCCTCCTCAGCTAGTGCTCCAGCCAGCTACAAAAAAAAGAGCAACAGATTGATCAAGAACAGAAAGAAATCATACCAAACCACAAGCTATTTAAAATCATGAACACAGCTCATATAGACCCTTTCTAAACTAATGCAAAAACATCTTCCCAGTTCCTGCTGGTCTACCAAATGCCTTTAATACAGTTCTGTAAACTTCTGCTGAGTTTAGTACCTTATGAATGAACACAGTACCACACAGTCCTCTTCTGCCTGCTTTACTGGGCTGGGTGAAGGCACAGTCATCGGCCACAATCACCATGTCTACAGGGACTCCTTGTGCTCGCGCCTGTTCAGCAGCTAGACCAAAGTTCAGCCGGTCACCCGTGTAGTTCTTCACCAGCAGCAGAACGCCTGAAGGGCCACTCTTCCAAAGGGTCAAGATGGCTGCCAGAATACTGCCAGGAGGGGGGGAGGCAAACACTGATCCCGCTACTGCCCCTGATAACATCCCTCTGCCAACGTAGCCTTGAGGAGAATAAAGACATAAATAATGAGGACTTTCGAGGTAATGATAAGAGCACATTAAAGGTAGGCAGAGCAATGGGGCAGTCTGGGTATTAACCACCATGACAGAGACCAAGTAGACATAAAGCCTGAGGAAGTATTTCTATTTCACTCATTACTTTTTTCTCATTTTAATTTTATTAGATGGATTAACCACACCAGGGTAGAAAAAATGCATACGCATTAAAAACTAGTGTATTTCACTGAAGTCACAATAGAAAAATGCAGAAGTAAACTCAGCCTGGCAAAAACACTTGTAGAGTGAAAAAAAAATACTGCATAATTTCCAGGACAAGACAGGAACTAAAGTTTGTTAGATCCCGTTCTTCTCTTTTTGAGCTTATAACGGTCTAACATAATTTATACAACTGAGTAGGTTTAATTAGTTATTACTTCCCACATTTGGGCAGCTGGTAGCCTAGTGGTTTAGGTGTTCGCCCTGCAGACAAGAAGATGTGGGTTTGATTAGCAAGACAGCTAAGCGCCTCTGAAGGTACCGTCCCCACACACTGCTCCCCGGGTGCCATGTTACTGGCTGCCCGCTACTTCACTTGGTGAATGGGCTAAATGCAGAGAAAGAATTTTGGGTGGTGTGGCTAATCCATCTAATAAAACTTAAATGAGTAAAAAGCAATAGGTGAAATAGAAATACTTCCTCAGACTTCATGTCTACTTGGTCTACTTGCTCTGTCGTGGCGTGTTCACGTATGACAGAATGGTCACTTTCACTTACAGAGCACTTCAGTGTACAGTAATCCCCCAGTTTTACACGGACCAGGAGTCGCGGATGCAGACACGCAGAACCAAATAGTTTTACACGTGAATCCCCACAATAATGCGGAAACTGCAAATATCCTCCTTTTCTTGCTTTTTTGTGGCAATAAATATATTTTTCTGGATGTTTTCACACAAGCAGACCAGTTCACCTCACCGTGGTGTGCCAATATTTTTGTCCCACAACCTTCTGAACTGCATATTTCAGTGGGGAATTTAAATTCGAATATGGGTTTACCTTTACTTTTTTTTTTTTAGGGTAATGCATTGTAAGCAGGGTGCTCTTGGAACTTAACCCTCGCGAAAAGCTTGGGATTACTGTACATGATAAATTTCAGCTCAACTTTGCAGGAGATGGAGACAGAATAGAGGAGTAAGAGTCACCTGCATGGGCTGGTTCGTGTCCTGAGCCACCCCCTGACAGCAGGGCCACCTTCCCCTTCAGCTGCTGGAGGTCAGACCGAAGCACAACTCTGTGACCCTTCAGGAGTACCAGCCCACTATTACTGCTGACAACACCCTCCAAGGCCTCATCTACACACCTCTCCACAGAATTCACCAGCTTCTTGGGCACCTGTCACATAAGATAAGATAACCCTTTATTAGTCCCACAAGTGGAAAATTATGGCAGCAAAGTGGACAGTACAAAAGGAAGAGCAGCATAACCAACAGAAAAAAAGCTTTACAACAACAGTATAATATAAAAAGTACACTATAAAAATACAAAAATAAAAACAGAAATTTAGCAGCAGGCATTGACAAAAACAGTAAAAATGCACCAGAAAATTGCACATTGAACATATTTAACCTGAAAAATTGTACATGGTGCATCAGAATATTGCACACAAGAAAAACTTTGTGCGTGTGTATCGTCAGCTGTTGTTGGTTGTAAATCCTGGAAGGAAAGAATCTCTACAAAAATGTTCACAGTAAACGAACACTGCATTTATCTTTGGGCGACAGCTCCAAAAAACGTAGAGTATTAACTTATGCATGTACGACATCAAAAATGTAAACAACAGATACCATCTCGACCACATGTTCATGTTTACTTCTGCACTGGAGCTGAATGTTAATCTAGTCATTCCACTGTGAAACGTAGAAAACTGACCACAGTCTGTAACTTACCTCCATGCCGCCGTGGCCAGTCCTAAGAATTTAGCCGTCAGTCAGAGAGAAGAGGAGGAGGCTGCTCTTTGCCCCAGTGCAGCTCCCGCCCCTGATCACAACAGTGGCCAAAGCTGCCAGCCTGCAGCAGAAAGGCTGTACAACTGTAATGCACGACTTTGTTTACAACTGGCGCTGCATATGGACAGTACTGAGGCCAAATACTCATTTAGAAACAGATATGATGCGTTTTTAGACCATACTTTTAGACCACTGGGATGCTTTCGGTTTGATTTTTAGGGACCCTTTAAAGAAAACATCACCACAGTCTGACGTCATGACTAAGCGCCGAGGGGTGGAGTACCGCCTCGAAATCATACATAATTGTTATATAAATATATATATATATAGTGTCTGCCCTGAGATGGTATATTATGTCACATTACTTAGAAAATGTTTAATTTGAATTACTATCAATGAGAGTACCGATAGGTCAATGCCCATTCCCCTCGTGGCCAGCAGACGAGAAACGGATCAAGTCCTGAATCCAGGTCAACATTGCTCTGGACAGCAGAGGGAGACAAAAGCGCATAATCAGTAGGTTACACAGAAGCTACACCTGCATGGATCCTTACTTAAATACAAGCAAGTCAGTCCTTGACTGGCCAGGTGAACTCAATTCTCAGTTTGTGCTCTCATAAGCTCTCAGTGTAAGTATAAGAAATACATGCATCAAATACAAAGAGAGAGAGAAAAGAAATAGCCCCCTTCGACCAGCTTAAAGAGGAGGATTCTCCTTCCGAGGCCGAGCGTTACTTTTTATTGGGCTCTTTAGAGTTTAACTTGCTATCTCAAAAATTTGCCAGATCTGTGGTGACCGTCTGCATGAAAACGTCTGTCGGTGTGTCTGCACTGAGATGGTAACTTTTTAAAGGTGTTTTGGCACCATTGGGCCTCTGAGAGTGCAGGGATAAAATCCAGTACTCCCTTTACCCTGTCAGGTGATGAATAAATGGATTAATACATGAAACATAACAGTAGTGTTTTTTGCTGTTACATTTCATTCACAGAGACCATAATTAAATGTACACTTAAATGCACACTTAATAATCTGTATCTTGTTTGCTCAAATTTGACATTTTTTTCCTTTTATTTTGTTAAATGGGTTATTTTGTTCCATGAGTGTTATGTGAGAGGACAAATTTATAATATAAATATGCATAATTTTTGTAATTCATTGTGGGAATGCTGGGTTTTCATTGCCTAGAACATGACAGTCATGGGTTTCCTGGATGCTGAATGAGTTTACATTTTACCTGCTCTGTGTCCAATAAGACAGTGGCTGCATATTCCAGTTCCTCCATGGCTGTAGCCCTTGTATACTACTGTGTTATATCTTGTTTCAGGGTTAACTAGCTGTCGACTGTCCAGAATAGTCTACAGAGGTTCAATGCTAATGTTACTGGTACAGCACAGACATCTGTGATGTGTTGCTCACCTACTGTGGTCCTCTTTAGAATGTTCTATATTTATATTTAAATGAGACAAAGTTATTTTATTTTGTCATTTGTTATTGAGGACGTGGGTTAATGTTATTCAGTATTATATATCTGTGTGTGGCAAAAATGAACCTTTCATTGTCTGGTGTGACCCACTTGCACAGCAATAACTGCAACCTAAAAATTTCTGTTCTTCTGTCCTTTTGACTTTTCTTCCATACACAGAAACTTCAGAGGATGTTAGTTGGTTTTCTCAGGTTTACCAAACCATTATACTACCATCACTGTGTTTCAAAGATGGGAAAACGTTCTAATGCTAGAATGCAGTGTTTTTCTTTCCACAAACATAGCACTTCTCATTCAAACGTTCCATTACCATCTCACAAATCATTTTTTCAATAACCTTCTGCTTTTACATTTACGGCATTTGGCTGACGCTCTTGTCCAGAGCGGCGTATATCAGTGCTCAAGTAGTCTACAACTGTTTCTTAAACCTGTAAACAGCTTAAATTCACGCCAACACCTGCCAAACAATACCGGAACAACATAAGCCATAGCATAGAAAGTCAAGAGTTAAGACAAGCGTAAGGAAGCATTTTCTTTTCCTTTTAAGTAAGCAGTAGAACAGTTTCTACCTTTTTGCAAACCAGTCATGAACATTGTTGTTATTCATTTTCTCCTGATGGTGGAATCAACCATGGGGGCCAGAACCATTATAGCGTTTCGTCCCCTCCACCACTTTACCCCCTCCTTTTTACCCCCGGACTACAGCCGAGATGTAGAGCACTGGGTCAGCCCCCTCATTAAAAATGCTTTTGGCGCCCACATTAACATAAGCCAAAGTGAGAGAGACGTTTAGCTGCTTAGAAGTTACTTTAAATTCCTTTATTACCCTGTGGACTATAATATGTCTTGTTTTTTAGTGATCTTTGGTAAACAGTGACTCCTGGGGAAGGTAGAAGAAGATTTCTTTATTTGTCACATGCAGTGGGCCACCAGCCACTGAGGCACCCAGGGAACAGTGTGGGGGGATGATACTTTGCTTAAACAGAACAGAACTAATACTGTTTTTCGGTTGTCTTTCATCCATTGCAGTGGCCTTTTCTGAAGGGAACTGCTGTGGGCTCCTTTGTGGCAACATTGCTTATAAAAATATCTGAATAAAATTGAGCAGAATTGGAAAATATTTTTGTCTACTTTTAGTTTTTGTATAAAAATCTGATGACGTACTAGGAATATCAAACACCGCTGCCTCAAAGTAATAGCATAGAATTATATTAAAATAAAGATTTGATCAAATAAGCAATGGATGTTGTTTAAAAGCTTTATTTGGAAGAAGGTATTGACACATTAAAATTTTACGTGACCATTTATCTTTTCGGTAAGAAATGGCACTATATAGTATTTGACATACAGTTTCACTGTAATGTAACAGAATATGCCTGTGAAAGTAGTTCTGGCTTGTGGTTTGTGGAATGTACATGTCATAAAGCAAAAACAGCAAAATGAGCACGACACGATGAAGGATGAAAATGTATAAAACTACAGACTATATAAACACACTGCAAAAAAAAAAAATCAGTTTACAGAACAATGTAGTAATAATAATAATAATATTAATAATAATAACAACAACAACAGTAATCAACCATCAAATGTGGACAAAATTTATGTTCTAGCTTCAGCCGGCACACATATAAGACACACCATTGAAAATACAGGAATGCTAATATTTTACCAAGTGTATGTTTTTTTAAACTGTTAAATAACTAACTGATATTCTCTTTGTTCCTGTAGTCATTTTTGGAAAAAAGATTTTTTGGAGGACTGCTTCATGCTACATAGTTTCAGATTCATTTATCTGAACAATTTAAATAATTTACTAAGAACTAAACTGCTGGTGAATATGACATCATTGTCCATCTGTACACACCTCACAGCTTCTGATCATTGCTTGGAATGATTTCTTATTATTTGTATGTGGAGCACAGATTTCTGTTTGTAAGTGAATGCTGTCATTCCATTTTTCGCTCCATTTGATGAGTCTTTATCTGTATGAGGGTGTTTAAAAACATATGCCAACCCAAGTTCTGTAAAATGCATGGACTGCTTTATTTTGCTAGGTGGCCCACAGTGTAACGCTTAATTCTCAGTTAGACTTGATTTGTGAAGAAATTGTATATACAAAAGACCACAATGACTCGCATTAAAACAATGTAGTAACATCTACACAGCAGGACAATTTGAGACATATACAGTATAGAAAACAGTTCAGTGTAAAATCCACCACACTTTCCCTTTCAGAAAGTTCCTAAAATTGCGGACATGGTATCTTTTTTACCCTTAAGATGTAAAGGGCTGGATGAAGAAGAAATCCAGGCAAAAGGAACAAATAGGAAACTGCCATAGCGACACATTCTTTTTCAGTGGTTAAACTGTTTTCCAGCAATGATACACAGATGAATGGATAGTAACTTAAGATTAATACAAGTAGGGTCAATGTAATGATCCAGAAAGCCTTTTTTTTCTGATACTGCATCTCCCTCCTCTCCCCACTGCCTGGTCTAGGCTGCTTTAGTTTTGCTAAAATGGCCAAATTACAGATCAGCATTATAGCAAACATCAGAGAATACGATATTATATTAATCAATCTATATACATCATGATCTAGAGACATAAGCAGTCCTCCATGACACACGGATGTAACCCAGGTGAAACTTACCCATCCCAGTCTGTATTTGAGTTGCTTGAGCTTCAGGTAGAAGATGGGAAATACCACAGCCAGGCATTGTTCCACACAGATCCAGCTGTGAAACTGAGCTTGGGCCATAAAAGCAATGGCATCAAAGAGTGGTGAAATTGTTATAAGTATTTGGGGGTAATAATCAACAATAGTAAGACCATAGGCGAGGCATTCAATAAAACACGTGAAGATCAGATTAAGAGTTAGTATATCAGCGGGTGCTGAACCTTCATCCATTGCTGTTGTTTTCCTGATGAGCAAAAAAGCCCAAATGTTAAAAGGAAGGACAAACCCACACATTATGATCGAAGCAGCAACATACAATGTTCCGCATATAATATAGTCATCCCTGATCAGTCTTGAAGTGTTGTTAGAGCAGTTGGCTGGGATGGAGGAGCAGTTGTCCACAGAAAAGTTCATAATGTTTGTAGGCTTGCTTTTTACTGTGGATAGAATAAATAGCAGGAATATTACTGAACACACAAATATTCACCTACTCAGCATAGAGAGATTATTATTTGCAGCACTAAATATTTGTACACAATCAGTTCTTCATAGTAAAGAGAACATGTCACACATTAAAAACATACATAGTTATAGTTATTTATGTAATTATACTATATTATATTTTGTCCTTTCTCATTAGAAACTCATAAGAAATCTCTTCAGTGCCCCAACAGATACTACCTGTAAGGTGAATCCTGGAGATCAGATTAGAATGGGAAGAAAGGAAAACACATAGACAGGACTGTGGCCATTGCATACAAATCATAACTATCTGCTCCAATAGTAGTAGTTCTTAAAGGGGCAGTGCATGAAAACTGATAAGTACAAACCTCATTTTCAAAAATGTTGGGATGATATGTGTGAAATGTACATAAAAATGCAAAACTGTGATTTGTTAAGATCCTTTCACCTGTATATTCAAAGTAGTACTTTTGCAAGTAGGACATTTGACCGACATCCTTATGCAGAGCGACTGACAATCATGAGTTACATTGACAGCGCCTCTGGAGCAACTGAGGGTTAAGTGTCTTGCTCAAGGACACAGTGGTAGAAAGTGGGGGTTTGAACTTGCAAGTTGGGGTCATCGGGGTCACAGGCAAGTGTTTTACCCGCTAGACTGCTAACCTCCCTTTTACCTGATGTATTACAAATATATATATATGCTCATTCTGAAAATGGTACTACATGCAGCAATGTCTATAAAATAAATCTAGAACTGCCGTGAAATGCATTAAGAATTTCTTAAACAGGTAATGCGAGCATGATTGATAAAAAGCTCATACAGACCTAGTCTTTCAGTAGCATGGAACTTAGTTGTGTAGTTGTTCCTTTGGATAATGTAACTCTCTAGTTAAAGCTGGAAATGCAGAATGATTTCTTTCAGTTCATTTAGAGATTTAGGTCAGGAAACTTCTCTCAGTTAACAAGAAAGTGATTATATGATGCAACAAAAGTGGTGGTCTCATTGTGGAAGGACTTTATCACCTTTTAACAATACATGAAGTATCTAGCTTGTTTTAAACAACTGACACGAGGGTGACGTGTTTTTGTACTCTTTTGAATTTAATGCAGATTTAACTGAGATGACCAGTTACTACTCTCTGATTTTCTTGGCTTTATTCACATACTGGTCCATTTTTGTGGAGTTGGAAAATTTTATAAATTTTTACCAGTTGCCATGTGATAACCATGAAATAATCAGTTGGTTACATTTGTTTTAAAGTGCGTATAATAATAAAATTCATGGAACAAATTTCATATTGAAAGTAAACAGTTTAATAATACTTAAACATTATTTCAATTTCAAAGCATAAAGCTCACAAATTTAGGGAAACTAAGCTTCAGAAACAGTTTGTAATTATTATTCTTGTGATGTCACACCCTGAACATATGAATGGTAACAATACTCCTTATAACATCCGTGTGGAAGGCCATTCAACTGGTTCAGAAGATGTGTAGGAAACAGTTAAATGAAGCTACTGTTTTATATTTTTTGCTGACATTTTGCGTCATAACTTAGAAACCAGGAAGTTTTTTTTAAACATTACAGGCCTAATTTATAAATAAACCTGATCTGAATTGAAAAACATCTTTGTCTACTTTTAGGTCTTGTATAAAAATCTGATGATGTTTTAGGGATATCAAACACCACTGACTCAAATTAATAGCCTAGTATTATATTGAAATTATGCAGATTTATCAAATAAGCAATCAATGGATCTTGCTGTTTAAAATCTTTATTTGGAAGAAGTTACAGGCACAATAAATTTCACACCACCAATTACAAAACCATTTTTGCTAAGAAATGGCATTCTATGGTATTCAGCATCTTAGGAAATAAAATTCTTGAGTTTCACTGCAATGTAACAGAATATGCCTGTAAAAGTAGTTCTGGCTTGCGGTTAGTGGAATGTACTGAGCATGTCAAAAAGCAAAAACAGCGGAATGAGCACGATACAAGATGAAGGATCAAAAACAACAGATTATATAAAGAGTATGCAAAATAGTTTACAGAATAACAATGTAATAATAAGAATAATAAATAAAATCAACACCATAATAATCATTATCATCATTTAGTGCCATTGGAGTCATTCTATTATAACTAATTCTGTAAATGAGTTGAACACTTTTAGATAGTAAAAGCCAAAACCAAAATGTATGTTTTGCCAGCTAGCAAACAGATAAGACACACCACAGAGAATACAGCTTTCTATAGGAAGGATAATCTCCAGAAATTTTACCTATTGTGTGTTTTATCATTATTTTTTCTACTAACTAATCAATTTTCTTTTTGTGCATGAAGTCCTTTGAAGTCCTTAATATTACCGTTTCAGATTCATTCATCAAAACAAATCAAATCACTTATTAAGAACTAAACTGCTAGTGAATTTAACATTGTTGTCCATCTGTAAACACCTCACAGCTTCTGATCATTGCTTGGAATGATTTCTTATTATTTGTATGTGGAGCACAGATTTCTGTTTGTAAGTGAATGCTGTAATTCCCTTTTTCGCTCCATTTGATGAGTCTTTATCTGTATGAGGGTGTTTAAAAACATACGCCAACCCAAGTTCTGTAAAATGCATGGACTGCTTTATTTTGCTAGGCTGCCCACAGTGTACCACTTAGTCCTCAGTTAGACTTGATTCGTGAAGAAATTATATATAAAAAAGACCACAATGACTCGCATTAAAACAATGTAGTAAAATCTACACAGCAGGACAATTTGAGACATATACAGTATAGAAAACAGTTCAGTGTAAAATCCACCACACTTTCCCTTTCAGAAAGTTCCTAAAATTGCGGACATGGTATCTTTTTTACCCTTAAGATGTAAAGGGCTGGATGAAGAAGAAATCCAGGCAAAAGGAACAAATAGGAAACTGCCATAGCGATACAACCTTTCCCACTGGTTAAACTGTTTTCCAGCAATGATACACAGATGAATGGATAGTAACTTATGATTAATACAAGTAGGGTCAATGTAATGATCCAGAAAGCCTTTTTTTTCTGGTACTGCATCTCCCTCCTCTCCCCACTGCCTGGACTAGGCTGCTTTAGTTTCACTAAAGTCACCAAATTACAGATCAACATTACAGCAAACATCAGAGAATACGATATTATATTAATCAATCTATATACATCATGATCTAGAGACATAAGCAGTCCTCCATGACACACGGATGTAACCCAGGTGAAACTTACCCATCCCAGTCTGTATTTGAGTTGCTTGAGCTTCAGGTAGAAGATGGGAAATACCACAGCCAGGCATTGTTCCACACAGATCCAGCTGTGAAACTGAGCTTGGGCCATTAAACCAATGGCATCAAGGAGTGGTGAAATTATGAAAAGTAACTGGAGGTAATAATCAACAATAGTAAGACCATAGGCGAGGCATTCAATAAAACATGTGAAGATCAGATTAAGAGTTAGTATATCAGAAGGTGCTGAACCTGCATCCATTGCTGTTGTTTTCCTGATTAGCAAAAAAGCCCAAATGTTAAAAGGAAGTACAAACCCACACATTATGATCGAAGCAGCAACATACAATGTTCCGCATATAATATAGTCATCCCTGATCAGTCTTGAAGTGTTGTTAGAGCAGTTGGCTGGGATGGAGGAGCAGTTGTCCACAGAAAAGTTCATAATGTTTGTAGGCTTGCTTTTTACTGTGGATAGAATAAATAGCAGGAATATTACTGAACACACAAATATTCACCTACTCAGCATAGAGAGATTATTATTTGCAGTACGAAATGTTTGTACACAATCAGTTCTTCATAGTAAAAAGAAACTCATAAGAAATCTCTTCAGTGCCCCATCAGATACTACCTGTAAGTTGAATCCTGGAGATCTGTTTAGAATGGGAAGAAAGGAGAGCACCAATATAAAAACAGACAGGACTGTGGCCATTGCATACAAATCATAACTATCTGCTCTAATGGTAGTAGTTCTTAAAGGGGCAGTGTTTGAAAACTGATAAGTACAAACCTCATTTTCAAAAATGTTGGGATGATATGTGTGAAATGTACATAAAAATGCAAAACTGTGATTCGTTCCTTTGACCTGTATATTAAAAGTTGTAGTTTTGCAAGTAGGACACTTGACCAACATCTTTATCCAGAGCGACTTACAATCATGAGTTACATTGACAGCCCCCCTGGAGCAACTGAGGGTTAAGTGCCTTGCTCAAGGACACAGTGGTAGAAAGTGGTGGCAAGGCACTGCAGCAACTGGTAGTATGGTAAGGCACCCAGTCTGCTCTGCGTAGACTATCCAATGGTGTCCCACAGGGCTCAGTCTTAGAACCACTTCTATTTTCTCTTTATACTGGTTCTCTTGGGGATGTAATAGTCTCACATGGTTTCTCATATCACTTCTACGCTTATGACACACAACTTATTCTCTCTTTCCCCTCCAACGATAACCAGGCTTCAACCCGCATTTAAGATTGTCTGGCCGACATTTCCTCTTGGATGGCGGCCCACCACATCAAGCTGAACCACAGCAAGACCGAGCTCCTCTTCATCAAAGGGAATCCGTCACCATGCCATGATCTCACGGTCTCTTTTGGGAACTCAGCTATCGTCCCTTCTAAGAAGGGAAGAAATCTTGGTGTTACGCTAGATGCAGATCTGTCTTTCTCACCACAGGACGACCAGATCTCTAGAACATGCAGATACCTTCTCTACAACATCAGAAGAATCCGACCCTTATTCACCACAAAAGCTACACAGATTCTTGTCCAGTCCCTGGTCATTTCCAAACTGGACTACTGCAACTCTCTACTGGCTGGACTTCCACAGAAGATAACCAAGCCACTTCAACTGATTCAGAATGCAGCTTCCAGGTTAGTGTTCAATGTTCCTAAGTTTACTCACATCGCACCTTTACTAAGGAAACTCTACCGGCTCCCCGTAGCTGCTCGTGTTAAGTTCAAAACCTTAACACTTGCTTTTAAGGCCAAAAACGAACTTGCACCACCATACATTACAACATTGTTCAAACAACGAGCACAGCTCGTCTTGAGCCTCCACCGCTTAAAAGAAAACTGAAACATGCGTCAAGATTCTTTTCAGTCTTGGCTCCCCAGTGGTGGAATGAACTCTCTCTTACGATCCGATCAGCGGAGTCCTTCACTGTCTTCAAGCACTGCCTGAAGACCCACTTCTTCAAGGAGCACTTCGACGACTTACTTTTTCCCTGTCCTACTGCTTACTTATATCTTACAAAAAAACTCAAAAAACTTCCTTTCCCTTGGCTTCTCTATGGCTTACATTGACGTTGTTCTTCTCTATGGCTTATGTATGGTTGGGTTGGTGTTGGCTAATTATTATTTGACAGTTGTTGTATAGATGCTCTGACTGCAGTATTTCGGTTAAATAGTTGACATGGATTTAAGCTGTTTTCAGGTAAGAAACAGTTGTAGACTTCTTAAGCACTGATGTACGTTGCTCTGGATAAGAGCGTCAGCCAAATGCCGTAAATGTAAATGTAAATGTAATGGTGGTTTGAACTTGCAACTTTGGGGTCATCGGGGTCACAGGCAAGTGTTTTGCCCATTAGACTGCTAACGTCCCTTTTACCGGATGTAATTGTTTTGTGTTTTTTACAAATATTTATACACTCATTCTGAAAATGGTACTATATGCAGCAACTTCTAGAAAAAAAATCTAGAAATGCTGTGAAATGCATTAAGAACTTCTTAAACAGGCAATGTGAGCATGCTTGAAAAAAAGCATAAACAGACCTAGTCCTTCAGTAGCATGGAACTTAGTTGTGTAGTTGTTCCTTTGGATAATGTAACTCTCTAGTTAAAGTTGGAAATGCTGAATGATTTCTTTGAGTTCATTTAGAGATTTAGGTTAGGAAACTTATCTCAGTTAACGAGAAAGTGATTATATGATGCAACAAAAGTGGTGGTCTCCTTGTGGAAGGACCATCACACAATACATGAAATATCCAAGTTGTTCTAAACAACTGACATGAGGATGACATGCCCTCAAAGGTTTATAAGGCAAAACAACAAACATTGTGTTTATGTACTTTTTTGAATTTAATGCAGATTTAACTGAGATGACCAGTTACTACTCTCTGATTTTCTCGTCTTTATTCACATACTGGTCCATTTTTGTGGAGTTGGAAAATTTTATATATTTTTACCAGTTGCCATGTGATAACAATGAAATAATCAGTTGGTTACATTTGTTTTAAAGTGCGTATAGTAATAAAACTCATAGAACAAATTTATCTTACATATTGAAAGTAAACAGTTTAATAATACTTAAACATTATTTTAATTTCAAAACATAAAGCTCACAAATTTAAGGAAACTAAGCTTCAGAAACGGTTTGTAATTATTATTCTTGTGATGTCACACCCTGAAAATATGAATGGCCTTCCACACTGATGTGCTACACACTGTAGTAACAATACTCCTTATAACATCAGTGTGGAGGGCCATTCAACTTGTGCAGAAGGAAACAGTTAAATAAAGCTACTGTTTTATATATTTCGCTTTTTCGAATTTGTGTCAGAACTTGTGTCAGAAGTTTTTTTTTAAACATTACAGGCCTAATTTACAAATAAATTCAATGATTTGAATTGAAAAACATCTTTGTCTACTTTTAGGTCTTGTATAAAAATCTGATGAAGTTTTAGGATATCAAACACCACTGACTCAAATTAATAGCCTAGTATTATATTGAAATTATGCAGATTTATCAAATAAGCAATCAATGGATCTTGCTGTTTAAAATCTTTATTTGGAAGAATAAAGAAGGATCAAAAACTATAGATTATATAAAGAGTATGCAACATAGTTTACAGAATAACAATGTAATAATAAGAATAATAACAATAATCAACACCATAATAATCAGTATCATCATTTAGAGCCATTCTATTATAACTAATTTTGTAAATGAGTTGAACACCTTTAGACAGTTAAACCAAAAACAAAATTTACGTTTTGCCAGCTAGAAAACAGATAAGACATACCACAGAGAATACAGCTTTCTATTGGAAGGCTAATCTCCAGAAATTTTACCTATTGTGTGTTTTATCATTATTTTTAACTATTTAATAATCAATTTTCTTTTTGTGCATGCAGTCCTTCTTTGAAAATCTAATTTTTTGGAGGACTGCTTCATGCTACATTAATATTACAGTTTCATTTCATTGATCAGAACAAATCAAATCACTTATTAAGAACTAAATTGCTAGTGAATATGACATCGTTGTCCATCTGTACACACCTCACAGCTTCTGATCATTGCTTTCTTTCAGAAGGTTCTTAAACTTGCGGACATTGTATCTTTTTTACCCTTGAGATGTAAAGGGCTGGATGAAGAAGAAATCCA
The DNA here is from genome assembly GCA_037577145.1 of Brachypetersius gabonensis. Classification (NCBI taxonomy): domain Eukaryota; kingdom Metazoa; phylum Chordata; class Actinopteri; order Characiformes; family Alestidae; genus Brachypetersius; species Brachypetersius gabonensis. The sequence goes on along the minus strand of JBBJLR010000013.1, from coordinate 10,385,354 downwards.
GGCAAAAGGAACAAAAATGAAATTGCCTTGGCTACAAATCCTCTCTCAAGAGTCAAGCTGTTTTGCAGCACTAATACACAGATGAATGGATAGTAACTTATGATTAATACAAGTAGGGTCAATGTAATGATCCTGAAAGCCTTTTTTTTCTGATACTGCATCTCCCTCCTCTCCCCACCACCTGGACCAGGCTGCTTTAGTTTCACTAAAGTCGCCAAATTACAGATCAGCATTACAGCAAACATCAGCAAATGTGATATTATTGTAAGAAATTTAAACACTCCATCTCCCTGAGACACAAGCAGTCCTCCATGACACACGGATGTAACCCAGGTGAAAATTACCCGTCCCAGTCTGTATCTGAGTTGCTTGAGCTTCAGGTAGAAGATGGGAAATACCACAGCCAGGCATTGTTCCACACAGATCCAGCTGTGAAACTGAGCGTGGGCCATTAAACCAATGGCATCAAGGAGTGGTGAAATTATTGAAGAGAACTGGAGCAAATAACCAACCATAGAAAGACCATAGGCGAGGCATTCAATAAAACATGTGAAGATTAGATTAACAGTTAGTATATCAGAGGGTGCTGAACCTTCATCCATTGCTGTTGTTTTCCTGATTTGCAAAAGAGTCCAAATGTTAAAAGGAAGGACAAACCCACACATTATGATCGAAGCAGTGAAATATAACATTACACTTATAAAATAGTCATCACTGATCGGTTTTGAAGTGTTGTTAGAGCAGTTGGCTGGGATGGAGGAGCAGTTGTCCACAGAAAAGTTCATAATGTTTGTAGGCTTGCTTTTTACTGTGGATAGAATAAATAGCAGGAATATTACTGAACACACAAATATGCACCTACTCAGTATTGAGAGATTATTATTTGCAGCACGAAATATTTGTACACAATCAGTTCTTCATCGTAAAGAGAACATGTCACACATTACAACACATACATAGTTGTAGTTATTTATGTAATTATGCAAAATTAATATTTGTCCTTTTTCAGAAGCACATGAGAATATCCCAACATCCCAACAGATACTACCTGTAATGTGAATCCTGGAGATCAGATTAGAATGGGAAGAAAGGAAAACATGAACATAAACAGTGATGACTATGTCAGTTGCATACAAATCATAACTATCTGCTCCCATGGTAGTAGTTCTTAAAGGTGCAGTACATGAAAACAGATAAGCACAAACCTCATTTTCAAAAAGATGGTATGTGTGAAAAGTACATAAAAAGTGCAAAACTGTGATTTGTAGCCGCTTTTACTAGTGTATTTAATGTTTTACCTAACTGATGTAATAGTAATTTTAAGATTTAAAGTTATTCACCCTCTTCAGCACTCAGTCCTTCATGCTTTTTTCTAACTGCTAAATTCCTACTAGGTTCACAGGTACTTGGAGCCTATCCCAGGGTCTACGGGTGCAAGGCAGGGACATGGCAAGGCGCACATACACACACAGCATTCACTCACACCTACAGTAAATTTTAGAATCCCCAATACACCTGAAACGGATGTCTTTGAACTGGTGGCGAAACTAGAGACCCTGGGTGAACCCATGCCGTCACAGGGAGAACATGCAAACTCAAGGCCAGGACCTGGATTCATGCCCTATTCTGGAGACGTGAGGAAACAGTGCTACCCACTGTGCCACTGTGGGGCCCAGCACATAATATCATCAAAATCGTATTTAATATTTTACTTTTATGACATTTAACCGACATACTTATCCAGTATGGATAAGTTATCCAGAGCAACTCACAATCATTAGTTACAGTGACAGTACCCCAGGAGCAACTGAGGGTTAAGTGTCTTGCTCAAGGACACAGTGATAGAAAGTGGGGGTTTGAACCTGCAACTTTGGGGTCATTGGGTTCACAGGCAAGTTTTTTTACCCCTTAGACTACTAATATCCCGTTCACCTAACTGACATAGTTGTTTGTTTTTTTAAATGATGAAAAATCTTACTGGGCATTTCAGACCGACCCACCCGGGCAGGGCGGTGCTAACGGGAATACACATGTACCTGACCGGCCCAAATTTGCTAACGGGAATACACATGTACCTGACCGGCCCAAATTTGCTAACGGGAATACCCATGTACCTGACCGGCCCAAATTTACCCGGTATATATATATATATATATATATATATATATA